>CM060498.1:0-383904 GCA_030544225.1 Skeletonema marinoi
AAGTTGGTGCCGATGATTCTTGTAGCAATTTCATCATTGCTACTGTCGGGATCTCTGTCATTGTATGGGACGGACTCATAAATTTGATCTAGTGCGGCAAGCAGGTCCTGATGCACATGGCCCTCTCGAAATAAAAATTGTAGGAAATACTTCACCTCCTTCTTCACATGTTGGAGATCATTGGTTGGAACAAATGTCTTCCCTCCAAGGAGATCCGAGTCGTCGTTATCCACATTGGTCCCCACTCGATACAACGCTGCTCGCATGTTTGCACTCATGAGCTTGACGTCGATGTTTGCACTCTGTGACACAAACCATAGATCAGCAGCCCTCAACACCACTTTCAAGTGAGGGTCATCTCGATCGGGATCAAATGGAGTACGATAGGTCAGTGCCATTGCCAGCAACCTTTGGGTCAAATTTCCAGTGCCGAGGCAGATGTGTAAAAAGAAATCGTAATGGTTTTCAGCTCCAACATGATCCAACAACCGTATCTGTTCCATAACAATACGGTGACGGCCTGTTGGAGGGATGTATTGTGGAGATGTTACTTCGCTTAGTTGACGCGGTGACACTTTGATTCTTTTTTTGGGCGGTGACAATGTTGATGATGTTGGTGGTGTTGCCGCTGCAGTGTGCTGTTGAACTGCAACAGGTGTTGGTGGTGATGGTGGCGGTGGCGGTGGAATAGTTTGAGGAACTAGTAGTAGGTCAGGTTGCAATCGCCGAAGAGGTGAGTCACCGGCGACCATAGCCATGAGGAACGACTCCGGCACCATTTGATTGTACTTGTTTTTCAGAACGTAATCATTCACAGGTGTGCCAGGGCACTTCCACTTCCTCCCCTCAACTTCGTCACTCATTGGTGGTCGACAATGTTGCCTGAGTAGCCTAGTTGGTTTATCAACTAACCCGCAGTGGGAACAGTGATATTGCATTCTTCTTGTCACTCCTTCATCGCCCACTCGAAAGTGTTGGAATGCAATGTCATTGTTGCCGATGGATGTTGTGTGAAGGTAACGGAGTCTTTCTCTCAGTTGTGCGTGTACACCTCTTACACTTGGCTTGCCATTGAAACATTTCTTCGCCTTCCAATGAGCATTGATTGTGTTGGCGCTACAAGAGAATAATCTAGTCTTATTGCTAACTGTACATTGGCATCCGGGAGATGTACAGATAGGACCAATGACAGTCTGCTGTATGTAATGCATTGTCTCTGAATAATATTGTTGCTAAGATGGAAGCGGGTAGTAATTATCGGCAGCGATGGGGATAATTACTTGATATTAATTATTGGGGGGCGCTAGGGTGGGAATGGAGATAGTATTGTACAAGCGGAATGAGCTGATACAGATTGAGTTTGTTGTGATGTAATGATGATGTGCTTTTTGGGGGAGGAGCGTGCTGAGTTCTCCCATGGAAATGTTCCGGCCCGGTGGCAGAGATGAAAGATTAATTGACACTGATGAGCGCCGGCGGATATAAACATGTATTACATAACAACATCACTACTGCGGACATGTTGGGTGAAGGAATTAATTAATTACGTTAAAAATAGGCTACGACCAGTGTAGCAATGATGTTGGTTGAGAATAAAATTTCTGTCCCTCAAATATGTTTGGAGTGGTGGTGGTGACGCAATTTGGTGGAGTTAGATGACGTTTAGTGGCTGTATCCACAGCTCTTTGATAGTGCTATCGGCCGGAGAATGAATGGTACTGTCATCGGCTCCGTGTAGTGAGCGGTAGGGTGTCGACTTCGGTTGCATCTTTTAATTAAAAATCTCTCCCTCAAACATTGTGATGTTCCTCGGCGAGTTTGACGGAGTTAGATGACAAGTAGTACCTCGATTTGAAGCTCTTTTGCAGTGTTACTATCGATCCGAGAAGGAATGGCAGTGTCGTCGGCATCGAGTAGTAAGTGAGTGGCGGGCGTAGAGTTGGCGTTGCATGACATCAAAAATCCCTCCCTCAAAATAACTCAAATTGGTTGGAGTGGTGGGTACATGGTGAGAAGGCGGACTTATTCAGCGGTTGGCGGCTGTATTCGAAGCTCTTTGATAGTGGTATTGATCCGAGAAGGAATGGCGGTGTCGTCGGCTCCGTGTTGTGAGCGGCGGGATGTCAAGTTGGTGTTGCACATATCATAAAAATCCCTCCCCCAAAATAACTCAAATTGGTTGGAGTGGTGGTGCATGGGGAGAAGGCGGAATTATTCAGCGGTTGGCGGCTGCATTCGAAGCTCTTTGATAGCAGTATCGATCCGAGAAGGAATGGCGATGTCGTCGGCTCCGTGTTGTGAGCGGCGGGCGACGAGAATGATCGAGTTCTGTCGATATTATTGCCCCCGGAGGGGGCCCTTTTAAAGTGGGATGCGTGGGTGCGGGTGAGGGGTTAATGAGGGGTTAACGCTCTCTCCAGGAGCACAAAACTTTTCAAGGTTATGAGCCCACAAAAACTCAGTCTCATGAATTGATTGAAAAGAGTCCTTGGTAGATGGTATACATAACTTAATTTTAATATCTTCATACTATGGCGCAAGTAGGCTATTGGTTTGCTAGGCCTCAATCTGCTGGTGGGGCTCAAAGTAGCGTAAAGTTAGGGTAAATTACGTACTTTGTGTCTTACCTACGTACTTACATTTGTGGTGAGTGGGTGATGGATGGGTATCTTATTAGTGGCGGGAGGTTTTCTGACCATACCAGCCCACCGCGCTCGCCAGTCAATATTGTACCAAAATACACACCAAGAGCCGAGAACACTGCACGTACCAACCGTCTACTTTTTGGCGTGCCAACTGCCCTCCGGGGGCAACTTCACGCAGTGACCCGATTATTTTTTTATCTGACGATGCTGTAGACATGTTGAGTTTCGAAGGCAGCGACTCATTTTTGGTGGTCAAATTAACAGGGGGGGGGGCGCATTAATAATAACAATAATGTCGGCGTGGTAGTGGTGGCAATGGTGCTGCTGCTGTGAGTTAATTATTGGGGAGGGGGGCGAGGCGTCATGGTGCTTAGAGTTGGTGGGTGGATCTTGTTGATCCCAATGCATCGCTAAGAGCCAAAGCAAGCGGGCATTTAGAAACTTAGCGAAGAAAGATATTTTGATAAAACTTATTGCGGGAAGAGGTAAGAAAATGGGGGTAAATGAGTTGAAGATTTTGGAGAGAGGCGCTTGTTACCTACCCACATCGAAACACTAACATTGGGATCCTGGGTTGTCACTTTTCTGCCTTCCCGCAATAAGTTTTTTTCGCTCTTGATATTTATCTAGCCAACCAAAGGAACTCCCCCCGGGTTACTTTTAGTTTGCCCAGAGCGACCCTCCTCCAAAAGCCCTCAAAACCACCATGTCAACCGAGCGGAAGCACTACTCTCCCTAGTCACTAGAGACACTGGACACAAATACATCACATGTAAAAATAGCATTAACGTGACCGCATGGCTAATGACGACATGAGATGCAAAGGAATTGATTGGTAGAGTTAATTATATGCATCAACTACACAGCAAACTCCCAAAAATAATTGAATGACGGAAGAAGCTGCAGCGGCTGTGTCATCCTACTCGGCGAGTCGGTGGGGTTATTCGACAGTTAGCGCCTCTATTTGAAGCTCGTTGATAGTGCGATCCATTCGGCAATCAATCGCCGTCTTGTCAGCAGCGTTGAATGAGTAGCGGTGCACCAATTATCTGTGGATGAGGATGTCCAATCCGCCCAGGAGACGTCATGTTCACATGGGTGACATGACGCTCCACATAAATATACAGAGATGAAAACAGCAACAACATATCAGCGATAACATTAAGTGACCGAAACGCCAACCGAACTACTAATAATATTGAATAGATGCATTAACTACTGTATTTAAAAAAATATTAAATAGTCGATAGTAATTCAACACCGATGTGAAGCAGTAGATAACAATGTAAGAATAATAGTTGTGAAAATATTATTAAATGGGGGGACCCGCATTGGTGTTGCGAAGGGGCGGGGGGTGCTACTACAGGGATAATTGATTGGGGAGGACAGAGAGGCGATGTATTTGGGGGGATCGTGTTGAGCGACGATCTCATGCTTGCCGCTGCCGATGTGCTGTAATACGGCAGCGAATACATCAGTAGTGGAAGTGATATTCGGCGGACAGCTGCGCACAAATATAGTGAAGACAGCCGTCAAAGTATATCTATGTATATAATTAATTGCTCCGGTATTGTGACTTGCTGTAGCTAGTGAGAATGGGCTCGCCATCTTGTGTACAGATGTGGATTTTGGAAAAAGCAGCAGCAGCGGCTGAGATATTTTGAGCACTGGTACTCGTAGATAGCTCATAAACGGTCTATTTTGAGCAGGCAGAGTGACTATTTTGAGCACAAGGTACCCGTAGGTAGCTCATAAACGGTCTATTTTGAGCACTGGATCATCTTTCTGTAGGCTGCCGACACCATGAACCACGATGCCGCTTCGATATGAAGTATCTCGCCAACTATAAATGGTTTGAAATTGGCTGAGTAATGCATTGGGCGAATTAGGGGCCAAACATTGATCATTGGGTCCGTTCGTGGCATTGTGTGCTTATTTTTTCCCACCCTCCCGCCCTAGTTGAGCTCTTCCTTCGGTCGAGTTTTTTTTTCTTATTTGTGGGGGTATTTCTTTTGATCTTCGGATTTCTTATTCGACGGTATTTCGATAAGTGGGCCTAACCCTATAATACCACTAATTACGATGGCAGAAACACCGGTAAGGAAGAGTAGGCGTCAAGCCGCAAAAGAAGCCACCAAAAAATCGCAGGAGAAAGAAGAGCAACAAAAGAAGAAAAAGAAGCAAGCCGACAAGAAGTCGGACAAGCCGAACAAGTCGCCGAGTGACACAACAACGAAGAATAAGCGTAAGAAGAGCCAAGCGTCAACAAAGGAAGGATCAGCAAAGAAGAAAAAGGCGAAAGCCACAACAACAAAGGCGGCGGACCAAGTGCAGAGGAATTTGAAGAGGGCGGCGGCAATTGAGAAGGAGAAGGAATTGCGGAGGCGCGTGGCAGAGGACGAAAGAAGGAAGAAGGCGTTGAAAGAATTAAGGGCGGCAAGGGCGGCGAAAAAGGTGGCAGAGGCGGAGGCGGAGGGTGAGGCGGAGGGTGAGGGGGAGAGCGGTACAGTGACAGCAGAGGGGGAAGGCAAAAAGAAACCGGGACGTCCCCCGAACAGCAGTGGGCAAAGGAAGAGTCGCAAAGCAACATTGAGCGAAGAAGAGACCGAGCGGTTCTTGGAGAGGAGAAGTAAATTCAATGAGACCCACGGAGAAGCAGACAATAACCCGGTCGCCTGGCGGACTGAGGTACTGCTAGAGAACTTAAAAGGAGTGCCGAAAGAACCGGGTAGTGATGGGAAGAAATTTGATGTTACTGGAGTCGAAATGTCACTTGATGGAGGGGACATGGTACGATATCATGTGTATGACCCGAATGAGACGAACATGATGCTGTGCTTGTCGTGTATGAATAAAGCCCTCTCAGTGCCGATGAATGGATTTACTTCTCAACATATGTATGCAAAACATTCCAAACCAAAAGATTGCTATGGGGAGGAAAAGGAGTTGACCGATAGGATGAGTACCCAATATGATACCGCGCTCAATCGTCAACAAGTAAGGAAGGAGAAGAAAAAGGAAAGGCTTGATAAGAAAATTGCAAAGAGTGAGGAGGAATTGGAACAAATGAAGGCAATGGCTGCGGAGTACTAGATGGTGATGAGAGTTGAGATGATGTTGTGTAAGATTTGGGGGTGAGGGGACATATATAACAAAGGGAGGGGGGCATATAAAACACCTAGTAACATTGATATTATTGTTATTATTATTATTATTATTATTATTAACACTAATATTATTAACGAGGGGAGATGACTCAAATAATTTTGTCCATTGGGAAGGATGGACAATTCATGTAGTCGTTCCCCAGTGTGCGTTGAACATGTATTAATATATATGCTTTGTTCATGAATTGAGACATAAAATAATAAATGTGGCATTTTCTACTTGTCGGAAACTTCACCGCGCTATCGCCTCACAATCGCAGAATAAAGTGAGGGTAGATGCGAGTGTTGGAAAGACTGACTCTCTTGTCTCTTAGATTTTCTCAAACATAGCGCCAACATGTAAAGTGACATGTATCTGCCAATGAGGAAGACAATTATTAATAAACGTAATTACAACAAAACTCTACATTAAATAATGTTTAACAACAATGTTCTTGTCTCTATCTTCCTTTCCTCCGCTGATCTCTCCTCTCCCGTTTCCTCTCTTCCGAGGTAACAACTATTAATTAAAAGCTTTCAAAAAACAACTACATTTATTAATAAATGTTGATTCTACAGAAAAACTACATGTAATAATAAGCATAACACTACTCATGTCTCTCTCTTCCTGTCTTCCACCTACCCTACAACATCTCCTCCCATCTCCCATCATAGGTTCTCCATTGAGTCAAAATCACACGAAGTAATAAATGTTGATCACAATATGAACCACATTTATTAATATACGTCATCTTTCGTGAAAATTACATCCATAAATATAAGTGTTTACTACTCTGATCTCTCTCTTCCTGTTGTCTGACATGATCGCCAAGTCGCTGAACATATTGACTCTCTGATTCCATGATGGACTGAAATCTTAAACAAATAATAAAAGTCAATATACCAAATAAACACAAATATTAATATATGTCATCTTCGTTAAATTCATATCAACAAATAAACGTTGTCACTACTCTGGTCTCTCTCTTCCTGTTCAAATCGCTAAATAGGTTGACACTCCAGTTCCATAGTAAAAACGTGCATTTGACATTTATTAATATATGTCTCTTCCGTTTCTCTCATCTCTAGCTGCTTTCTTCTCCATGTCCCTAATCTCATCCCTAAACACAAACCTAGACCCTAACCACTCCTAAACCAACCCCTGTGCCCACCACCTATCTCCGTCAATATACCACTTATGAACACTTTTTAAAACTTCAATCATGTTTTCTCAGTATGTTGATTATGTTACTAGAAAATCATAGAAATGTGACTTGTGGGGGTCAAGCACCAGAGATCCAAGACCCCCTCTAACCCTAATCCTAACCAAAAGCACGCAGCAGAGCTGGTGGGCACTTCTTCCTATCCAACAACAGCAATATCCCACCAAACAATGGAGCCATACTCAACATTGCACATATCATCAAACACGTCATGACATCAGCCACAGAAGCAGAACTTGCAGCGTTATACATCATGGCACGAGAATCGGTATACATCAGAATTATCTTAGAGGAGATGGGACACAAACAACCTCCAACACCATTGCAAACAGACAACACAATGGCAGATGGAGTAATCAATGGAAAAATACAACCAAAACGTACAAAGGCAATGGACATGAGATTCCATTGGCTTCGAGATAGAGAATGCCAACAACAATTCCGAATATATTGGAGACCTGGAAAGATGAACTACGCGGACTACTGGACAAAACACCACGCAGCGAAACATCACCAAAACGTTAGAAAAGAATTCCTAACTCCACACATCGTACTCGAAATGTTGAGGCAAGAACAGCAATTAAACATGAAGACAGCCAAAGCTGCATAAACACACAAATGAAACCACTTGGCGAGGGTGTTTCAGCCGAAGAGGCTTGGTAAGCTATGACTCACTTCAGAAGAGGATGCTCACTACTGAATAGACCACGCAGCTGGGGAGGTATCCATCCAACACGACTTTGTGAAGAGAGTTTCCAACAAAATGATCATGCACTATACAACAAACAATTTATTGATGCCGTCTTCTACACGGATGCGATGCTGAGCATGGAATGGCAGCAACGGCATGAAAGTACATGTTCCAGACACGCTCGTCTGCAACCCTTGAGCAACTCAGACTTGCAAGGAGTGCGCAGGTTTCTATACGAGGTGGGAACTGCTTTATGAGTGTTAGAGAGAGGTACGCAGTTGGCTGGTCTGGCTGAACGCTTGTTTGGGTTGCTGAATAATAGAGTTATGGCTGACCTTCGGGAAAGCAACGCTTCTTTTGTATTGGCATTATTGCCTTGAGTGGAGGGTGCAAAATCATGAACCTTACGGTATATGGCACATTAGCTCAGCGGATTACATCCATACACAGTGACTACGCATGAGCCAGATATAGTAATATTGCGACGTTTGGTTGGTTGATTGGTTTAATATCAATTGGTGTTATTCTTTGGAGGAACTCTTTGATACACAAGATCCCACACGCTACTGCGGATTTGGGATGTAGTTGGAGCCTAGATTAATGACCATGGGGCAACGAAATAGCTAGGAATGAGGTCGAACGCGGCATTTGGCTGTGTTATGAATAATATTCGATACAAATTTTGGAAATGCGGCGACTTTGCCTCGGGTAGGTGATGTTGAATTATCTACGGTAGAGGAAGAGGCCGAGGAGAAACTCTACAAAATGCGGTTTGATGATCTAATGTTATCAGCGGCTGGCATATTCATGATGGTAAGATGGAAGCTCTTGCAATTCTTGTGGATGAGGTTCGAAGACAATATTATGTGGTAGCTTAGGCTGATGCGTGCAGCGCTTCAGGGGAGCCCTATTACTGACAGATCACTTGTGATGTCCAGATTGGCGTAGAGGTCTTTCTCCCTCAAGGGGAGGATTGCCACAAGTTGTGCAAGGTGCGATGTCGCAGTGTCGACAAGGATGGCTAGACACCTAGTGTCTATTACCGATCAAGCCCTATCATAATCTACAATGTTTGGCTCCAAGATGAGAATGTGAGGCAGTTATTGTGCGCTCATTGCCCAAAATGTTATTTTGAACTACGTCGACAATATACACCAAGAGATTGATGAGAGAACTGGATCATTGCCGTGAAAAGTGCCGTGAAGCAAATGCTATATCCAAAGGGAAGAAGTATATCACGATGAGGTATGGCCAGAAGAAGTTCCTCAGTCTACGGTAAATTGGGTGTTCTTAATTGAGTGTTACAAGCAATGGATGCAGATGCAGCTGGCTAAAGGATCTGGAATATATCAACTGTGTGGAGATGGCCGAGTATTTTAGTGCGAGGATGATCAATTATGAAGGTGTATTCCAGTGTTGTTTCCCTATAGGTTGCTTTGCAGAAGGAGATGAGGATCATCTGATATCAAGGGTAGGCAAGCCGCAAGATCTACAAGTGTGATGGTGTGAAGCCATGCTGGTATGATAAGTCGAGAGTGCAAATGATGCATTCACCTACGCCGATGATGGATCCCTCCATGCCTACAGGAAAGACCAAGAATTTATATCTTTGAAGTCCTTGAGAAGCGCTATGTTGTCTGCTAGTCCGAATTTGGTGTTGAGAATGAAGGAATGCTCTTACCATAGCGAGAGGTTCATGGAAGCTGTGTTGCAGGCAGGGATTTTGGGCTACACTCAAGTAAGTATGTATGACCTTTGTTTTCTTTCAATTGTCGAATGAGGATCCATGTTTGTTTTCGTCCTCTTAGTGATGCAATATAATACATGGAGGATGCCTTGTTGCGTGTAGACGAAGCGCTGATGATCTATATGATTGCAAAAGCCTTGCTCCACAATGAGATGGATGACATTGAGAAGTGAAAGAGGCATTCATTGAGAGGCCATCAATGCATCTTGGCAATTGACCTCGTGAAGTGGAGTTGAACACTGGCGCCTGGTGCTGGGCCCTTTGGCTTGATCCAGTATGTCAGCTCAGCCGTGACGTATGTTCAGGAGTGACTGGCCTGAGCGGCCGAACACTGCCAAGACGTGCCGAAGCTCCTTCAAGATTGAGTATTGGCCAGATAGATGTCAGTTGAGAGTGTCTAGTGAGGAAGCGTCCTATATATTGCCAATCTTCGATTGGAATGAATGCTGCGATAGAGAGCTGAGCCTGGTCGGGTAGATATTTGTTGGGAGTTTTCAATGATGAGAAGTAGACATCTTGCTCAGGAACGTCATTTGGAGTGTTTGTTTCACCTATTCGCACTTGGGTAAGTATCAGAATGCCGAGATGTCGTATGATCCTATTGTGCCATGCATCACTTCAGCAGCATTTCAGAAGCAGGATTGGACTTATTCCATCCACTATGACGGAGAAGGATAGGAAGGAGGTTCTGCCTCCTGATATGCCTGAGCCGAGAGGAAAAGGATTTGTCATCTGTTGTTCTACTCATGCATATGTGCTGGTGATACGGTCACGAGGAAATCTCGTGCTGGTTTTATGTTGACTTGAATAATGCTCCTATCTATTGGTGTTCCAAGAGACAGGGGAGTGTTGATAGTTCGACTTACCAGGCTGAGTCTACACAATACATTCGTGCGTTGAGATATTTGCTGAGAATTATTTGAGGACCTGTGTGTTGGCGATGATCAGTCTGTGTTATCTAACACGATGATGTACCAAGGATCCACTTGCTTGAAGAAGAAGTGTGCCGCAGCCGCAGTTGCCTTTCATTTTGTTCGTGAGGGTGTTACAAGAGAAGAAGCGATTGATAATAGATCAATATTCATGAAGTGTTGATTATCTGCTTGAAAGTCGATGACATTGGGAGCGAAGAGGAGTGCTTTTGTCGAGAAGATCCCACAATTTATTTCAGATGGAGTAAGGAGTGACTAGGGATTACGCGGCAACGCGGAAACCGAACACTTCGCTGGCGATATGGCTGGCCAGCCTCTGATGCAAGCTGGAGCAGCATATCGTAGCAGGGTGAGATTAGCTTTATGTGAACTCATCCTCCCTCTGTAGGGTTTAGGTGAGATTAGATAGATCGTGGAGATCGAATAGAAGTAGTAGAGGCATTTGAATACGCGAGAGCAATCTAGCACCATGCGGGAGCTAGCTTGAGGGGAGTATTTGAACTCGCTGTATCGGGAGTCCTTTTCTATAGGAACGGACTCCGAGCACTGAGCGTTGGATTCGTCCGAAGCGTTGGATTCATGCCATAATTTGTTTAACAGATGAATTATCACAACCCTTTAGCACTTGCTACAGGCAACGCCGAGTGTGGTAACGCCTCGGGTTGCAGCGGTGTCTTTAAATAGTTTTGCCGCCACCATTGTAGCAGTTGCTGCATTATGGTAGGATGGTGAGTGGAGGTGATGATTGAGATGAGTTGGCAAAAAGTGAAATAGTTCATGGGCCATTTCTCTTGAGAATGAGAAAATGCGCCCACACCATCCCCCTCCCTCCTCGAAAGAAAAACAACCATGTCAAATTTGCTGCCGAAGCCTACACTCCCTAGCCACAGACACTGGACACAAATACATCACATATAAAAATAGCATTAATGTGACCGCATGGATAATGCCGACATGAGATGCAAAGGAATTGATTGGCAGAGTTAATTATGCACCAACTACGCGGCAAACTCTCAAAATTAATTCAATGACGGTAGAAAGCTGCTGCGGCTGTGTGATCGTACTCGGCGTTTCGGTGGAGTTATTCGACGGTTAGCGCCTCTATTTGAAGCTCCTTGATAGTGCGATCCATTCGGCAATCAATCGCCGTCTTATCAGCGGCGTTGAATGAGTAGCGGTGCATCAATTATCCGTGGATGAGGATATCCAATCCGCCCGAGACGTCATGTTCACATAGCTTACATGACGCTCCACATAAATATACAGAGGTGAAAACAGCAACAACATATCAGCGATAACATTAACTGACCGAGACGCCAACCGAACTACTAATAATATTGACTGTATGCATTAACTACAATATTTAAAAATAAATAAATAAATAAATAGTCAATAGTAATTCAACACCGATGTGAAGCAGTAGATAACAATGTAAAAATAATAGTTGTGAAAGTATTATTAAATGGGGGGACCCGCATTAATGTTGAGAAGGGGCGGGCGGTGCTACTACGGGGACAATTGATTGGGGAGGACAGAGAGGTGATATATTTGGGGGGATCGTGTTGAGCGACGATCTCGTGCTCCCCGCTGCTGATGTGCTGTAATACGGCAGCGGATACATCAGTAGTGGGAATGATATTCGGCGGACAGCTGCGCACGATTATAGTGAAGACAGCCGTCAAAGTATATCTATGTATATAATTAATTGCTCCGGTATTGTGACTTGCTGTAGCGAGTGAGAATGGGCTCCCCATCTTGTGAGCTTTGTGCTTGAGCGAGATTGGAGATTTGACCGGAACAGAGATGATATTTGCTTGAAGAGCTAAGACAGTGCAAAACAGTTAGCAGTAGCTGGTATGGAGTATGGGGCAAGGGTCCGGAGTATGGGGTACCCCACACTCCAGATTTCTACGGAGTATGGGGCAAAAAAACCTTTTGCTTTAGACAACGGTCGGTGGCTCATTTTGAAGCTCTTTGATAGTGCTATCGTAACCCTAATCTTGATATGTCATCCAACATGTCTTCACTGCACCAATTAAATATTGCTGACGTCCTATCACGTCCAATCCCAGATCATCGTTCATCTGAACTTTACCTTCATTTTGTGTCACCAAGATATGTATCGCCATCGTCTGCTAATCCACAACAAGTCCTTCTGCAAGTTCAAGATCGTAATACCTTCCATCGCTACATCGTGGCCCATTCAACATCACTCGCATCCATCGTTATACCTATGATGTCACTGTTCAAGTCAATTCGACAACTAACCAAAGAGTACACGTCCATCACAACGTACCATACGTCGAAGATCTCAACCCTGATCAGTCCAGTCACTACATTGATTAGTTTTCAACGCTACTTCAAGAATGTCCGTTCCTTGACCAAATGGGGAGAAACTATGGGGAGAAACTGCATCAGTTCCTTAACAAAATGGGGAGCATCTACTTTGTACTACTTCGACCAGTTGGGGAGTATCAAACAGAAACCGTTTGTGTATTTAGTACGTGATCAAATCGTACAAGTATCTATGGGTATCAAAGTCAAGTAAGTATGTCTGATCCCAGATTGGGGAGAATCCCATCTAAAGATGCAACGTCATCATGAATATTGCGGGAACCGTCAATATTCCGCCAAAGATCAACCACCATGTCGATCTCACAACTCTAAGAATAATGTATACGTAATAGCGCCTTTGCAGCCAATAGATTATATACACCGCCGTCGTTGTCCGGTTAGAATCAAGGATAGGTTCCGTAGGAAACCTTGGTTAGTTCTGCATTGTCCTTGTGGGAATTGCAGACGTGTAACAACCATAACATACAGATATGACATTTTTGTCCTGGAGACACCCCACTTTGTCACCATTCAAAGTGCTCCCGTCCAAATTGAAGGTGACATTGCTCTAGGAGATGACAGCTGTAATCATGATGTATATTGGATGCTAACTTGACTTACTTAAGATTTCTTTTAACTTTCACTTCTTCAGTCTGTTTTCACTGTGCTGCCAATGTTACAAAGCCCACCGTTACACACAGATACAGCCTTTTCACCCCAAGGTCCTAACTTCACCACTGTTGGAAGTGATATCCATGCATTTTGAGAGTACTAAAATTACTCAGACCGGTAAATGATATCATTATAATGTAGATTTGTGATTTTTCTACTCTGTTGTGACCTCACTGTTACTAAGCACACTGTTACACACAGATACGGACTTTTTGCACCCAAGGTCCCCAACTTCGCCACTGTTGGTAGGGATTGCGATGCACATTGAGGGTATGAAAAGCCCTCAGACCAGCCAATGATATCATTATAATGTAGATTTGTTATATTTCCATTCTGTTGTGACCTCACCGGCAAGGTACCTCAGCCCACTGCTACAGTTGGATACAGCATCTTGGCTTTAGGACCATAGGTAGCCATCGTCAGACAAATCAAAACACAATATCACTTGAGTTCATCATTTACTGCCATTCTTTTGAAATGTGTGAGTTTTATTTTAAAGTTTAAGAGACATTTGGATTGTGTCATGTAACATACATAATCTGTAAAGTGGAGAATTATTGGTGTAACTATTAAATAATATCTTACCATCCTGTTGAAGTGACCATTCTTCGCGAGTATTCAGAGTTAGACAACGGTTGGTGGCTCATTTTGAAGCTCTTTCATAGTGCAATCAATCCGAGAAGGAATTGTAGTGTCATTGGCATCATCTACTGAGCAGCGGGGCGTCAAGTTGGCGCTGCTCAATTGATAAAAATCTCTCCCTCAAATAATTTGATTTGGTTGAAGTGGTGGTGCTCAGCGAGTATTTGGAGTTAGATGACAAATAGTACCTCTATTCGAAGCCCTTTCATAGTTCTATCAATCCAAGAAGGAATGGCACTGCTGTCGGCATTGTGCAGTGAGCGGCAGGGCGGCGAGTATGATCGCGTTTTGTCGATTTAATTATTATTTTTCAGTGGGCGTTGCTCTAGGCATGTGGTGTATTAGAAGACACAGTCACATTTTTTGGTGGTCAAATTAATAGGGGGGGCGCGGATGGACATAGCATGGATGTTATTGCTGTTTTTATTAAGGTAAACCATCAATTTTGATTGTGATGCTATCTTGTGTTCAGATTAGTTCGAGCGCTCATGGTGTGTGTGGTTTATGTTTTTGGAGGAGCTGCCAAAAACAAGCGATGATGAAGGTACATATTTGCTTGAAGAGCTAACACAGTGGAAATGGCTAGGAGTAGCTAAAGGGAGCTTTGAAGCAAAAAAGAGGAGAAAGGTGGAGACCTAAAGTACCAGTTCCTACCAAAGTAGAGGTGTAGTTTTAAGTGAGGCGTTCTGAGTGTGTCCACCTCTACTTACATAGGAACTCCCTACAAACACACTCAAAACTCCATTGGCCCTCAAAAGCCTTAGGTGGTTGAGACTTGGTTTAGACTTGGTTTAGGGTGGTTGAGACTTGGTTTAGGCTTGGTTTAGGCGGTTGAGACTTGGTTTAGGCTTGGTTTAGGCGGTTGAGACTCCTAATCAGGTGGTTGAGACTTGGTTTAGGCTTGGTTTAGGCGGTTGAGACTTGGTTTAGGCTTGGTTTAGGCGGTTGAGACTCCTAATCAGGTGGTTGAGACTTGGTTTAGCCGTAGGTCACCCTAAAATGGTCCCCAAATCAAAAATGTAGGACCATTTTGGTCTCCAAATTATTTTTGTACGTAGGAATTAGTATGAATGTAAAAATGGGGTGGAAATCTAAAATGGTCCTACATTTTTGATTTGGGGACCAAAATGGTCCTACATTTTTATTAGTAGGCACTTGATGTAAATCTAAGAATGACTTTTCGCTTCTAGCTGTGGCTAACAAAACAAAACACGCAAGGTGTGTACAAATCGTGACCTACGGTTAGGCTTGGTTTAGGCGGTTGAGACTTGGTTTAGGATTGGTTTAGGCGGTTGAGACTTGGTTTAGGCTTGGTTTAGGCGGTTGAGACTCCTAATCAGGTGGTTGAGACTTGGTTTAGGCTTGGTTTAGGCGGTTGAGACTTGGTTTAGGCTTGGTTTAGGCGGTTGAGACTCCTAATCAGGTGGTTGAGACTTGGTTTAGGCTTGGTTTAGGCGGTTGAGACTTGGTTTAGGCTTGGTTTAGGCGGTTGAGACTTGGTTTAGGCTTGGTTTAGGCGGTTGAGACTCCTAATCAGGTGGTTGAGACTTGGTTTAGGCTTGGTTTAGGGTGGTTGAGACTTGGTTTAGGCTTGGTTTAGGCGGTTGAGACTTGGTTTAGGCTTGGTTTAGGCGGTTGAGACTCCTAATCAGGTGGTTGAGACTTGGTTTAGGCTTGGTTTAGGCGGTTGAGACTTGGTTTAGGCTTGGTTTAGGCGGTTGAGACTCCTAATCAGGTGGTTGAGACTTGGTTTAGGCTTGGTTTAGGCGGTTGAGACTTGGTTTAGGATTGGTTTAGGCGGTTGAGACTTGGTTTAGGCTTGGTTTAGGCGGTTGAGACTCCTAATCAGGTGGTTGAGACTTGGTTTAGGCTTGGTTTAGGCGGTTGAGACTTGGTTTAGGCTTGGTTTAGGCGGTTGAGACTCCTAATCAGGTGGTTGAGACTTGGTTTAGGCTTGGTTTAGGCGGTTGAGACTTGGTTTAGGCTTGGTTTAGGCGGTTGAGACTTGGTTTAGGCTTGGTTTAGGCGGTTGAGACTCCTAATCAGGTGGTTGAGACTTGGTTTAGGCTTGGTTTAGGGTGGTTGAGACTTGGTTTAGGCTTGGTTTAGGCGGTTGAGACTTGGTTTAGGCTTGGTTTAGGCGGTTGAGACTCCTAATCAGGTGGTTGAGACTTGGTTTAGGCTTGGTTTAGGGTGGTTGAGACTTGGTTTAGGCTTGGTTTAGGCGGTTGAGACTTGGTTTAGGCGGTTGAGACTCCTAATCAGGTGGTTGAGACTTGGTTTAGGCTTGGTTTAGGGTGGTTGAGACTTGGTTTAGGCTTGGTTTAGGCGGTTGAGACTTGGTTTAGGCTTGGTTTAGGCGGTTGAGACTCCTAATCAGGTGGTTGAGACTTGGTTTAGGGTGGTTGAGACTTGGTTTAGGCTTGGTTTAGGCGGTTGAGACTTGGTTTAGGCTTGGTTTAGGCGGTTGAGACTCCTAATGAGGTGGTTGAGACTTGGTTTAGGCTTGGTTTAGGGTGGTTGAGACTTGGTTTAGGCTTGGTTTAGGCGGTTGAGACTTGGTTTAGGCTTGGTTTAGGCGGTTGAGACTCCTAATCAGGTGGTTGAGACTTGGTTTAGGCTTGGTTTAGGGTGGTTGAGACTTGGTTTAGGCTTGGTTTAGGCGGTTGAGACTTGGTTTAGGCTTGGTTTAGGCGGTTGAGACTCCTAATCAGGTGGTTGAGACTTGGTTTAGGCTTGGTTTAGGCGGTTGAGACTTGGTTTAGGCTTGGTTTAGGCGGTTGAGACTCCTAATCAGGTGGTTGAGACTTGGTTTAGGCTTGGTTTAGGCGGTTGAGACTTGGTTTAGGCTTGGTTTAGGCGGTTGAGACTTGGTTTAGGCTTGGTTTAGGCGGTTGAGACTCCTAATCAGGTGGTTGAGACTTGGTTTAGGCTTGGTTTAGGGTGGTTGAGACTTGGTTTAGGCTTGGTTTAGGCGGTTGAGACTTGGTTTAGGCTTGGTTTAGGCGGTTGAGACTCCTAATCAGGTGGTTGAGACTTGGTTTAGGCTTGGTTTAGGCGGTTGAGACTTGGTTTAGGCTTGGTTTAGGCGGTTGAGACTCCTAATCAGGTGGTTGAGACTTGGTTTAGGCTTGGTTTAGGGTGGTTGAGACTTGGTTTAGGCTTGGTTTAGGCGGTTGAGACTTGGTTTAGGCTTGGTTTAGGCGGTTGAGACTCCTAATCAGGTGGTTGAGACTTGGTTTAGGCTTGGTTTAGGCGGTTGAGACTTGGTTTAGGCTTGGTTTAGGGTGGTTGAGACTTGGTTTAGGCGGTTGAGACTCCTAATCAGGTGGTTGAGACTTGGTTTAAGGTGGTTGAGACTTGGTTTAGGCTTGGTTGAGGCGGTTGAGACTCCTAATCAGGTGGTTGAGACTTGGTTTAGGCTTGGTTTAGGGTGGTTGAGACTTGGTTTAGGCTTGGTTTAGGCGATTGAGACTTGGTTTAGGCTTGGTTTAGGCGGTTGAGACTCCTAATCAGGTGGTTGAGACTTGGTTTAGGCTTGGTTTAGGCGGTTGAGACTTGGTTTAGGCTTGGTTTAGGCGGTTGAGACTCCTAATCAGGTGGTTGAGACTTGGTTTAGGCTTGGTTTAGGCGGTTGAGACTTGGTTTAGGATTGGTTTAGGCGGTTGAGACTTGGTTTAGGCTTGGTTTAGGCGGTTGAGACTCCTAATCAGGTGGTTGAGACTTGGTTTAGGCTTGGTTTAGGGTGGTTGAGACTTGGTTTAGGCTTGGTTTAGGCGGTTGAGACTTGGTTTAGGCTTGGTTTAGGCGGTTGAGACTCCTAATCAGGTGGTTGAGACTTGGTTTAGGCTTGGTTTAGGCGGTTGAGACTTGGTTTAGGCTTGGTTTAGGCGGTTGAGACTCCTAATCAGGTGGTTGAGACTTGGTTTAGGCTTGGTTTAGGGTGGTTGAGACTTGGTTTAGGCTTGGTTTAGGCGGTTGAGACTTGGTTTAGGCTTGGTTTAGGCGGTTGAGACTCCTAATCAGGTGGTTGAGACTTGGTTTAGGCTTGGTTTAGGCGGTTGAGACTTGGTTTAGGCTTGGTTTAGTCGGTTGAGACTTGGTTTAGGCGGTTGAGACTCCTAATCAGGTGGTTGAGACTTGGTTTAGGCTTGGTTTAGGCGGTTGAGACTTGGTTTAGGCTTGGTTTAGGCGGTTGAGACTTGGTTTAGGCCGTTGAGACTCCTAATCAGGTGGTTGAGACTTGGTTTAAGGTGGTTGAGACTTGGTTTAGGCTTGGTTTAGGCGGTTGAGACTTGGTTTAGGCTTGGTTTAGGCGGTTGAGACTCCTAATCAGGTGGTTGAGACTTGGTTTAGGCTTGGTTTAGGGTGGTTGAGACTTGGTTTAGGCTTGGTTTAGGCGGTTGAGACTTGGTTTAGGCTTGGTTTAGGCGGTTGAGACTCCTAATCAGGTGGTTGAGACTTGGTTTAGGCTTGGTTTAGGCGGTTGAGACTTGGTTTAGGCTTGGTTTAGGCGGTTGAGACTCCTAATCAGGTGGTTGAGACTTGGTTTAGGCTTGGTTTAGGGTGGTTGAGACTTGGTTTAGGCTTGGTTTAGGCGGTTGAGACTTGGTTTAGGCTTGGTTTAGGCGGTTGAGACTCCTAATCAGGTGGTTGAGACTTGGTTTAGGCTTGGTTTAGGCGGTTGAGACTTGGTTTAGGCTTGGTTTAGTCGGTTGAGACTTGGTTTAGGCGGTTGAGACTCCTAATCAGGTGGTTGAGACTTGGTTTAGGCTTGGTTTAGGCGGTTGAGACTTGGTTTAGGCTTGGTTTAGGCGGTTGAGACTTGGTTTAGGCCGTTGAGACTCCTAATCAGGTGGTTGAGACTTGGTTTAAGGTGGTTGAGACTTGGTTTAGGCTTGGTTTAGGCGGTTGAGACTTGGTTTAGGCTTGGTTTAGGCGGTTGAGACTCCTAATCAGGTGGTTGAGACTTGGTTTAGGCTTGGTTTAGGGTGGTTGAGACTTGGTTTAGGCTTGGTTTAGGCGGTTGAGACTTGGTTTAGGCTTGGTTTAGGCGGTTGAGACTCCTAATCAGGTGGTTGAGACTTGGTTTAGGCTTGGTTTAGGCGGTTGAGACTTGGTTTAGGCTTGGTTTAGGCGGTTGAGACTCCTAATCAGGTGGTTGAGACTTGGTTTAGGCTTGGTTTAGGCGGTTGAGACTTGGTTTAGGATTGGTTTAGGCGGTTGAGACTTGGTTTAGGCTTGGTTTAGGCGGTTGAGACTCCTAATCAGGTGGTTGAGACTCCTAATCAGGTGGTTGAGACTTGGTTTAGGCTTGGTTTAGGCGGTTGAGACTTGGTTTAGGCTTGGTTTAGGCGGTTGAGACTTGGTTTAGGCTTGGTTTAGGCGGTTGAGACTCCTAATCAGGTGGTTGAGACTTGGTTTAGGCTTGGTTTAGGGTGGTTGAGACTTGGTTTAGGCTTGGTTTAGGCGGTTGAGACTTGGTTTAGGCTTGGTTTAGGCGGTTGAGACTCCTAATCAGGTGGTTGAGACTTGGTTTAGGCTTGGTTTAGGCGGTTGAGACTTGGTTTAGGCTTGGTTTAGGCGGTTGAGACTCCTAATCAGGTGGTTGAGACTTGGTTTAGGCTTGGTTTAGGGTGGTTGAGACTTGGTTTAGGCTTGGTTTAGGCGGTTGAGACTTGGTTTAGGCTTGGTTTAGGCGGTTGAGACTCCTAATCAGGTGGTTGAGACTTGGTTTAGGCTTGGTTTAGGCGGTTGAGACTTGGTTTAGGCTTGGTTGAGACTTGGTTTAGGCTTGGTTTAGGCGGTTGAGACTCCTAATCAGGTGGTTGAGACTTGGTTTAGGCTTGGTTTAGGCGGTTGAGACTTGGTTTAGGCTTGGTTTAGGCGGTTGAGACTCCTAATCAGGTGGTTGAGACTTGGTTTAGGCTTGGTTTAGGATGGTTGAGACTTGGTTTAGGCTTGGTTTAGGCGGTTGAGACTTGGTTTAGGCTTGGTTTAGGCGGTTGAGACTTGGTTTAGGCTTGGTTTAGGGTGGTTGAGACTTGGTTTAGGCTTGGTTTAGGCGGTTGAGACTTGGTTTAGGCTTGGTTTAGGCGGTTGAGACTCCTAATCAGGTGGTTGAGACTTGGTTTAGGCTTGGTTTAGGGTGGTTGAGACTTGGTTTAGGCTTGGTTTAGGCGGTTGAGACTTGGTTTAGGCGGTTGAGACTCCTAATCAGGTGGTTGAGACTTGGTTTAGGCTTGGTTTAGGCGGTTGAGACTTGGTTTAGGCTTGGTTTAGGCGGTTGAGACTCCTAATCAGGTGGTTGAGACTTGGTTTAGGCTTGGTTTAGGGTGGTTGAGACTTGGTTTAGGCTTGGTTTAGGCGGTTGAGACTTGGTTTAGGCTTGGTTTAGGCGGTTGAGACTCCTAATCAGGTGGTTGAGACTTGGTTTAGGCTTGGTTTAGGCGGTTGAGACTTGGTTTAGGCTTGGTTTAGGCGGTTGAGACTTGGTTTAGGCTTGGTTTAGGCGGTTGAGACTCCTAATCAGGTGGTTGAGACTTGGTTTAGGCTTGGTTTAGGGTGGTTGAGACTTGGTTTAGGCTTGGTTTAGGCGGTTGAGACTTGGTTTAGGCTTGGTTTAGGCGGTTGAGACTCCTAATCAGGTGGTTGAGACTTGGTTTAGGCTTGGTTTAGGGTGGTTGAGACTTGGTTTAGGCTTGGTTTAGGCGGTTGAGACTTGGTTTAGGCTTGGTTTAGGCGGTTGAGACTCCTAATCAGGTGGTTGAGACTTGGTTTAGGCTTGGTTTAGGGTGGTTGAGACTTGGTTTAGGCTTGGTTTAGGCGGTTGAGACTTGGTTTAGGCTTGGTTTAGGCGGTTGAGACTCCTAATCAGGTGGTTGAGACTTGGTTTAGGCTTGGTTTAGGGTGGTTGAGACTTGGTTTAGGCTTGGTTTAGGCGGTTGAGACTTGGTTTAGGCTTGGTTTAGGCGGTTGAGACTCCTAATCAGGTGGTTGAGACTTGGTTTAGGCTTGGTTTAGGGTGGTTGAGACTTGGTTTAGGCTTGGTTTAGGCGGTTGAGACTCCTAATCAGGTGGTTGAGACTTGGTTTAGGCTTGGTTTAGGGTGGTTGAGACTTGGTTTAGGCTTGGTTTAGGCGGTTGAGACTTGGTTTAGGCTTGGTTTAGGCGGTTGAGACTCCTAATCAGGTGGTTGAGACTTGGTTTAGGCTTGGTTTAGGGTGGTTGAGACTTGGTTTAGGCTTGGTTTAGGCGGTTGAGACTTGGTTTAGGCTTGGTTTAGGCGGTTGAGACTCCTAATCAGGTGGTTGAGACTTGGTTTAGGCTTGGTTTAGGGTGGTTGAGACTTGGTTTAGGCTTGGTTTAGGCGGTTGAGACTTGGTTTAGGCTTGGTTTAGGCGGTTGAGACTCCTAATCAGGTGGTTGAGACTTGGTTTAGGCTTGGTTTAGGGTGGTTGAGACTTGGTTTAGGCTTGGTTTAGGCGGTTGAGACTTGGTTTAGGCTTGGTTTAGGCGGTTGAGACTCCTAATCAGGTGGTTGAGACTTGGTTTAGGCTTGGTTTAGGGTGGTTGAGACTTGGTTTAGGCTTGGTTTAGGCGGTTGAGACTTGGTTTAGGCTTGGTTTAGGCGGTTGAGACTCCTAATCAGGTGGTTGAGACTTGGTTTAGGCTTGGTTTAGGGTGGTTGAGACTTGGTTTAGGCTTGGTTTAGGCGGTTGAGACTTGGTTTAGGCTTGGTTTAGGCGGTTGAGACTCCTAATCAGGTGGTTGAGACTTGGTTTAGGCTTGGTTTAGGGTGGTTGAGACTTGGTTTAGGCTTGGTTTAGGCGGTTGAGACTTGGTTTAGGCTTGGTTTAGGCGGTTGAGACTCCTAATCAGGTGGTTGAGACTTGGTTTAGGCTTGGTTTAGGGTGGTTGAGACTTGGTTTAGGCTTGGTTTAGGCGGTTGAGACTTGGTTTAGGCTTGGTTTAGGCGGTTGAGACTCCTAATCAGGTGGTTGAGACTTGGTTTAGGCTTGGTTTAGGGTGGTTGAGACTTGGTTTAGGCTTGGTTTAGGCGGTTGAGACTTGGTTTAGGCTTGGTTTAGGCGGTTGAGACTCCTAATCAGGTGGTTGAGACTTGGTTTAGGCTTGGTTTAGGCGGTTGAGACTTGGTTTAGGCTTGGTTTAGGCGGTTGAGACTTGGTTTAGGCTTGGTTTAGGCGGTTGAGACTCCTAATCAGGTGGTTGAGACTTGGTTTAGGCTTGGTTTAGGGTGGTTGAGACTTGGTTTAGGCTTGGTTTAGGCGGTTGAGACTTGGTTTAGGCTTGGTTTAGGCGGTTGAGACTCCTAATCAGGTGGTTGAGACTTGGTTTAGGCTTGGTTTAGGGTGGTTGAGACTTGGTTTAGGCTTGGTTTAGGCGGTTGAGACTTGGTTTAGGCTTGGTTTAGGCGGTTGAGACTCCTAATCAGGTGGTTGAGACTTGGTTTAGGCTTGGTTTAGGGTGGTTGAGACTTGGTTTAGGCTTGGTTTAGGCGGTTGAGACTTGGTTTAGGCTTGGTTTAGGCGGTTGAGACTCCTAATCAGGTGGTTGAGACTTGGTTTAGGCTTGGTTTAGGGTGGTTGAGACTTGGTTTAGGCTTGGTTTAGGCGGTTGAGACTTGGTTTAGGCTTGGTTTAGGCGGTTGAGACTCCTAATCAGGTGGTTGAGACTTGGTTTAGGCTTGGTTTAGGGTGGTTGAGACTTGGTTTAGGCTTGGTTTAGGCGGTTGAGACTTGGTTTAGGCTTGGTTTAGGCGGTTGAGACTCCTAATCAGGTGGTTGAGACTTGGTTTAGGCTTGGTTTAGGGTGGTTGAGACTTGGTTTAGGCTTGGTTTAGGCGGTTGAGACTTGGTTTAGGCTTGGTTTAGGCGGTTGAGACTCCTAATCAGGTGGTTGAGACTTGGTTTAGGCTTGGTTTAGGGTGGTTGAGACTTGGTTTAGGCTTGGTTTAGGCGGTTGAGACTTGGTTTAGGCTTGGTTTAGGCGGTTGAGACTCCTAATCAGGTGGTTGAGACTTGGTTTAGGCTTGGTTTAGGGTGGTTGAGACTTGGTTTAGGCTTGGTTTAGGCGGTTGAGACTTGGTTTAGGCTTGGTTTAGGCGGTTGAGACTCCTAATCAGGTGGTTGAGACTTGGTTTAGGCTTGGTTTAGGGTGGTTGAGACTTGGTTTAGGCTTGGTTTAGGCGGTTGAGACTTGGTTTAGGCTTGGTTTAGGCGGTTGAGACTCCTAATCAGGTGGTTGAGACTTGGTTTAGGCTTGGTTTAGGGTGGTTGAGACTTGGTTTAGGCTTGGTTTAGGCGGTTGAGACTTGGTTTAGGCTTGGTTTAGGCGGTTGAGACTCCTAATCAGGTGGTTGAGACTTGGTTTAGGCTTGGTTTAGGGTGGTTGAGACTTGGTTTAGGCTTGGTTTAGGCGGTTGAGACTTGGTTTAGGCTTGGTTTAGGCGGTTGAGACTCCTAATCAGGTGGTTGAGACTTGGTTTAGGCTTGGTTTAGGGTGGTTGAGACTTGGTTTAGGCTTGGTTTAGGCGGTTGAGACTTGGTTTAGGCTTGGTTTAGGCGGTTGAGACTCCTAATCAGGTGGTTGAGACTTGGTTTAGGCTTGGTTTAGGGTGGTTGAGACTTGGTTTAGGCTTGGTTTAGGCGGTTGAGACTTGGTTTAGGCTTGGTTTAGGCGGTTGAGACTCCTAATCAGATGGTTGAGACTTGGTTTAGGCTTGGTTTAGGGTGGTTGAGACTTGGTTTAGGCTTGGTTTAGGCGGTTGAGACTTGGTTTAGGCTTGGTTTAGGCGGTTGAGACTTGGTTTAGGCTTGGTTTAGGCGGTTGAGACTCCTAATCAGGTGGTTGAGACTTGGTTTAGGCTTGGTTTAGGGTGGTTGAGACTTGGTTTAGGCTTGGTTTAGGCGGTTGAGACTTGGTTTAGGCTTGGTTTAGGCGGTTGAGACTCCTAATCAGGTGGTTGAGACTTGGTTTAGGCTTGGTTTAGGGTGGTTGAGACTTGGTTTAGGCTTGGTTTAGGCGGTTGAGACTTGGTTTAGGCTTGGTTTAGGCGGTTGAGACTCCTAATCAGGTGGTTGAGACTTGGTTTAGGCTTGGTTTAGGGTGGTTGAGACTTGGTTTAGGCTTGGTTTAGGCGGTTGAGACTTGGTTTAGGCTTGGTTTAGGCGGTTGAGACTCCTAATCAGGTGGTTGAGACTTGGTTTAGGCTTGGTTTAGGGTGGTTGAGACTTGGTTTAGGCTTGGTTTAGGCGGTTGAGACTTGGTTTAGGCTTGGTTTAGGCGGTTGAGACTCCTAATCAGGTGGTTGAGACTTGGTTTAGGCTTGGTTTAGGGTGGTTGAGACTTGGTTTAGGCTTGGTTTAGGCGGTTGAGACTTGGTTTAGGCTTGGTTTAGGCGGTTGAGACTCCTAATCAGGTGGTTGAGACTTGGTTTAGGCTTGGTTTAGGGTGGTTGAGACTTGGTTTAGGCTTGGTTTAGGCGGTTGAGACTTGGTTTAGGCTTGGTTTAGGCGGTTGAGACTCCTAATCAGGTGGTTGAGACTTGGTTTAGGCTTGGTTTAGGGTGGTTGAGACTTGGTTTAGGCTTGGTTTAGGCGGTTGAGACTTGGTTTAGGCTTGGTTTAGGCGGTTGAGACTCCTAATCAGGTGGTTGAGACTTGGTTTAGGCTTGGTTTAGGGTGGTTGAGACTTGGTTTAGGCTTGGTTTAGGCGGTTGAGACTTGGTTTAGGCTTGGTTTAGGCGGTTGAGACTCCTAATCAGGTGGTTGAGGCTTGGTTTAGGCTTGGTTTAGGCGGTTGAGACTTGGTTTAGGCTTGGTTTAGGCGGTTGAGACTTGGTTTAGGCTTGGTTTAGGCGGTTGAGACTCCTAATCAGGTGGTTGAGACTTGGTTTAGGCTTGGTTTAGGGTGGTTGAGACTTGGTTTAGGCTTGGTTTAGGCGGTTGAGACTTGGTTTAGGCTTGGTTTAGGCGGTTGAGACTCCTAATCAGGTGGTTGAGGCTTGGTTTAGGCTTGGTTTAGGCGGTTGAGACTTGGTTTAGGCTTGGTTTAGGCGGTTGAGACTTGGTTTAGGCTTGGTTTAGGCGGTTGAGACTCCTAATCAGGTGGTTGAGACTTGGTTTAGGCTTGGTTTAGGGTGGTTGAGACTTGGTTTAGGCTTGGTTTAGGCGGTTGAGACTTGGTTTAGGCTTGGTTTAGGCGGTTGAGACTCCTAATCAGGTGGTTGAGACTTGGTTTAGGCTTGGTTTAGGGTGGTTGAGACTTGGTTTAGGCTTGGTTTAGGCGGTTGAGACTTGGTTTAGGCTTGGTTTAGGCGGTTGAGACTCCTAATCAGGTGGTTGAGACTTGGTTTAGGCTTGGTTTAGGGTGGTTGAGACTTGGTTTAGGCTTGGTTTAGGCGGTTGAGACTTGGTTTAGGCTTGGTTTAGGCGGTTGAGACTCCTAATCAGGTGGTTGAGACTTGGTTTAGGCTTGGTTTAGGGTGGTTGAGACTTGGTTTAGGCTTGGTTTAGGCGGTTGAGACTTGGTTTAGGCTTGGTTTAGGCGGTTGAGACTCCTAATCAGGTGGTTGAGACTTGGTTTAGGCTTGGTTTAGGGTGGTTGAGACTTGGTTTAGGCTTGGTTTAGGCGGTTGAGACTTGGTTTAGGCTTGGTTTAGGCGGTTGAGACTCCTAATCAGGTGGTTGAGGCTTGGTTTAGGCTTGGTTTAGGCGGTTGAGACTTGGTTTAGGCTTGGTTTAGGCGGTTGAGACTTGGTTTAGGCTTGGTTTAGGCGGTTGAGACTCCTAATCAGGTGGTTGAGACTTGGTTTAGGCTTGGTTTAGGGTGGTTGAGACTTGGTTTAGGCTTGGTTTAGGCGGTTGAGACTTGGTTTAGGCTTGGTTTAGGCGGTTGAGACTCCTAATCAGGTGGTTGAGACTTGGTTTAGGCTTGGTTTAGGGTGGTTGAGACTTGGTTTAGGCTTGGTTTAGGCGGTTGAGACTTGGTTTAGGCTTGGTTTAGGCGGTTGAGACTCCTAATCAGGTGGTTGAGACTTGGTTTAGGCTTGGTTTAGGGTGGTTGAGACTTGGTTTAGGCTTGGTTTAGGCGGTTGAGACTTGGTTTTGGCTTGGTTTAGGCGGTTGAGACTCCTAATCAGGTGGTTGAGACTTGGTTTAGGCTTGGTTTAGGGTGGTTGAGACTTGGTTTAGGCTTGGTTTAGGCGGTTGAGACTTGGTTTAGGCTTGGTTTAGGCGGTTGAGACTCCTAATCAGGTGGTTGAGACTTGGTTTAGGCTTGGTTTAGGGTGGTTGAGACTTGGTTTAGGCTTGGTTTAGGCGGTTGAGACTTGGTTTAGGCTTGGTTTAGGCGGTTGAGACTCCTAATCAGGTGGTTGAGACTTGGTTTAGGCTTGGTTTAGGGTGGTTGAGACTTGGTTTAGGCTTGGTTTAGGCGGTTGAGACTTGGTTTAGGCTTGGTTTAGGCGGTTGAGACTCCTAATCAGGTGGTTGAGACTTGGTTTAGGCTTGGTTTAGGGTGGTTGAGACTTGGTTTAGGCTTGGTTTAGGCGGTTGAGACTTGGTTTAGGCTTGGTTTAGGCGGTTGAGACTCCTAATCAGGTGGTTGAGACTTGGTTTAGGCTTGGTTTAGGGTGGTTGAGACTTGGTTTAGGCTTGGTTTAGGCGGTTGAGACTTGGTTTAGGCTTGGTTTAGGCGGTTGAGACTCCTAATCAGGTGGTTGAGACTTGGTTTAGGCTTGGTTTAGGGTGGTTGAGACTTGGTTTAGGCTTGGTTTAGGCGGTTGAGACTTGGTTTAGGCTTGGTTTAGGCGGTTGAGACTCCTAATCAGGTGGTTGAGACTTGGTTTAGGCTTGGTTTAGGGTGGTTGAGACTTGGTTTAGGCTTGGTTTAGGCGGTTGAGACTTGGTTTAGGCTTGGTTTAGGCGGTTGAGACTCCTAATCAGGTGGTTGAGACTTGGTTTAGGCTTGGTTTAGGGTGGTTGAGACTTGGTTTAGGCTTGGTTTAGGCGGTTGAGACTTGGTTTAGGCTTGGTTTAGGCGGTTGAGACTCCTAATCAGGTGGTTGAGACTTGGTTTAGGCTTGGTTTAGGGTGGTTGAGACTTGGTTTAGGCTTGGTTTAGGGTGGTTGAGACTTGGTTTAGGCTTGGTTTAGGCGGTTGAGACTCCTAATCAGGTGGTTGAGACTTGGTTTAGGCTTGGTTTAGGGTGGTTGAGACTTGGTTTAGGCTTGGTTTAGGCGGTTGAGACTTGGTTTAGGCTTGGTTTAGGCGGTTGAGACTCCTAATCAGGTGGTTGAGACTTGGTTTAGGCTTGGTTTAGGGTGGTTGAGACTTGGTTTAGGCTTGGTTTAGGCGGTTGAGACTTGGTTTAGGCTTGGTTTAGGCGGTTGAGACTCCTAATCAGGTGGTTGAGACTTGGTTTAGGCTTGGTTTAGGGTGGTTGAGACTTGGTTTAGGCTTGATTTAGGCGGTTGAGACTTGGTTTAGGCTTGGTTTAGGCGGTTGAGACTCCTAATCAGGTGGTTGAGACTTGGTTTAGGCTTGGTTTAGGGTGGTTGAGACTTGGTTTAGGCTTGGTTTAGGCGGTTGAGACTTGGTTTAGGCTTGGTTTAGGCGGTTGAGACTCCTAATCAGGTGGTTGAGACTTGGTTTAGGCTTGGTTTAGGGTGGTTGAGACTTGGTTTAGGCTTGGTTTAGGCGGTTGAGACTTGGTTTAGGCTTGGTTTAGGCGGTTGAGACTCCTAATCAGGTGGTTGAGACTTGGTTTAGGCTTGGTTTAGGGTGGTTGAGACTTGGTTTAGGCTTGGTTTAGGGTGGTTGAGACTTGGTTTAGGCTTGGTTTAGGCGGTTGAGACTCCTAATCAGGTGGTTGAGACTTGGTTTAGGCTTGGTTTAGGCTTGGTTTAGGGTGGTTGAGACTTGGTTTAGGCTTGGTTTAGGCGGTTGAGACTCCTAATCAGGTGGTTGAGACTTTAGGGTTAGGGTTGGAATCCAAACTTGAGCGCGTCATCAGCAGAACAGCTTCTCGAGCAGCTGCTTTGTATCTTTGCGCCTGAAGTGGATTTCAGCATTGCCAAAACAACTAAACTTAGCATCACAATTCTTTTGTAATACACCTGTTAAAGCGTTGTCTCTATTGATTACAGCAATACATCGAAGCACTCGCTTCACGACCAGATTGGTATTGTAGGTTGGCTCAGCTGCATCAGACTCGTTTGCACACGCAACCTCACACGGCAGTTAGGGTTGGGATGTGTTTGAACCCAAGACGTTTCCTTCCCTGCTATCAGTACCAAATGATGGGCCACAAGAGGCTTCTAGTTGCTGTGCTGAAGGCATTACAAACCATTCTCGGTAGTAAGAATTGTTGCTGGCCGCCCTCCCAAATTTGCCATCATCAGGTCAGCTATGTAGACTGATTGCGGCAGTTAGGGTTGAAGAAGGATTGGTTGAAAATGAGATGGGTTTTGTGGAGTCTCCTGCCTTTTGGATGATGCAGGCATGAACTGCTGGAAATCAGGGGAGCGTCGAACCAAGAGTATGTGAATTGTATGATAGGGTTAGCAGAGTTAGAGAGCAGGTTCGTACTGACACAGTGTGTTGGGAATGCCTTTAAATGGAATTAGGAAAGAAACTGGGGAGAAAATTGGGGAGATTTCAACGTAACAACATGTACAGTTGATTGGGGAGTGTTGAATGTCGACGAAAGGACATATTGAAATTGTAAATGCAACAGCACAGTTGTTGTTTCTGTGTAAAGTGTCACGCATGAAAGATTCTAAAAGGAATCTTGATTGCTGAAGATCGCTGGATAAGGATAAGATCGGGCATCTGCTTTATGCGTGAGTTCCTTTTTGAGCACCAAAGCCCGCAATGGCGGCCACTTTTTGTAACTTTTGAAAATAACTACTTGTTAAACACTACTGGTCAGCGGCGTCGGCTTCATGCCATTGTACTTCCTTTATTACTGATGAACCTGCTAAAGGCTCACAGTGATACCTACGGCTATGGGCCGAGGCAACAGATGGCGTATAGCCCTACGATGAGGTGAATGATGCTAAAACCATGTGTTAGAGAAGAATGAGACCGACATCGTGTGGTCTCTTACGCTATCTATCAGGATTTGGTTGGACGAATGCCAGACGGCGTGAGTTGGATTCTGCCAACTCATCAATTACATTTTGTAGTCTCGGTGGAGCATCATAATAGAGATGGGCATGCATTAGCCTCCCTTCCACGTTCAAGATAACATCCAATTCTACCGTAGGCAAAGCCGGAAACTTAACACCTCAAACCCGAAGATAACAACACTACGTAACCGCACCATCCCATCCGAGCAACAAAGACCTATGTGATGGATATGGAGCAAAAAGTGCATTGGAACATGCTCTCCACTGCAAGATGGGTGGCCTCATCCACTGCTGCCACAATGATATAGAAATTGATTGTTGCATTGCTTCTGACAGGTGTTCCAGAAGTATAATGAGTTGGGTGCTGTCAACAAGGCATTTACACTCTCAGAAATATCTTGAAGACTTCATGTATCACTTAGCTTTGATTCATTATCCACCATTGCCGTCAACATAATTATTACTATCATAGAGTTGTTGCACACAGCTCACTCGCCCCACTTCATCCTGTGTGGAGGCTGTTGCCATTGTTGTTACGATTACGTAACATGTTGTAACTGTAACTATAACTATAACTATAACTATAACTGTAACTATAACTGTAACTATAACTGTAACTGTAACTGTAACTGTTGGGGGAACTTTGGCATTTCAAATTTCAACTCCGTTCAAAATTGTGGCACGAACCATGATGCATTCATCGCTATTGTTGAGAGCGTCAGCCAACAGTCAAGATTCACCCTTCGTACGACAGCGGTGTCGTGGACAGTGTCGTGGATTAGTTTATTCCTGCTCTTTTGATCATTTGGTTGCATCCCATCGCAATATATCCATGGAGGACGTCGAGCAACACAACTACCTCTCATCCCTTCGCTAGAGATCTTGGCGTGACATTCAATTAAGAATATTTGCCCGCCCCATCACTGAACTCGAATGGGCAACAACAACATCCGAGGAGGGTTTCTTCGCAATAGTCACCCGATTGTATATGAGATACTATTCGCTGCTTGCGTAGCCGTCGCCAATCTCATAGTCTTGTTCATTATTTACGATGGGCGACATAATCTGGAGTTGCCACGGTCGCCAATACAGACATTATCGATTGTCATCATCGCCATGATGGTATTTGTTTCGATTTGGCGGAATTACATCTACAATCGAATGCATCATGACTATGATGAAGATCGTCATGAGAGAAAAGAACACGGCAGCGTAACTTTCATGCAACAACTATTTCCATATTGGTATCGAATATCGTGTGGACTCATGTTCTTCGGCAACTGCATGCTACCTATGCAAATTCTATTTAGCGGCACTTTATTGGATCCAAAGACTGGCGATCCGTATCAATTCAATATCGTATGCGCACTCTGCTTTGGGTTCGTCTTTACAATGATTGGTCTGAATATCTTATCAGATACAACAATATTTATTGCACAAAAAGTCTTTGGGTGGACGACACTATACCAACAGCTTCATGTGTTATTGTTGAGTAGAAGGTGGTGCCACTTTCGTGCACCGCTGGTGTTTTTGTTATCGGCCAAGATTGTTTTGGGTGGAGCATTAATTGCAAAAGAGGATCCGATTGTCGTCCAAGTCACTGTACCAATATCACATCTTCCCGACTCTCTGGAGAACTTTCGAATAATACAACTATCAGATGTTCATATCGGTGTGACCATTGGAAGGACGAGGGTGAAGAAGGTTGTTGACATCGTGAATGATCTTTGCAGTGGCAGCGACGACAATTGCAATCTCATCGCTCTAACTGGAGATATTGTTGACGGCGAACCTCACGGTCTCATGAAAGCAATTGAACCGTTGGGTAATCTTTGTCCCGGTAGGGACGTGCCCAAACTATTCGTCCCTGGCAACCACGAACACATCCATTTCATTGCGGATCAAGTTGTTGCTGTGTTGTCTGAAATAGGCATCGATTCCCTCGTCAATGACAATATCCGACTCCACCGTGATGAAACTAGAGAGAATCAATTGGTAGTAGTTGGATTTGATGATCTATCGTCAAGACGATATCGGGGTAAAGAGCAGCAAGCATTTGATGGTATTGATGCGGAAAAGGACACAACAATATTGCTTGCCCATCAACCAAATCATCTCAAAGTGGCGGAAAGATACGGAGTTGATCTCATGCTCTCGGGTCATACCCACGCCGGGCAATTCTACCCAGGAAATATATTAGCTTGGCTATTCAATTCGAGATTCTCTGGGTATTATCCATCTCGTGGCAAAACAGCCGTGTACGTCTCCGCTGGGACTTTGTTTTGGGGACCACCCATTCGTTTCAGTACTCGGCATCATGAAATTACAGACATTCGTTTGGTTAGGTCACAATAGAAACGGAGTATTATTTAACATGATTACTTGTTATTATCACTTCTAAGTTTACAGTAATAATCGGCTTGTAATTACCGCTCTATCTTAATCTTGATGCGGTCTCCTACGGCCGCGATGAACAGCTGCCCTTCTTCTAACTCTATACTCCCTATAAATGTGCTCGAGACATAGAACCAAACATGCTGCAACCCAAATTCCAACTACCATTCCAACATCCGCCTGACAATTCTCCTCTTCCAAATAAAATTGAGGGTTGATGCTTCGAACTGGTGGTGAGCATCCAATTGTTGCATAATCCATATTCCCATCTTCGGTTGGGGTGCACAAAAACTTTCGAGAGATGAATGCAGTTCTAGCGCATAAAAAGTCCCACTTTTTGTAGTAAAGCTGTGCATATTGTAGAAATGCAGCGAACGCTTTGTTGCTAAAGGAATCGATGAATGGGCCTTGTGTTGTTGACTCTGTCGATGATGCTAACACTCCCCAACATTGGGATGAGTCCCCAAAGTATCCACGAACAAGACCAGTGGTGACGGCTGTCAAGAATAGGGTGCAAATGATGACACTAATTTCGAGGATGCGTCCACGGATGTCAATCCCTGCCGATCTTTTGAGAGTGGAGGCAGCTCCGCCGGCGATATTCCCCATGGCGATGAAATTGATTGGTAGGAGTGTAGCGGACGTATCATAGATAGGAAAGTTCTAGAGTTGAGAGAGATAAGGAGGTGATGGTGTTAGATGAAGATTCACATGCAAAAAGATGTCAACACACACATCATGATGAACAATATTTGTACTCACCTTGATAATTCCCGGCACCAACATCAAAATCCCCAAAGTATACACAACCACACTCGACCAAAACCTCACAGGCTTGTAACAAACATGCTTATGCACAATATGCCAACTAACATTCTGACACTGCCTCGAACAATAATAGCTACGAAGGCAACGGACGCACTTCCACCGTGCCCTACGACGGCATAGACTACATGCCCATCGTCGGCGACTCACACCCCGTTTCTTGAGGGTACGTCGTGCCTTGCAGTATAATGCCACAAGTGGACTAGCCAAGACGGGGACAATGGGACGAAGCCACCGACGTCGAACGACAGCTGCACCCAGTTGCCACCAGGGGTGTGGACGACGCAATGCCGCAAGGACATGGGGTGGCATGGCATCCAACCAATCATCATCACCTACCATCATTCCCCCCTCGACTCCAGCAGGGTTACGATTGGGCCGAGAAGGGGGTGGGGGGAGTGTATATTCCGAACCGCACGTTTCACAGTTTAATCCATTCTTTGCTCCGGGGTGACGTGAGCGGCATCTCCATTGTTCGACGCAGAGGTAGTGTACGAATGCCATTGATCCGGTGCATTTGCAGGGTGCGAGGAGGGGATTGTCGGCGGATGGGTGGAATCGTGTAATGGATGGAATGTCAAACGTATTGATATTGTTGGTATTTACTGCACCACCTGGGGATGGAATGGGAGATAATGATCTCTCTGATGATAAGGATGATCTCCCCACTATGTCAGTCCTCCCCTCTTCAGAATCATTCCTAGTTGTGGTGGCAGTTGCTTCTCCTCCCGCTGCAGCAGCTGCCACTGCAGCAGAAGAAGTGTCAACCACATCCCTCTCACGAGATCCTTCATCCACATCATCTCCCCCTGCATTATTATTTCCCGCCCTCAAAGAAGATGACTGTTGTTGTTGTTGTTGTTGTTGTTGTTGGGGAGGAGCCGTAGTTTCCAAATAATCCGTATTAACATCATGCAACCCCTCTCGACAAATACGACAAAATACCGGCTCCCCCGTCTCCAATGAAACTAATATCTCATCATTATCCCCACCACCACTGTCGTTGTTGTCATCATTACTCAACCCATCATCATAGGATGGTAATAATTTCATTGCCGCCGATGTAGGATAATGAGTGTTGGTTTGAGAGCATAATAATGGTGTTGGGGTGGCGATGGATGAAGCTGCTCCCATTTCTTGGAAGGTTGATGATACGTTGACACCCGCCCCATTATTATCATTGTCATCCCCTCCTCCCCCACCACCATCGGTATCACCAGCAACATCATCAGTCCCACTCACACAATCAGCACCACCACCAACACCAGCCAAACTCTTCTTGAACGGCACCCCCACATCCTCCACCCTACAAAGCGCAACATATCCCCCATGCTTTTCCTGCTCCCCTGGCCATTTAAGTCTAAGCCAATATCTTCCATGGGCAATGACACATTGATCTACTAATACGACTTCGGCGTGTCGGATGCGTCTGATTGGAGTTGTCTTGGATTTTTTGGTGGTGTCATTTTGATTATTACTGTTGGCAGTAGCGGCTGTTTGTTGTTGAGGAGTTGTGCCCACGGTTGAGGAGGAGGAAGGGTGGTGATCCTCTAGTGAAGAGTGGGAATGAGAGATGGTGGTGTCGTGCCTCATTTCAGGTCGAAGCGGCTGCTGCTGTTGTGCTGATGAATTAGCTGCTCCCCCCGAACTGCCACCACCACTGGTAACATTCACAGATGACGAATTATCACTATCATTATTATTCTGGCCATGTCGACCACCCGAACTATTATCATTATTGTCATCGGGATTATTAACTAGAGGAACCGGCCGCTCGTAGACCAACAGGCCGTGGCGCCATGGCTCCTTTGTGGCGTGGCCGGGGAGGGATAGATAAATTGGCATGCTCGAATATACTCACTGATGGTATCGATCAATCAATTGGAAGAATCTATTAGAGAGTGATGGATAATTGCAATGGTTGAAAATGTCGTGTCGTGTGGATATCTTTTTGATTCAAAGTGATGTCGATCGAAATAATTTGATGTGTCAATTTCCAATGCGGCGATGAAGTAAATAATTGTAGGCGATGACTTCAGTGGAGGATAAAGATGATGCAAATGGTGGCCTCCTCTTCAATTCATTGATCTCCTCTTACCCCAATGACAAAGATATTGAGTGAGTGAAGCAAGCTGTGCCTTTCTCCCAGCCGTTTTTGCCATCGCCATCTCGACTTGAAGCGCGCTTGGTGAATGGTGGAAGCCAGAGAACGCAGGAAAGACGAGGACGACACATACAAACACTCAACACTCAACCTTCGCATCAAAAAATTGCATTTGTTCTTTCCGTTCGTGGACTTCTCTTTGTGCTGTGGTGGATTGGTCGCATGGATTAATGCAAAGACAATTGCAGGTAACACACACGCAGCACCATCCAACAGCAGAGCATTATGAGCAAGCAAACAATCCATCGAGGCAGTCCAGACCAACAACAACAACAGCAACCACCCATCCAACCCTCTCCATCCGCAACATCCGCAGGCATGGAAAGTCTCGCCTACAGTCTCGACAGCTCACAACCAGATTCCCCTACTGGTCCGTACGATATCAAACGTATCCACGGCATGGGTGGCATGGCACAAGATAATGATGATGGTGGAGAATATAGTATTTATAGTGAGGAAATGAGTCGAATGAGTGCGTATAATCAATATCAGGATCAGGCGGATGGACAACAGCATCATCAGTTGCCTACCGTTAATGAATATCAAATGAACAATACTACAACAACTGCTGTGGAGGAAGTTGAATTTGATGCTACAGCAACAGTTCATGAGATGCATCGAAAGTTATTGCATTTGCTAAGTCATCCGGAACTATTTACAGAAGCGTTGATTTGGGAGTCGAAATTGGAGAGGGGGTTGGATCCATCTAGGCCAGATGAGGAAGAGGATGACGTAGGAGGAGGAGGAGATGGGGGGATCAAATCGTTTGAAAATGAGTTTGGTGGAGCTGATGAACAGAAGGATGAAGAGACTGATGATGATGGGGAGGCGAAAGGCAATCATCGGCAGACGCTTTTGCCACCGCTTCCGCTGCAGATATTTGCAGCTGATGCCGAGGTGGTTCTTCCTCAAGCTCTGACGGCAACGCAATTATTTGGTATGGAACGAGTAACTGGGATTGAATTGGAAGCAGCTGCTGGTATTACTGGGCTAAGTCATCTATTCCAACGATGGTTGGCGCTCATGCCCGAGGGTGATCACATGAATATCATTCGTCCACCTGGATTGACTGTTATGAGGATATCGGGAGGGAGATATCGTGTTACTGCGGCTCATCGTGTGGTTTGGAGGTGGATGAACAAATTCTCATTTTCAGATGCCATGTTTCAAGGGCCCTCGGATCTAACTGATACCGCTGCTCCTGGTGATGAGGAGGGTTCCAATGATACTGATTTTGATTTTGGAGATTTGGTCACCATGACTATTATTGATGTATTCGAAACTGACGTCGATGGAAGATTGCTTTCCTACTGCCCTACATTTGATAATCGTGCCGTTCACAAGACACAAGAAACAGTCGAACGTATCAAGAAGGGGGCAACACAATTCAAGGAGAGGATAGAGGTAGTGAAAAAGAGTCCAGCGGGACAGAGTGCCCAGCACGTCGCTGAGGATTTAGGAAAGAGGGGACTCAGTGCAGCATTCAAGGGGTTTACTCTTGTCAAGAATAGAATTGAAACTGAAATACACAACCGTCAGCACCCAAAAGCTGAGGAGAAGTCGAATGTGGCAGCTTCCACGGCTAGTTCGGATGCAGTTGGAGGGGAGGATATTGGGGATGAAGCAAGTGAGAAATAAGAGGAAACTGGATGCTACTATTTGGTTCATTACTATTGTGTTGTTTTATATGATATTCGTTGTGACCCCGACTGAGAGAGGAAGTTTAACTATGTCAGGGTTATTAAGAGTATGATTTGTGTGAAGATTTGCCAAGATAAGACAAATTAGGTTACTGATTCCCTTAGGTTCGCTCTTGTAGTCTTAGCTTCCCTTGAGGCAACACTGCAAACAGATTTGTAAGGGCGCATTCTTCAATTTCATTATCAACTCCTACGATCTGTAGGAGGCACAGCACATATCAGTTTGTCTGCAACTCAATTTGCGCTCGTGTTAAAACTGCAATTATTATATCGTCCCAAGGCAACACTTTACAAAAAAAGAGCAGACCTTTCCTCAATTTGGCGAACAGCTTCTGCTTCGTCCCCCTGCAACTCAATTTGCGCTTATATTAAAAATGGAATTACTTTAACGCCCAATGCAACACTTTACAAAGAAAGAGCAGGCCTGTCCTCAATCCGGCGAATAGCTTCTGCTTCGTCCCTCTGAGGACTTTTCGTTGCATCGACGGCAGCCTGATGTCCACGAAGAGCTGCGGCGAAGTCTTCTTTGCTAACATATCCCATTTCGTAGACATTTCTGAGATTTTCTAATGAACCATCAACTCCTTGGTTGGCCGCGATAATAAAATGCTTCCATGCTCTCTCAAGCCTACCATTTGCGTCCTCTAGACAACCAAGATTGTGCCTCGCAAATGAATGCCCACCAATTGCAGCCTCTTCCAAATGATGCAACTGCTTTTTCTTGTCCTTCTCAACACCTTTCCCCTCTTGATACATCAGTGATAATTGCAAATGTGCTTCCGTATCACCTAGTCCGGCTGCCTTCGAGAAATATTCAAATGCGCCATCATGATCTCCATTCTTGTTGCGCTTACATCCTACTAGACGCATTGCAACGGGATCATTCGCTTCAGCTCTCTTCATAACATTCCGGACGGCCTCTTCTTGCGATTTTGGTGCTGGATGCCGACAGAAAGGACACCTCTCCTGGAGTTTTCCTTCCAACTCTCTTATCTGATTGGCATAATTGCAACCGTTACAAATTATTTTGCTGCAGCATGCCATCATAATAGATTCAATTGGATAGATCGGTAGCGGCAAAAAACAGATGGGGCAGTCCTCCATGTGTGAGCTTTCGGGCTGCTTGAACAAAATTTCGTCACGCAATTCAGCGGTATGGGTAGTAACGCTAATAAAAGTCCCCATAGTAACAAATTTTCTTAAATGCCCCAATACTCGCCGGACAGTCTTAGCATACCCCTAGTATGCTAGATCCGCACAGGGAGCCCAATTTGGACCTCTAGTCATGTCGTAATGAGATATACACTCTGCTAGATGTTGCCTAGTTAAATGATCAATTTGTGTCCATTATGGTTCTTGCAGCGATCAAATCGTCAAATCACCGCCCGATCTCACAGACAGTGGTCCACTGGGGTCATGCCTCGACATTCGTATCGTTGGTTTCCACTTCATCACTCTCATGGCTGCTCGTAGGGGGCTAAAAGGCCTACTGGTTCGACCGGTGAAATTCCGATCTGAGCTTTGGCGCGCTCGGCCATTCGGCCTCAAAATCTCACAAAAGAAAATTTGAACTCGCTGTATCGGGAGTCCTTTTCTATAGGAACGAACTCCGAGCACTGAGCGTTGGATTCGTCCGAAGCGTTGGATTCATGCTATAATTTGTTTAACAGATGAATTATCACAACTCTTTAGGATTTGCTACAGGCAACGGCGAGTGTGGCAACACCTCGGGTTGCAGCAGTGTCTTCAAATAGTTTATCAGACCCAAACACTCGCACAAGGCGTGTGGTTGTAGTTTGAGATGCAGCGCTGACGCGAAGGCGATCTCGGACGACTTATTTGGAATTTTGGACATGATATGGATCGAGGCAACTTCGTGTGTGCCGCTGGAGATGCCATTGATTGTGAAATCCCGGACGAGAAACTCCCTGACGAGAGAGGAGTATAAAGATGGTCAACTCCTTTTCAAATGAGGAAAAGGAGTATAAACAATCCATGTGCTGATTTGTCGGCTAACTTGTTTTGAGTATTGACTCCCTGACGAGAGAGGAGTATAAAGATGGTCAACCCCTTATCTCGTTTGATGATGTAACTTAGTTATTATTATTAAAGAATATAAGTAATTTTGAGATGCAAAGCTTACGCGGAGGCAGTCTCACATGCATAATATGACAGATCGATGGTCGACAGCCCGACCGCTTGAGATGGTGTTGAGTGCGAAACTCCTAAGGATAGAGGAGTATAAACAGAGAGCTCTGCTTGGATAATAAGATCAGCAGCCTCGTGTGCATGCACATGGGAGAGGATAATCGGTCATAAGTCATAATGTGCCGACCCTAGGGATATAAAAGCTCACAGCAAAATAATGGCATGTATTTTGTAAAGGATATCTCTAAACCATGTATGGGCGCCACCGCTGGTATAATCATTTGCTCTATTGGGACGAGTAGTGGCCCCATTGGCACAGCCCCGTGACGTAGACTACGGAGAAATAACCAATATGGCTTGTGCGTATCACTTTTGATGATACATACGGGTGTGAGACTAGCTATCTCATATACCCAACACCCAAGTTCTTATCGCCCTAAGGAGAACACCATGACCACCACGCCCGTACTTATGACCTTTGATGGGGCAGGAGGTGCGGTAGGAGGGTAATCAGCCTATGTTAGTGATGCGGCATGATACGCCCCACAATCCTACCCAACGAGTCTTGAGAACATCCACTCAAGCAGCGCATCTCACTCGATGGCCCGTCCCGAGATAGGCATCCGATAGTGGAGAAACATGAATATTCAACGGCTATCCGTTGGATTTCATTTTGGCGATTCTGGATACAAATTTTGGCCAGGATTTTTAGTGAGGACTTTTCTTTTGGGCACGCCCGTTGCACCCACATTACTGTGGAGCAGCACCCGCGTTTTGGCCAGAGGTCTCTATCGAGGATAGGATAGGGATACGGCATTAAGTTTACAATTGAGAGGAGTCTTGCTTACATTTGTTGATCTCATCTTTCGCTTTCGTTTGCACTTCCTATGCACAGGTTCTCGTTCAACGATTGTACAGTACTGATGATGTTGATTCGCTTTTAATGACGCACTCCGATCTGTCCTTGAAGGAAAACTGCACCCAGTTTTTGGCCAACCTTCTGGCCTTATTACGGATGAAGATACTTTGAATGTGAATGCTTTCTTGGATGAGATGGCTGGCCTTCAACACGATACTATCGATGGTTTTCAATGCAGTCTAGCGGTCGCCAGACCTGCTCTGCACGCAGCCAAGATGCTACCCTCAAGCTCCGTTCTGCCCCATATCCTTGACTACTTGGTCACTACTGATGTCGAAGATTGCTGCTGTTTTGGCTAAGGCTGTTAGGCTTATGACGAGAAGCTATGTGACGCTATACCGCAAAGTATTGGTCATCTTCTTATTTACCTCGAAATGACTTATGAGCAGACTTGTGATGGTGTTGGTTTGTTTCATAACATACCAAAGAACACCGATGCGCATCATTCGTATCACATGAGTACGTCTCAAGAGCACATCTTGGAGCTAATTCAGAATGCAGTGTAAAGGACATTAATTCGGGACTATGTTGGATCGCTTTGACAAGCAACGGGAGCAATGAGTACTTTCTGTGGACCTGAAATGCACATACCCCCATTCTTACGATGACCGGACTCATTATCTCGTGTAGATTTGCCTGTGGCGAACTTTACGTTCATTTTATGTACCAGGTAAATGACACTGTGTCATCACATTTCCATGATTGACCACACTGAGGAGTCTAGTGATATGCGTGTCTGGGAGATTGCACATGGCGTTTATTGTCATGTCAAGTACAGTGTTGATGCAGGAAACATGAAGGAGAGATAGGGTTAGAGCAAGGGCACTGATTCCGAGACCATGATACTTCAATGTTAGTGCCGAGAGTTTTTCTGCTAGAAGAAGCATATACAGGGCTGTAGGGTGGTGGACCAATTCCCCACAGGCACGCCGGCGGGTATGAATCGTACTGGGAACATACATAACAGGATAGTTAGCAGTTGACTGGAGACAGAGTGTGGAGTGGTGTCACAGTGGAGAAGAAGCCGGAGTTGGATATGTCCTCCGGGCCCCCTGATGAAGAGCTGTTTATGTTTTGCGTGGCGTACGAATTGAGATTGGAAACACTGGTATCATCTGTACGGAAAGACATGTGAATCTCGTGGTCAAAGCTCTGCTCTAGAAGGCACATATGGATGTTGGCTGCTATGGTATCTCATCGATTACCGCTGCTGCGTCTGTGCTGAGCGAGTTTATAAGGCGAGCGTTGATGGGTTGCAGTTTATGACTTCCGCTAGTTCTCCCACGTAGAGCTTCTCTAGCGTCAGGGGAGGAAGGTCACTTGGCACCTGCGAACAACGACTCGGCCACAAATAGTCCCACTGATGCCTTAGGTGAACCACACTCAGGTACAACAAATGCCATCTCTAACTCAAGACTAGTCTCCAGGGATTGCCTCCGTATACTGTAGCGATATATCAGCAATCAGCAACTGCGTTGTGAGTAGGAATGCAACAATTTCGGAGAAGTGTGTGAAGTGTGAAGAAGGTAGGATGATTGATCTGATTCCCTGGTTCCCTAATGTCGGCAGAAAGGCAAGTGTGTTTGCACCTGTAGCTGTAGCAACTTAGGTGGAATCTATGATGGGATGATGCGTATTAAACTGGTAACTCGACAAACCCAATTCCCAATCAAATATGATTTACCTCCGACTGCACCGCACGAACGGGGAGAGAGAGTGAGTATGGGAACTTTGAATAGTTTTGACCTTATAGTCAATACCATTTTCCTGATGAGGTTGGAAGTTTGAGGAATATCCGGCCGTGGACGCTGTCATTCATTAACGACTTGTGGAGATGTGAGACTTGTATTGTAGAGCCATCACTTGGTTCCGCCGTCCATCTTGGGAGTGGCAATGAATAGCAAATGTGCGTTTACAGATACAGTCCACTCGCTCAGTCGAATGTGAAGCCGAGGCAGGGATGAGACTTCGCCCACAGAATAATGGCACCATACCGTTTCTTTAGTTTTGGTGTCGGTATTTAAAGGCATTGTGGATGGTAGTTGAAGAATTGGCGATTACGTAAGTATTACGCGCGCCTCCGTGATGGAGGGCATTAAATCCATACCAAGGCTTAGTATGGTCAGGAAAATGACATAGTTCTGAAGAGTCGTGACCACATTGTGTATGATACGCTCCCAAGCTGTTATATGCATGGCCCCTGAGCCGGAGAATTTGCCTGTATCTCATTCAAGATCAGGAACGAGCGAGTATGAGGTAGTATCCAGGCTACTTATGCAAGAGCGCTCAAGGTCCATGTGCATGATGCTATGATCGAGAGAAACTGTCTCTCCACCTCGTAATGAATGCTAGGAGATCCTGCTGAGGATGCTCGCTTCCATAGAGGTGATGAAGGATCACATTGGTGCGTAATGTTAGCACTGATGAGAGTAGTTGCCTCATAGAAGGAACTATCTAGCGGAGATGCCTCGGAATCACTGGAGATATATCTATTGCGTATGGTATTGCAGCTAGCAGTACTGATGAGGCAAGGGATGATAATGACTTGTTCTTAGAAGATTTTGAAGCTATTGTGTCGGCTACTATGGGTACTTTCAGTGCTAGGAGTTTGAGATCCTACTGGTGTTTCAGCCGAAGAGACTTGGTAAGTTATGACTCACTTCAGAAGAGGATGCTCACTATTGAAAAGACCACGCAGCTGGGGAGGTATCCATCCAACACGACTTTGTGAAGAGAGTTTCCAACAAAATGATCATGCACTATACAACAAACGATTAATTGATGCCGTCTTCTACACGGATGCGATGCTGAGCATGGAATGGCAGCAACGGCATGAAAGTACATGTTCCAGACACGCTCGTCTGCGACCCTTGAGCAACTCAGACTTGCAAGGAGTGCGCAGGTTTCTATACGAGGTGGGAACTGCTTTATGAGTGTTAGAGAGAGGTACGCAGTTGGCTGGTCTGGCTGAACGCTTCTTTGGGTTGCTGAATAACAGAGTTATGGCTGACCTTCGGGAAAGCAACGCTTCTTTTGTATTGGTATTATTGCCTTGAGTGGAGGGTGCAAAATCATGAACCTTACGGTATATGGCACATTAGCTCGGCGGATTACATCCATACACAGTGACTACGCATGAGCCAGATATAGTAATATTGCGACGTTTGGTTGGTTGATTGGTTTAATATCAATTGGTGTTATTCTTTGGAGGATAGGAACTCTTTGACACAAGATCCCACACGCTACTGCGGATTTGGGATGTTGTTGGAGCCTAGATTAATGACCATGGGGCAACGAAATAGCTAGGAATGAGGTCGAACGCGGCATTTGGCTGTGTTATGAATAATATTCGATACAAATTTTGAAAATGCGGCGACTTTGCCTCCGGTAGGTGTTGGTTAATTATCTACGGGTGAGGAAGAGGCCGAGGAGAAACTCTACAAAATGCGGTTTGATGATCTAATGTTACCAGCGGCTGGCATAGTCATGATGGTAAATGGAAGCTCTTGCAATTCTTGTGGATGAGGTTCGAAGACAATATTATGTGGTAGCTTAGGCTGATGCGTGCAGCGCTTCAGGGGAGCCCTATTACTGACAGATCACTTGTGATGTCCAGAGTGGCGTAGAGGTCTTTCTCCCTCAAGGGGAGGATTGCCACAAGTTGTGCAAGGTGCGATGTCGCAGTGTCGACAAGGATGGTTAGACACCTAGTGCCTATTACCGATCAAGCCCTGTGTACACATCTACAATGTTTGGCTCCAAGATGAGAATGTGAAGCAGTTATTGTGCGCTCATTGCCCAAAATGTTATTTTGAACTACGTCGACAATATACAACACTCCAAGAGATTGATGAGAGAACTGGATCACTGCCGTGTAAAGTGCCGTGAAGCAAATGCTATATCCAAAGGGAAGAAGTATATCACGATGAGGTGTGGCCAGAAGAAGTTTCTCAGTCTACGGTAAATTGGGTGTCCTTAATTGAGTGTTACAAGCAATGGATGCAGATGCAGCTGGCTAAAGGATCTGGAATATATCAACTGTGTGGAGATGGCCGAGTATTTTAGTGCGAGGATGATCAATTATGAAGGTGTATTCCAGTGTTGTTTCCCTATAGGTTGCGTTGCAGAAGGAGATGAGGATCATCTGATATCAAGGGTAGGCAAGCCGCAAGATCTACAAGTGTGATGGTGTGAAGCCATGCTGGTATGATAAGTCGAGAGTGCAAATGATGCATTCACCTACGCCGATGATGGATCCCTCCATGCCTACAGGAAAGACCAAGAATTTATATCTTTGAAGTCCTTGAGAAGCGCTATGTTGTCTGCTAGTCCGAATTTGGTGTTGAGAATGAAGGAATGCTCTTACCATAGCGAGAGGTTCATGGAAGCTTTGTTGCAGGCAGGGATTTTGGGCTACACTCAAGTAAGTATGTATGACCTTCGCTTTCAATTGTCGAATGTGACCTGTGTTTGTTTTCGTCCTTTTAGTGATGCGACATAATACATGGAGGATGCCTTGTTGCGTGTAGACGAAGTGCTGATGATCTATATGATTGCAGAAGCCTTGCTCCACAACGAGACGGATGACATTGAGAAGTGAAATAGGCATTCATTTAGAGACCATCAATGCATCTTGGCAATCGACCTCGTGAAGTGGAGTTGAACACTGGCGTCTGGTGCTGGGCCTTTGGCTCGATCCAGTATGTCAGCACAGCCGTGACGTATGTTCAGGAGTGACTGGCTTGAGCGGCCGAACACTGCCAAGACGTGCTGAAGCTCCTACAAGATTGAGTATTGGCCAGATAGATGTCAGTTGAGAGTGTCTAGTGAGGAAGCGTCCTATATATTGCCAATCTTTGATTGGAATGAATGCTGCGATAGAGAGCTGAGCCTGGTCGGGTTGATATTTGTTGGGAGTTTTCAATGATGAGAAGTAGACATCTTGCTCAGGAACGTCATTTGGAGTGTTTGTTTCACCTATTCGCATACTTGGGTAAGTATCAGAATGCCGAGATGTCGTATGATCCTATTGTGCCATGCATCACTTCAGCAGCATTTCAGAAGCAGGATTGGACTTATTCCATCCACTATGACGGAGAAGGATAGGAAGGAGGTTCTGCCTCCTGATATGCCTGAGCCGAGAGGAAAAGGATTTGTCATCTGTTGTTCTACTCATGCATATGTGCTGGTGATACGGTCACGAGGAAATCTCGTGCTGGTTTTATGTTGACTTGAATAATGCTCCTATCTATTGGCGTTCCAAGAGACAGGGGAGTGTTGATAGTTCGACTTACCAGGCTGAGTCTACACAATACATTCGTGCGTTGAGATATTTGCTGAGAATTATTTGAGGACCTGTGTGTTGGCAATGATCAGTCTGTGTTATCTAACACGATGTACCAAGGATCCACTTGCTTGAAGAAGAAGTGCGCCGCAGCCGCAGTTGTTCATTTTGTTCGAGAGGGTGTTACAAGGGAAGAAGCGATTGATAGATCAATATTCATGGAGTGTTGATTATCTGCTTGAATGTCGATGACATTGGGAGCGAAGAGGAGTGCTTTTGTCGAGAAAATCCTACAATTTATTTCAGATGGAGTAAGGAGTGATTAGGGAATACGCGGCAACGCGGAAACCGAACACTTCGCTGGCGGTATGGCTGGCCAGCCTCTGATGCAAGCTGGAGTAGCATATCGTAGCAGGGTGAGATTAGCTTTATGTGAACTCATCCTCCCTCGGTAGGGTTTTAGGTGAGATTAGATAGATCGTGGAGATCGAATAGAAGTAGTAGAGGCATTGGAATACGCGAGAGCAATCTAGCACCATGCGGGAGCTAGCTTGAGGGGAGTATTTGAACTCGCTGTATCGGGAGTCCTTTTCTATAGGAACGAACTCCGAGCACTGAGCGTTGGATTCGTCCGAAGCGTTGGATTCATGCTATAATTTGTTTAACAGATGAATTATCACAACTCTTTAGGATTTGCTACAGGCAACGGCGAGTGTGGCAACACCTCGGGTTGCAGCAGTGTCTTCAAATAGAAAACATCACCAAATCTACCATGTTCGACCACACCGTGCACCATGTTCCGGACGTGCCCACAAGCCGAATTGTGGCTCTATGGACAGCTCATCGTCTATATATTCGGCGGCGATCGAAGTTTTAGCGGTCGCAACCGGCCATAATGGTCGTAACGGCATTTGAAATTTGGGCATGGAAAATTGCCGTCTTGAGGCATGTCTTCGCTTCCATGGTCGATATCACGGCCATACGAACGTTCTAATACAGCGAATATAACCGACGATGGTACTAGATGACTTGGTGAGTCGGTGACGTATTGATTCTAAATATTATGCCCTACAATGGAGTCGATTGGGACGAGTAGATTGGAGGATAATTGATGTGCCAAGAGATGGAGACAAGAGAGCAGATAGTTGAGATGAATGCAATAAAAGATGTCTAATTATGTATTATTGTGATTGTTTGTGTCTTCATCTGCAATTGTGTTATTGGTTGTTGTGATAAATCTGCACCTGCATCTGCGTCAGTCTGTGTATTAGCATCTTCTTCGCTGCCCCACATCCCACATCTCACCATTAACATGAGTGGAAGATTTATCTTTATCCAACAACTTCTTGTAGTATGGTGAGATTTGTTTGGCGGCAACACTGAACACGCTGTGCAAAAGCTTCCGATGATCATCAATCTTCTTCTGGATATCTCCGAGTAGGCTGGACTTGTCAGCAAGAACAAAATACTTCAATATTATCTCATCCTCAGACTTTTCAGACAAGTCATCGTTTGTAGATTATTCAAGGATAGATCTTTGGAAATCTTCTTGATGAGAACAAGATGTTCCCCAACAACCCCCCCCCCCCCTTCTTCATTATTGCCGTCTTCGTCAACTCGTTCAAAGAGATGTTTATTACTTCGGAGATGGTCGTGTTCATAGAGAGCAGACGTGATAGGGTTCGATCCTTCTACGTAATCCTTCTAAATCTGCTGCCAGCTAGTTTTGTATTCTGCACCAAAAATATCCAACGACTCGTGAGTTCCAGTCACCATTCTGATCTGATCATGTTAATTCGTTTATCACGGATATCTTTTCTTCCTATTTGATAGTAATACTCAACCCCTACTCAACCCGGTTACCGCATGAGCAAGTGATGGCTCCTCGGGATTACCATCACGTTGATTAGTCGAAGAACTCCCATGTTGCATACGAAGGAGGTTGAGAACATTATCGTCGCCGCTGTTGAGGTCAATTGCAGCATCATATGGGGGAGGGCCACCGCCACTTCCAATAGATTTCACAAAACCACGGAGTTGTTCTATGGACAGCCCAAGACTCTTGGCCAGCGCTCTCTCATGGTAGATCCACTTACTTCTCTCTATCCTCAAAATTGACTCAGCAGTCTGAAGTATTGTTGGACGAGGGACAAGATGCGGCATTTATTATTTTAGGCACGTCGGCATGTCACCTCTCGCCGTGTCTCTATTACGTAGTGAATATGGATGCACAATTCGAAGGCTCCGGTCCCACAGTGCACCCTATGTTGTCTATTAGGTCTTTGGCAAGGGGACTGCAACTAGAATGGGGCGAATCGGACTGTTGGTTGCCGAGAACGAGGGTGTTATGTATCGATGGTCAAATCGGCCGAAAGTGTTCGAAACGCTAACAAAATGCTAACTAAAAAAATTTGAAACCCCCGATTTCGGTCTCCTCTGGAATCGATCGAATCGGCGTTGTTATCGGCCACCAAATAGCCGCAAAGGCTTCCGATCCACTCACAACTCGATACTGAGGGGAATGGAACCCTATGCCGTGGTTTGGGTGGGTCCCCAATAAGGGAGCCCGGTCCAAAGTCAAACGTGCCGATTTCATCGAGTCAAAATTACTCGGCTTGTCGTCAACGTAGAGACTAAAGTAAGACCTCTGGAAGAATCTAGAGATTATGCTCTTTCCAATGGTATCATTGGTTGTATCATTTGAGCAACTATTGCAAATATTAGCCATACTGAAAAATTGAACTCATTTTAGCTACTTACGCGTAAGCTACTTAGCGTTACTACCCATAGCGCGGCCCGTTTCTTGCAATCTCGTTTGTGTTGCGGCCTGTGATCCCTCCACAATATCTAACAGATTTGCAAGCAGTACAGTTCTTCAATTTGATGTCATCCACTTCCGCGATGCCACAGGAAGCACAACACATCATATCGCTCTCGTCTTCCGCTGAATTTGTACTCATCACGGAAAAAATATATAGCCCCCTCAACACCGCAAAATGGCGATAATGATTAATAGTATCGCCCCTTACAAAGAAATGCCAATGCCCCGCTTCTGAGTGAGATTTGAGATTATTTTTTGTGGAGGATTTTATTATTTTATTTATTTGTGGGGTGAGAGTCTTAGGGAAATTACCATGCACGCACGAGGAAGCAGAAGTTGCATCGTGACAATCGAGTTGGATTACGACTTGGACCCTGGCTTCAAGTCTGGCTGAGCCTAGCAAACAATCGTCTTTCCCAAATAAATAGTGTGCCTGATATCCCCTGAGAGCTGCGGCAATGTACTCTATGATAAAATCCCTTTCATTCGGCTTCTTTGAGCGGAGATAGAGAGATAGAGGGATGTTATCCGAATTAACGAGCTCAGAAACTTCTGAAGAGCATGAGGTATTGTAACACTTAATTTTGATTTGGCTAGAACACGTGTTGATCTATCTAGAGGGTCGAGAATACAACTCACCGCCTCTGCTGTGCTTCTGCTGCTTCCCTATGAGGACTCTTCGTCGCATCGATAGCAGCCTGGTGTGCACGAGCACGAAGAGCCGGGCAAAATCTTCGTTACTGACTAAGCCCAGGTTTGGTATGGGGCGAGTTCTTCACGTGCTAGTTCTGCTGCCTCCCTCTGGGGACTTTTCGTTGCATCTGCGGCAGCCTGATGTCCACGAAGAGCCGCGGCAAAGTCTTCTTTGCTGACATATCCCTTTCCAAAGGCTTCTTTGAGCGTTTCCAATGAAGCGTCATCTCCAAGTTTGGCAGCGATGATCCAATGTTTCACTGCTCTATCCAGCCTGCCATCTCTATTCTCTAGAAAACCAAGATTGTGTCTCGCAAATGTATGCCCAGCAATGGCAGCCTCTTCCAAATGATGCCACATCTTTTTCTTGTCCTTCCCAACACCTTTCCCCTCGTGATACAACAGTGATAGATTAAAATGCGCATCTGCATTCCCCAACGCAGCTGCCTTAGTATAATATTCAAATGCGCCATCATGATCCTCCTTCTCTTGGCGCTCAAATCCCATTTCTCGTAGTGCGGCTGGATCATTTGCCTCCACTCTCTTCATCTGAATCCGGTCGGCCTCTTCCATCGATGTCGGCGCTGGATGACGACAGAAAGGACACTTATCCTCGAGAGATCGTCCCTCAAACTCTCGCATCTGATCGGCACGATCGCATCCATTACAAATCGCTTTGCTGCAACATGGCATCATATTAGATTTACGTGGATCAATCGGTAGTGGCAAACAGCAAATCGGGCAGTCACCGAGATGTGTGTTTTCAGGTTGCTTGAATAAAATTTCGTCACGTAATTCAGTCGCTCTCTTCTTGCACTCCTTTTTGTGCTGCGGGCGATGTTCTTTCTGGCATTTAACACTGCAATATCGAACGAGATAGCAAGCAGTGCATTTCTTCAATTTGATGTCATCAGCTTCTGCGGCGCCGCAAGCAGCACAACACATGATTTCTTCTACCACTGAATGTGTGCTCATCATAAAATCCATAACGATCCGATGCAATATCGCCGCCTATTTTACCAACCCGGCTCTTCGGTCAGATCGCCTAAGATGTTGCAGGTGTATTGCTACTTATGCTCGGATGGGCATGCAAGCATCATCCGTTCTCCGTTCAAACAAAATTTCAGCCAAAGAAGATAGAGGAGAGGAGGGGAAGCACGAGCTGAGAGGTAGTTGGTTGTATGTAAGTTGTTGAATCTACTCCTAAAATACTCTTACTTATCCCTACGTTCGACGTACTTACAATGTCTATCTAAGCCGCCAATAAATTCCTCGTAAGCTCTTCTGGCTCAGCTCGCAATGCAACATGAAACCGAGTGAACAACCTGACGATGATCTCATTATTACTATTGAACTCTCTACAGATTTCCTCCACATTAGTCCTCACTGCATTAATCTCACGATCAAGTCTCCTTGGCCAAGCCGCTGCCGCATTTACAACAGCAGCATCAGCGACAACAACCTTGATGAGAACTCCGCCAAAATTGTTTGCCATCATGAGTAGCAACACAGCAGCATTCGACGAATCAGCAATAAACAAAGCGCTATCACTTCTCAATTCCGTGTACGGGCCAATCAATGAAAACTTGACTAACTTTCCTCTCCCAATGCCACCCGATGAAGCAGGTCTATGCTACGATGGATACCAAAGACGATATTTATGGACCGATGCATTTGGTGTTCTTGCTTACACATCCATTGCAGAGATGCATGAGATAAATAATGACAGAGACAAAGCAAACATTTATCGTCGTGCATGTGATAAACTCATACAAACAGTGCACGAGTGTTTAGGATCGCCCAGATCAAATGAAAAAGATGATGCCATGAAGATCGATCCTTCATCACCTACGGGACATGTCGGGCTACGCATCGGCAAGCTTGACTCACGAAAGATAACAGACTATGGAATGGAGTTTGACGGACAATATTGGCATTACATTGACAAGTGGTTATTGGCACTGGCAAGATCTGGCCATGTGAATGAAGGAATACATATCGCCAAGAGTTGCCTCCCTGCATTCTTTGATGCAGGTCATGGTGGCATTCGGTGGAAGTTGTCCGTGGATTCTACTGCTCCATCATCGCTACGCAGGGCTGGGCCGAGTGATGATACGTTGGTAGCGTTGATTGTGTTTTCAATTCTCGAGGCAGATAGAGTGAGAAGTGATGATGATAACAGCGATGATGCTCCAAGTCTAAGCAACGAGATCCAAATACTCAAAAGTGCTCTTATTGGATACAAACCACGTGTTACGAACGATCCTCTCGGATGGGGACTTGAGGCAATGTATGATCAATACCTCACAGGAAAGCCTCGCACGAGAATGTTGGCATCGATTCATGAAAGTGCCCTTCATCCATCTCATTTGTCTCTCTCTTTTCGCTTGTATGGTGCAATGATAGGTGCGAGAGCGGCAGGAGAAGAAGTGGCACCGAAAGCGAAAGTGGATAGGCTAGTAGAAATGGCACTCAAGTACGAAGAGAACATCATGGAGCATGGCAATGAAGAGCATTCTAGTATCAACCGTGTAATGCTTGCCGTGTGTCTTCTTTGTCCAGGTGCTGTTGGAAAGAGAGCAGGCGATCCTACCATTTCTCTAAATGCTTGAAAGGGACACGATATTCGGTGGCATTGATACCAACCGAAAGAAAGACTATCAGAGATAATAATAATTCACCACTTAAGAAAAATTATGTTGCCAGCTCCTCCCGGGACAGGGAGGACTCAATTCAATCACAAGATCACGTAATGTCGATGTCGGCCCCGAGAGCAACACCGGTCTCCCCATTACCGATGACAAAATCTAACCGCCTTAACCTGATGTGCTTTTGAAGATCTCATATTGTGCGGCTTTGTCCCTCTGCGGACTTTTCGTTGCATCTAAGGCAGCCTGGTATGCACGAAGAGCTGCGGCAAAGTCTTCTTTGCTAACCAATCCATCTGCATAATTCTGCTTCAGCCCTTCCACTGACTTGTCATCCCCTAGTTTGGCGTTTATGATCAAATGCTTTACTGCTCTCTCTTCCCTTCCGTTTATCCCCTCATAGCAAGCAAGATTGTGTCTCGCAAATGTATGCCCAGCAATGGCAGCCTCTTCCAAATGATAAACTTCCTTTTTCTTGTCCTTCTCGACACCTTCCCCATCCCGATACACACACGATAGATTATAATGCGCATCTGCATTCCCCAATTCAGCTGCTTTTTTATAATGTTGAAATGCACTTTCGTAGTCTCCTTCTCGGCGGCACCTTACACCCAAGCGCCAGATAGCAACTGGATCATTAACCTCAACTCGTTTCATTCTAATTTGGGCGGCCTCTTCTTGCGATTTTGGAAGTTGATGTCGACAATATGGACACTTACGCACCTGTGCTTCTTTTAGTTGTCGTATTTGATCGGCAAAACTGCAACCGTTACAGATCCTTTTGCTGCAACATGACATCATCGGAGATGCTTTTTCATCAATCGATGGTGCTAGCGGCAAACAACAGATGGGGCAATCACCGAGATGGCTGCTTTCAGGTTGCTTGAATACAATTTCGTCGCGTAACTCAGCCGCTCGCTTCTTGCACTCTCGTTTGTGCTTTGCTCTATGATCCTTCTGGCATTTAACGCTGCAATATCTAACAGATTTACAAGCAGTACATTTCTTCAATTTGACGCCATCAACTTCCTCTGTGCCGCAGGAGGCACAGCACATCATGCCAATCTCGGCATCACTCATGGTGCAATATCAGGATTATTATAAATAAATATCGCTCCTGCTCGCTCAAACAAAGATAATAATATCGCCAGTGAGAATAATGCTCCGCAGATGGAAAGGAACTCCATCCTTCGTCATGATCATGATGAATATGATGGAATGAATATGTTCCCGCCAAAACTTGTCCCAATCAATGACCCTACCTTCCTTCGATTTTGATGCGCTGCATGCCGGTCATTTTTTGGCACCCTGCTTCGTTTCCAATTATGTCTGTCCTCATAAGTATTTGGTTTACCATAATTAGTAATGAAACGACGGATAGACTTTACTTCCCATGGGTTGGCACCACACCGTTAGGGTTCTCTTCTGCTATCATCATCATGGTAATAGAATGTTGTGCCTGTCTGGACACTACTGTAGGAACATCTCTTGGAGGATTCCAAGGTTAGTTGACTACTAGAACGGACCGGCTTGTCGCGGTCCGCTAGCCCACATTGGATTTTTTGATAGTTGAAAATGACGTCAGATTGCATGCAACGCGCTGCATGCTAAGTACATAAGTAGGCTGCATGCTGCATGCAGTTTACTCAACTTTGGAGAAATTCGACTTCTCTGAAATCAGTCGCAGCGGTGCTCATGTTTCCATAAATTAGTATTGCAACGTCAGAATTACTTCTACAATTCACATCGACTACAATGTACGATTCCCCAATCGGCCACTTTCTACGTGGTGGTCTACGTAGGAATTATAGGCTACAATTCCACATTGCAGAATTTTCTACGTGGTGGTCTACGTAGGAATCATAGGCTACAATTCCACATTGCGAAATTTTCTACGTGGTGGTCTACGTAGGAATCATAGGCTACAATTCCATAATGCGGAATTTGCTTTTTATAGTAATTAGATTTCATTCTCTAAGAAGTTACTAGGCGTTGATACTATTTACTGATAAGTACGCACGATGAGCAAAATCTTAGGGAGTCAGAGCGACATGATGTTGTTTTGTGCCGCATGCGGCATCATCGCGGCCCGTTCGTATCTACTACAACAACTATGGAAACATCTCTCGGAGTTGTCTACTATAATTACAGAGTGGTGGGGCGTTGATACTATTATTACGTACAATGAGCACAAATTCAGAGAGTCAGACGGTATGATGTGTTGTGCCGCCTGCGGCATCACAGAAGTTGATGAGATTAAATTGAAGAAATGCACCACATGCAATCTCGTTCGATATTGCAGCATTAAATGTCAGAAGGAACACAGGCCAAAACACAACGAAGCATGCAAGAATCGAGCCGCTGCATTACGTGACGAGATTCTATTCAAGCAACCCGAAAGCAGCCACCTCGGTGATTGCCCCATCTGTTGTTTGCCGTTATCGATTTATCCACGAACATGTACGTCGATGGCATGTTGCAGCAAAAGAATTTGTAACGGCTGTTATCATTCCAACATGATACACGAGTTGAAGGGATCGCTGGAGCGAAAGTGTCCGTTCTGTCGACACCCAGATCCAGAAACTCAGACGAAAGAAGAAGCTGTTCGCTGCGCTCGCTTCGCGAAGATGAAGCGGATAGAGGCGAATGATCCATATGCAATGTGTGATATGGGTAGAAGTCGCTACCATGAAGGAGATTACAAAAGTGCATTTGGATATGTCACAAAAGCAGCCGGATTGGGCGATATGTCAGCTCACCATCAATTATCAATTATGTATCTGGAGGGGAAAGGTGTTGAGAAGGATGAGAAACAGCTTCGGCATCATTTGGAACAGGCTGCCATTGGTGGACATCCCGATGCCAGATACAATCTCGGTATTATGGAGAAGGAAATAGAAAGGTACGAAAGAGCAATCAAACATTGGATCATCGCCGCCAATCTTGGACATGATGGCTCATTGAATGTCCTAAGAAAGGCTTTCGTGGATGGGTGTGGGTTGGTTAGTAAAGACGACTTTGCCGCGGCTCTTCGCGCTCACCAGGCCGCCGTAGATGCAACAAAAAGCTCGCAAAGAGACGAAGCAGAAGCATATCTGCAAAAGTTGGACGCTGCAAAAGAAGCTCGGCGGGATTAGTCGAGATAAGCATTGTATCATTCTTTACATTAGAAGTGAGAGGTGCTGATGAAGGTAGTAGGTGAACATTCAACTGAGATAATAATGAAGTAGAGCATGATAAGGGACCCTATTTGTTAATCAAGTCAAAGCTGCGCAGCATTCTGATAAAATTAATGTCATAGGTATGTACTCTCCACTGTCATCTGAACACAACCCGCTCGAGGTGGAGGTATATTTTCCCAATTTAGCTTATATCCCCTTCAAAGAAGCCCAACCTAGTAGAGTTCTGCTCCCTCCTCCGTCACTAATAAGATTGTGCTGTAGGAATAAACTAGCTGATATGTTCCACTTACACCTCCCTCGATCGAGCTCGCCGCTCTCTCTAAGAGTCTGTAAGCCGCGGGGTCATTCAACAATGTTTCGTTTCTAAGTTATGTCTGTCTTTTTTTCATACATTGGACACTAAAAGCGACGGAGAGACTTTGCTTCAAACTCTCGCACGAACTACCCACACGAATGAACGTGCCATCGAAGTTCTCACCCTTTGCACAAGGTGGCCGCATCATAGCCATCGCCATAGTTAGCTCGCAATACAATGGCCGCCTCTTTGAAATCTAGCGGCAGCAACAACAGCAGTAACGACAAGCCCTTCAGCCTCCCACCTGCCTACGACCTCCACCGAAGCGATCGAATCAACGGCGGCGAATCCAACACCCGACCACCATCCTCCTTCGCCACCACCGAAGACAGCATCAACAGCAGCCTCGATTATCACTCTTCCAGCTCTCCGGGGGCAGATGAACAATATGAAGGCTTTCGACGTGTCGGTGGTGGTGAGATTGAAACGTCCATTGGGCTAGTTGTGCCGCCTTCGTCACAGTTTGCTGCTGCTTCTCCTAACTATCATAATAATTCGGCAGATCAAGATCCATCGCAATTATTACAAGATATCGTTTCACATAATCACCATCACGGAGAAAATGGCAGTATCGACGATCGATATTATCCTTCCAACAATTATGACGGCAACAACGAAATATCATCAGCTCAAGATGCCACCGCCACCATTCACAATATGCACACTAAATTACTCTATTTACTCAGCCATCCAGAATTATTCCATGAGGCGCTCTCATGGGAAGATCATTCACTTAGTATTCAGCCGAATGATAAATTTGAGGAGGATAGTACTTTTGAAGGACTGAGTGATACGAATAATAATCATCATCCGAATAATAAGAATAATAATGTCAAGGCGACGCAGGATGAAACGTTCGAGTTTAATCCGAATGATCCGGGGGGAGGAGGAGGAGGGGACACTAAAGAACACAACAATAACGATGACTACAAAGATGAGAATGATAATTCACCACCACTTCCATTTGACATATTTGCACCCGATGCAGAAGTTGTTCTGCCTCAAGCACTAACGGCAACGCAACTATTCGGAGTGGAACGAGAAACAGGTATTGAATTAGAAGCCGCCGCAGGAATTACAGGACTAAGTCACCTATTTTTACGGTGGTTGGCGCTCATGCCCGAGGGTGATCACATGAATGTCATTCGTCCACCTGGATTGACAGTCATGAGGATTGCTGGGGGTGGATATCGTGTTACTGCGGCTCATCGTGTGGTTTGGAGGTGGATGAATAAATTTTCATTTTCTCCACCTGGTGTGTTGTCTCGTGAGCATTCGGATGGTGCTGCTGCTACGACTGCGGTGGATGCAACAAGTCCATCACCAAATAATGATACCGATTTTGATTTTGGAGATTTAGTCACCATGACTATCATTGATGTATTCGAAACTGATGTAGACGGCAAACTACTCTCCTATTGTCCCACATTCGACAACCGTGCCGTACACAAAACCAAAGAAACTGTCGAACGTCTCAAAAAGGGGGCAACACAACTCAAAGAACGAATGGGAGTTATTGCCCAAAGTCCAGCGGGCAAACGAGTCAACAAGGCAGCGGGACATGTTGGGAGGATTGGAATGACGGCGGCGTTACGTGTGGGGAGTATGGTGAAGAGTAAGATTGAAGAGATTGGGACTGACGAGATGATGAAGAGACGGACTAAGGAGGAGGAGATGAAGTTGGAGAAGATGTATCATAATGAGATTATGAGTAATGATGGAAAAGGTGTGGGATCGTCGAATGATAAGGAGGCAAAGTCAAAGAAGGATGGAGGTGATGCAGAGAGGGGGCAGGATTATATCAGTGATGATAGTGTTGCATCTCCAACGTCATCAAGACGAATGGAAGTTTAGAGAGAGGGAGAGAGAGGAAGCGAGGACCGTTCTAGTCCTGCTCTTCTCTTGTGTCGATTCATAGTGCATATGCTGCTGTTAGATGTTGTAGAGTTATGTGTCAATTCCTGAAGGAATGAATGATATTGGAAGCGTTGGCAGTTTAAGATGCCGTGCTTTCATGAAGAACAATATAGATAATAAATTGTATGTTTCATGCTCTCTCCTCCTCGCCCTGCTTTTTATTGCATCTTGCATGCAGCATATTATGTATTGTATTTGTTCGAAGCAGAGAAGATAGAGTTTGTTCGTCGTCGTAACGTAAAACGAAACGCCGTAGGATTTTGGCGGGCCGGGCCGGCCTCCTGATTGATTCTTGATCCTCGATCTTGGATCTTGGGAAGATAAGAAGAGGAGCTTGTGCTCTCTCTAAGTATTCTCAGAGAGAGAGAGAGCTACTTAGATATCCTTGTTGGAGCGAGCGAGGGCAATACATTGATTAATAATTGTCATATTATACCATGATAACAGATCTTGTGGAGTGCCAGGTCGAATTATTGTGTTGTGCTGCTTGCGGCGCGCTGAGGCCGATCACGTCAAATTGAAGAAATGCACCGCTTGCTATCTTGCTCGATACTGCAGCGTTCAATGCCAGCGAGATCACTGGCAGCAACACAAACGAGCGTGCAAGAAGCGGGCGGCTGAATTGCGTGAAGAAATCTTGTTCAAGCAACCGGACAGCAGCCATGATGGTGATTGCCCCATCTGTTTTTTGCCGCTATCGCTTGACTCAAAGGCTATTATAATGTCATGTTGCTGCAAAAGAATTTGTAACGGTTGCAATTACTACAATATGACAAGAGAGATGGAGGGATCACTAAAGCACAGGTGCGCATTCTGCCGGCTCACTTTCCCAACATCGCAGGAAGAAATCGAACTGAATATCATGAAACGAGTTGAGGTGAATGATCCAGGTGCAACACAAGAAAGGGGTTGGAGGCTCTATAATGAAAGGGATTACAAAGGTGCATTTGAATGTTATGCTAAAGCTGCTAAATTGGGGGATGCGGAAGCGCATTGTAATCTAGCCTTCATGTATAGGGAGGGCGTTGGTGTTGAGAAAGACGTGAAAAAGGGAGTTTATCATTTGGAAGAGGCTGCCATTAAGGGGCATCCGAAAGCGAGAAACGATCTTGGATTTATTGAGGAGGGAAATGGCAGGATGGATAGAGCAATAGAGCATTGGGTGATCGCCGCCAATCTTGGATCGGATGGTTCATTGGAAGCGCTTAAAAACGCTTACAGATTGGGATTTGTTGGCAAAGAGGACCTTGCCGCGGCTCTTCGTGCACATCAGGCTGCCGTGGATGCGACCAAAAGTCCTCAGAGGAAGGCAGCTATAGAATTTGAGATTCGTCGCAATCGAGGACATTTTAAGTAAAGCCGTCAACTTCATATGGAGAATCCTACATAATAAATTGAATGTTTCGTGCTCTCTCCTCGCCCAGAGCACTTTGTTGAATCTTGCATGCTTGTTGCATATGCCGATTGCCACAAACATACCCAAGACTAGTTGGATTTGATTTTTAAAGTTATACACGTGTTGTTGAAGATAATAGAGTCGGCTGTAGGGACTCCTAGAAGTTGTTCGCTTGATAATAGGCTGCGCTTACCCTGAAGGGTATACTCGATATCACCCTGCTTCCCCTGGTTCCTGGTTGAGACATGTCGCCAGTGATATTGTTGAGACAGTGTTGAACGATTGCACCTCGTGGAGTTGGATAGTCCACTTATAATTTCCTATTAATGAAGATGGAGGGCATAGAACAACTTTGACCCTCTCTAGAGGCTGGAGTTTGAGGCCGTATAAGCTAATACTTCTAGCGATCCACGTATGGGGGATAGTTCTAGTTCAGATGGCAGATGGAGTGTATGACATTAATTTCATCTAATGCTGCAGCATTGATTATAATGCTGTAGCCAAGCCTAACTCTTGGCTTAAATGACAAGATCTAACATCTTTCACTCGCTCCTCGCTAAGTAGAGCCAAATTTAAGCACCCTCCGTTCCAAAGCTTCAAGCGAGGTTCTATCGTTGCTAGAGAGAGAGAGCATGGTGGTGGTGTGGTTGTGGTGACGCATTTTCTATGAAATATACACGAAACCGATAACGTGATGTTGTGTTGTTTATGTGCTGAGCGGCATCGCAGAGGTTGATGACATGCACCGCTTGTATATCTTTTCGATATTGCAGCGTTAAATGTCAGAAGGAACAAGTAGGGTGTGATTTGCATTAGAACACTTTATATTATTTTGTCATAACAAGCTTTGTTGGCCTTGGCATCTTCCATGCTAGAAATCTAAAATTTGTTTATTCTCCTTGCGCATGTATATCTGCATCGTCCCTCAGGGGACTTTTCGTTGCGTCAACGGCAGCCTGATGTCCACGAAGAGCCGCGGCATAGTCTTCCTTGCTGATAACTTGTTTCATGTACATTTGCCTGAGCGTAGATAATGAACCGTCATGTCCAAGTTTTGCAGCGATGATGAAATGTTTCACTGCTCTACCCATACTGTCCTCATCCCAGAAAGCACTCCCCAAAACACAACCAAGGTTGTTTCTTGCTACGGGGTCCCCACCAATGGCAGCCTCTTCCAAATGATACATCTGCTTTTTCCTGTCCTTCTCAACGCCTTGCCCATCCCGATACAAACACGATAATTCAAAATGTGCTCCCACATCCCCCAACCCGGCTGCCTTAATCCAGTATTCAAATGCTCCGCTGTAGTCTCCATCGTGGAAGCAAAGAGAGCCCATTTGGCGTAATGCAACGGGATCGTTCACCTTAATTCTTCTCATAAGATAAGTTTTCATTTGCTTCTTCGTTGTCGGTACTCTTTCTCGACAATATGGGCACTTCGGCTCCAGATTCTCTTCCTCTTCTCGCTTTGAATTAGCATATCCGCATCCAATACATATGTGCTTGCTGCAGCATGCCATCATCGGAGATTTTCTTTCATCAATCGCCAGCGGTAAAAAACAGATGGGACAGTCACCGAAGTGGCTGCTTTCAGGTTGCTTGAATAACAACTCCTCCCGCAACTCAGCGACTCGCTTTTTGCATGCTTCTTTGTGCTGCGGCCTGTGTTCCTTCTGACATTTAATGCTGCAATATTTTACAAGATAGCAAGCAGTGCATTTCTTCAACTTGGTGTCATCAACTTCTGCGATGCCGCAGGAAGCGCAACGCATCATCTCGGTTTCGTCTGACTCTTCTACAACACTCATCGTGAAATGATAATGTCACCGTCCCGCCGCTCTGTATTTAATTATTATTAGACGGCTTTGGGAGATCTTCCATGCAGAGAGCTTGCAATGGTGGTCACTAAAGTATTGTACACAAAACACAAATAAGTATTAGCAAACGAAACAGCAGTGTTGCCGCCTGCTGCCTGCTGCCTGCTGCCGAAGAAAAGGTGTCAACAATCTTTTTGTTGGAATTATTACGATCTACAATACGGTCTACGGTCTACGGGCCTTTTACGGGCCTCACTAAATGGACACGTATTGAACACGCGTCCTAATTCTAGAGCTTGGATCGTGGGTAAGAGGTGGAGACCGATCCAGCTACGCTACCACTTTCACAGCATTCAACCACCATAAAAACAAATTCGCTTCATAGCAAACAGCCTCCTTCTTGACTTATCCTATCAATATCAACAATCAACAATGAAGTTCATTAAGATTGCCACCATCTCGTTCCTTGCGGGCAACGCCGTCGTTGGTAAGTGTTCGGTGGTAGAGTTGTATAAGTCAAATGCGTCTGAGATGTTTCAAGTGCATCATCTGCCTTTTGTGTGTGCTCTATCATTGTCCCTTCTCCACTACTATATCACGAATGTGTCGATCTGCTTCGCTAACCCTATGATTTACCCACGTCATACGTGCTCTTCTCTTCTTCTTTCAGCTGATATTAATGTTGAAGAGTGCGAAATGGCGTTCGAAGATCTCCAAACGTGCGCCATGCAGGTTATCCTCGATGACTCTGATAAGCTCACGGAGTGGAGAAAGGTTCAGATGGATTACGCAGCTTGCCTCGGTACGGGCGAGTCCCACGCAGTATGTGTACAGCCTATTATTGACATCTTTGCCAAATTTTGCCCAGATGGTTCTTTGTATGATGCTATGAAGAAAGCATGTGACATGACTTCTTTTGGGTTTGAAGACTTTGCCCTCGACGTTGCTGAAGAGCTCGACTCCACCGCTTCTGCGTATGGCCTCCGCGGATCTACCATCGAAGAAGAATAAGTTATCTATGGTAGGATTGGATAAAGCATTCTGCGATATCCATGAGGAGTTTTCAGGCCTCAAAATTCGAATAAACCCCAAATATGGGGCCCATTCATTTCAAGCCAGTTAAAGCCAGTTACACCCCCCCCCAAACCCCTCATAACACGTCCAATAGGTTGTATGGGGGTCTAGGATGTCAATTCTTACTCGAAAATGCCCTCGGTAGTCCTCCTAAGCACCATTTCCCAATCCGCCGGATTTTCCGAAAATGGCGGGAAATATTACCATTTTGTATTGCTCCTTTGTTTGCATAGATGACGGATGACGGCGATGTCGGACTTGAAATCGATAGAGAATCATTCTATGATGTATTTGAGTCATTTGGGTGATGTATTGAAGTAATTTCTACTTATAATTATGTATAGGAGTGGTTCATCAGCAGAGTCCAGAGTCTCCTAAAGTGTTCCTTCACGACCTTCGTCTCTCTGTCTTCGGTTCAGTAGAATCAGCCCCTTTCTTTTGCGAGATTGGGTATCCTTGGTAGCACGGGTAGGTTTGCCACCTTCTCCTCGAGTGGTATCACCTCCACCGTTGCAGCGGCAGCCTTTGTCGGTGGCTTCTTCTTGGTGTCATGCTGACGACTCTTCGTTGTCATCTTCTTCTTCTTGGTCACCTCTTCATCACTCTCCTCATCAGAATCATCTCCATTAGACGCTGCAGCAGATTTGCGAGGTAATTTCTTATTGGATAATGCAGCGGCAGATTTGCAAGGTGCTTTCTTATTAGATACGGCAGCGGCAGGCTTGCGATCAGACACCGTAGTAGCAGGCTTCTGAGGCCCTGTGTCATCGTAGCTTTCAATGCTTCCCCCGACAACAACTTCTTATGTGCAAGAAGATGGCATGTCAATTCCTCTCGTTCTTCCTTAATTGCGTCCTTCTTGCCTCCCTTTTCTATGGTCGGAACAACTTGAATACTGGAGAACTTAGGCTTAGGGATTCACTACCCTTCTTAATCTTCCCATTCAGAGATGGTTCCGAGCAAAGAAACCGCCGACAGCCGTAGCAGTACGAGTATGTTCTATATCTGCTGATAGCTATTATTTATGAGACAGCTCTTGTAGTTAGTTGTTCGAGCCGGCAAATGTGATCTTGTGGTTGATATTGAGTTGATCTTGGTCTGATTTGATTGAAGGTGCACGGCTGCAAAGCTTGAGACACACATCTTGTGACTTTGACACTCATTCAAGAGTACCGACAACAAGCAAGCGAGCAGAGTTGCTATCAAGCAAGAGTGCAAAGCAACAACTGACCAGGCAATTTGGTTTACAACGATGAAACAAGCCACCGTCATTTGTCATCTGATCGTGTCTCTCTCTGAGAAGAGAAGAAAGTGTACTTTGAGCAAGGCGAGGTCGGGTGTACATAGTATCGTGTTGAAAGGCACTATTAAAAAGGTAAAGATTAACAACTGCTTTCATTTGAGGGTAATATCATAGATCTGGCCGACTTTCCACGTCTAAAGTAGTTGTATTGAATAAGACTGATGTAGCAGGAGACATTGCTTACGGAACTGTGTTGTAGTAAAGATTCAATTAGAAAGTACACAAGTAACTCGATGGACGACATACAGACACATGAACACTACTGATGCTAGTTTGATATACAGACAAGAGCCCGTCTTTGTTTGCAGTTTCCATAAAGATTGCATCGATTGCTTTGATTGTGGCCGATATTCCATTATGTACTAGAACGAGTATTTTATTGCTTTAGCATGTATTCCTCTGGATAAATCACACATTTACATGGACTTAAAAGTAGACTTATTTGTTACGCATTCGCATCTTCTCATCTTTCCAGTGCTCGAAACGAAGATTAGCTGGTCATATATCAGTATCACAATGATTTATCAGTAACACCTCATGTCCATTTCAATAACTATCTTTTTCTTATTTCGATCCTTCTTTCCCAAGGCTAGTTAGCGGTGCTTTGCAGAGCTACAAAAGCTTCTGCTTTATGATGGATTACGGAACTTGCATCAATGCGCCGGGCGGCTCCCAAGAAGGATGTGTACAGCCTATTTTTTTAATTCCCAGATGGTTCTTTGTATGATGCTATGAAGGAAGCATGTGACATGACTTCTTTTCAGTTTGAAGACTTTGCCCTCGACATTGCTGAAGAGCTCGACTCCACTGCTTCTGCGTATGGCCTCCGCGGATCTACCATCGAAGAAGAATAAGTTATCTATGGTAGGATTGGATAAAGCATTCTGCGATATGAGCTGATGGGTGGCTATGAAGATGGTATTAAATGAAGACGTGTGACTAGCCTAACCAAATATTATCCCATTTAATACCAATGCTCAGAGCCATTTCTTTCACCCCTAATCATTTCATCACCCATGAACCTCTCAAATTCTTGTAGTATGTGTTAACTAACATCGCCTCCTAATAGACAGTATTGACGAGTGTAGGCGCAATTGACGCTGCTGATGCAAGTAGCACAAATACCTCACAGCTTCACAGTTATTATCTTATCCATATCCAGCAATCTTATCCTGCGATTCAATGTATCTCTCCCAAAGCAAGCTGACATCGAGTAAAGTGGATCAAACTCTACTAAGATCCATGTAAGAGATGGACTAGATCCATTGTCGTTGAGCTGCTTCAGATTACTAATTGATTCTTACTACATATATTCTTAATGATGCTAAAAGGTTCACATAAATCCTCTCGATAGCTTTGGGTGCTGTCATGAAGAAGTGGCAGCTATCCTCTCCCTCCCAGCATCAAGAGTTCCCACCCAATCAGAGTTCGACTCCAGTCGCCAAAGCAATTGCGACCTTTGCAGCGATGATGCCTCCTTTTTTTCACAAATCGCTTCGTGATGATGTGACGGGTGCGGAAGCATCATCGAGCAGGGGAGAGACCCTCCAGCCGAATGAAGGTGGCCTGCAGGGAGTGGTCTTGAATGTGCGGTTGAGTTGCAAATACATGTTGTTGTGAGACTTGAAACTGAAACATTCTTTATCTTCTTCGTCGTATTCTACCTGAAACTTCTCATACTCGCCGATTTCTTCACGATATTCGGTGAGAGATGTCCAGCCTACTATTGGAAACCACGCTGCTCGACGGCAGGATATAAACTTTCCCTCACTGTTGCGGATTGCAACATACTTCCAGGTCGCTAGATGACTCAAGTAATCGGCATGGGTGATTCTTAATTGTTGATTATCTACGATGAATCCATCTTGTGAGTATGACCAACCAAGGTTGGTGACGGAGCCATCTTCGTTCAATGGAATGAGTTGGTGCTTAGAAGCATCAGGGAAAAAGCCTGTAGAGTATTTTGGGTTGACAAACGCATTGATGAGATGCCCACCTACTACACCACATTGTCCATTCACATACAGACGAACGAATGGAAGATTGCACATTTGCTCTTCGGCGGCTTTCTTGGCTGCGGCGGCGTCCATGTTGATCTATAGAAAGCGGTTGCAGAAACGTTAATGATAAGTTCAATCAAGTCTTATGTCTTGCCACGTTGACGACGGTGTTTTTTATATCTGCTGATAGCTATTATTTATGAGACAGCTCTTGTAGTTAGTTGTTCGAGCCGGCAAATGTGATCTTGTGGTTGATATTGAGTTGATCTTGGTCTGATTTGATTGAAGGTGCACGGCTGCAAAGCTTGAGACACACATCTTGTGACTTTGACACTCATTCAAGAGTACCGACAACAAGCAAGCGAGCAGAGTTGCTATCAAGCAAGAGTGCAAAGCAACAACTGACCAGGCAATTTGGTTTACAACGATGAAACAAGCCACCGTCATTTGTCATCTGATCGTGTCTCTCTCTGAGAAGAGAAGAAAGTGTACTTTGAGCAAGGCGAGGTCGGGTGTACATAGTATCGTGTTGAAAGGCACTATTAAAAAGGTAAAGATTAACAACTGCTTTCATTTGAGGGTAATATCATAGATCTGGCCGACTTTCCACGTCTAAAGTAGTTGTATTGAATAAGACTGATGTAGCAGGAGACATTGCTTACGGAACTGTGTTGTAGTAAAGATTCAATTAGAAAGTACACAAGTAACTCGATGGACGACATACAGACACATGAACACTACTGATGCTAGTTTGATATACAGACAAGAGCCCGTCTTTGTTTGCAGTTTCCATAAAGATTGCATCGATTGCTTTGATTGTGGCCGATATTCCATTATGTACTAGAACGAGTATTTTATTGCTTTAGCATGTATTCCTCTGGATAAATCACACATTTACATGGACTTAAAAGTAGACTTATTTGTTACGCATTCGCATCTTCTCATCTTTCCAGTGCTCGAAACGAAGATTAGCTGGTCATATATCAGTATCACAATGATTTATCAGTAACACCTCATGTCCATTTCAATAACTATCTTTTTCTGTATTTCGATCCTTCTTTCCCAAGGCTAGTTAGCGGTGCTTTGCAGAGCTACAAAAGCTTCTGCTTTATGATGGATTACGGAACTTGCATCAATGCGCCGGGCGGCTCCCAAGAAGGATGTGTACATTGCCCAGATGGTTCTTTGTATGATGCTATGAAGGAAGCATGTGACATGACTTCTTTTCAGTTTGAAGACTTTGCCCTCGACATTGCTGAAGAGCTCGACTCCACTGCTTCTGCGTATGGCCTCCGCGGATCTACCATCGAAGAAGAATAAGTTATCTATGGTAGGATTGGATAAAGCATTCTGCGATATGAGCTGATGGGTGGCTATGAAGATGGTATTAAATGAAGACGTGTGACTAGCCTAACCAAATATTATCCCATTTAATACCAATGCTCAGAGCCATTTCTTTCACCCCTAATCATTTCATCACCCATGAACCTCTCAAATTCTTGTAGTATGTGTTAACTAACATCGCCTCCTAATAGACAGTATTGACGAGTGTAGGCGCAATTGACGCTGCTGATGCAAGTAGCACAAATACCTCACAGCTTCACAGTTATTATCTTATCCATATCCAGCAATCTTATCCTGCGATTCAATGTATCTCTCCCAAAGCAAGCTGACATCGAGTAAAGTGGATCAAACTCTACTAAGATCCATGTAAGAGATGGACTAGATCCATTGTCGTTGAGCTGCTTCAGATTACTAATTGATTCTTACTACATATATTCTTAATGATGCTAAAAGGTTCACATAAATCCTCTCGATAGCTTTGGGTGCTGTCATGAAGAAGTGGCAGCTATCCTCTCCCTCCCAGCATCAAGAGTTCCCACCCAATCAGAGTTCGACTCCAGTCGCCAAAGCAATTGCGACCTTTGCAGCGATGATGCCTCCTTTTTTTCACAAATCGCTTCGTGATGATGTGACGGGTGCGGAAGCATCATCGAGCAGGGGAGAGACCCTCCAGCCGAATGAAGGTGGCCTGCAGGGAGTGGTCTTGAATGTGCGGTTGAGTTGCAAATACATGTTGTTGTGAGACTTGAAACTGAAACATTCTTTATCTTCTTCGTCGTATTCTACCTGAAACTTCTCATACTCGCCGATTTCTTCACGATATTCGGTGAGAGATGTCCAGCCTACTATTGGAAACCACGCTGCTCGACGGCAGGATATAAACTTTCCCTCACTGTTGCGGATTGCAACATACTTCCAGGTCGCTAGATGACTCAAGTAATCGGCATGGGTGATTCTTAATTGTTGATTATCTACGATGAATCCATCTTGTGAGTATGACCAACCAAGGTTGGTGACGGAGCCATCTTCGTTCAATGGAATGAGTTGGTGCTTAGAAGCATCAGGGAAAAAGCCTGTAGAGTATTTTGGGTTGACAAACGCATTGATGAGATGCCCACCTACTACACCACATTGTCCATTCACATACAGACGAACGAATGGAAGATTGCACATTTGCTCTTCGGCGGCTTTCTTGGCTGCGGCGGCGTCCATGTTGATCTATAGAAAGCGGTTGCAGAAACGTTAATGATAAGTTCAATCAAGTCTTATGTCTTGCCACGTTGACGACGGTGTTTTTTATATCTGCTGATAGCTATTATTTATGAGACAGCTCTTGTAGTTAGTTGTTCGAGCCGGCAAATGTGATCTTGTGGTTGATATTGAGTTGATCTTGGTCTGATTTGATTGAAGGTGCACGGCTGCAAAGCTTGAGACACACATCTTGTGACTTTGACACTCATTCAAGAGTACCGACAACAAGCAAGCGAGCAGAGTTGCTATCAAGCAAGAGTGCAAAGCAACAACTGACCAGGCAATTTGGTTTACAACGATGAAACAAGCCACCGTCATTTGTCATCTGATCGTGTCTCTCTCTGAGAAGAGAAGAAAGTGTACTTTGAGCAAGGCGAGGTCGGGTGTACATAGTATCGTGTTGAAAGGCACTATTAAAAAGGTAAAGATTAACAACTGCTTTCATTTGAGGGTAATATCATAGATCTGGCCGACTTTCCACGTCTAAAGTAGTTGTATTGAATAAGACTGATGTAGCAGGAGACATTGCTTACGGAACTGTGTTGTAGTAAAGATTCAATTAGAAAGTACACAAGTAACTCGATGGATGACATACAGACACATGAACACTACTGATGCTAGTTTGATATACAGACAAGAGCCCGTCTTTGTTTGCAGTTTCCATAAAGATTGCATCGATTGCTTTGATTGTGGCCGATATTCCATTATGTACTAGAACGAGTATTTTATTGCTTTAGCATGTATTCCTCTGGATAAATCACACATTTACATGGACTTAAAAGTAGACTTATTTGTTACGCATTCGCATCTTCTCATCTTTCCAGTGCTCGAAACGAAGATTAGCTGGTCATATATCAGTATCACAATGATTTATCAGTAACACCTCATGTCCATTTCAATAACTATCTTTTTCTGTATTTCGATCCTTCTTTCCCAAGGCTAGTTAGCGGTGCTTTGCAGAGCTACAAAAGCTTCTGCTTTATGATGGATTACGGAACTTGCATCAATGCGCCGGGCGGCTCCCAAGAAGGATGTGTACATTGCCCAGATGGTTCTTTGTATGATGCTATGAAGGAAGCATGTGACATGACTTCTTTTCAGTTTGAAGACTTTGCCCTCGACATTGCTGAAGAGCTCGACTCCACTGCTTCTGCGTATGGCCTCCGCGGATCTACCATCAAAGAAGAATAAGTTATCTATGGTAGGATTGGATAAAGCATTCTGCGATATGAGCTGATGGGTGGCTATGAAGATGGTATTAAATGAAGACGTGTGACTAGCCTAACCAAATATTATCCCATTTAATACCAATGCTCAGAGCCATTTCTTTCACCCCTAATCATTTCATCACCCATGAACCTCTCAAATTCTTGTAGTATGTGTTAACTAACATCGCCTCCTAATAGACAGTATTGACGAGTGTAGGCGCAATTGACGCTGCTGATGCAAGTAGCACAAATACCTCACAGCTTCACAGTTATTATCTTATCCATATCCAGCAATCTTATCCTGCGATTCAATGTATCTCTCCCAAAGCAAGCTGACATCGAGTAAAGTGGATCAAACTCTACTAAGATCCATGTAAGAGATGGACTAGATCCATTGTCGTTGAGCTGCTTCAGATTACTAATTGATTCTTACTACATATATTCTTAATGATGCTAAAAGGTTCACATAAATCCTCTCGATAGCTTTGGGTGCTGTCATGAAGAAGTGGCAGCTATCCTCTCCCTCCCAGCATCAAGAGTTCCCACCCAATCAGAGTTCGACTCCAGTCGCCAAAGCAATTGCGACCTTTGCAGCGATGATGCCTCCTTTTTTTCACAAATCGCTTCGTGATGATGTGACGGGTGCGGAAGCATCATCGAGCAGGGGAGAGACCCTCCAGCCGAATGAAGGTGGCCTGCAGGGAGTGGTCTTGAATGTGCGGTTGAGTTGCAAATACATGTTGTTGTGAGACTTGAAACTGAAACATTCTTTATCTTCTTCGTCGTATTCTACCTGAAACTTCTCATACTCGCCGATTTCTTCACGATATTCGGTGAGAGATGTCCAGCCTACTATTGGAAACCACGCTGCTCGACGGCAGGATATAAACTTTCCCTCACTGTTGCGGATTGCAACATACTTCCAGGTCGCTAGATGACTCAAGTAATCGGCATGGGTGATTCTTAATTGTTGATTATCTACGATGAATCCATCTTGTGAGTATGACCAACCAAGGTTGGTGACGGAGCCATCTTCGTTCAATGGAATGAGTTGGTGCTTAGAAGCATCAGGGAAAAAGCCTGTAGAGTATTTTGGGTTGACAAACGCATTGATGAGATGCCCACCTACTACACCACATTGTCCATTCACATACAGACGAACGAATGGAAGATTGCACATTTGCTCTTCGGCGGCTTTCTTGGCTGCGGCGGCGTCCATGTTGATCTATAGAAAGCGGTTGCAGAAACGTTAATGATAAGTTCAATCAAGTCTTATGTCTTGCCACGTTGACGACGGTGTTTTTTATATCTGCTGATAGCTATTATTTATGAGACAGCTCTTGTAGTTAGTTGTTCGAGCCGGCAAATGTGATCTTGTGGTTGATATTGAGTTGATCTTGGTGTGATTTGATTGAAGGTGCACGGCTGCAAAGCTTGAGACACACATCTTGTGACTTTGACACTCATTCAAGAGTACCGACAACAAGCAAGCGAGCAGAGTTGCTATCAAGCAAGAGTGCAAAGCAACAACTGACCAGGCAATTTGGTTTACAACGATGAAACAAGCCACCGTCATTTGTCATCTGATCGTGTCTCTCTCTGAGAAGAGAAGAAAGTGTACTTTGAGCAAGGCGAGGTCGGGTGTACATAGTATCGTGTTGAAAGGCACTATTAAAAAGGTAAAGATTAACAACTGCTTTCATTTGAGGGTAATATCATAGATCTGGCCGACTTTCCACGTCTAAAGTAGTTGTATTGAATAAGACTGATGTAGCAGGAGACATTGCTTACGGAACTGTGTTGTAGTAAAGATTCAATTAGAAAGTACACAAGTAACTCGATGGACGACATACAGACACATGAACACTACTGATGCTAGTTTGATATACAGACAAGAGCCCGTCTTTGTTTGCAGTTTCCATAAAGATTGCATCGATTGCTTTGATTGTGGCCGATATTCCATTATGTACTAGAACGAGTATTTTATTGCTTTAGCATGTATTCCTCTGGATAAATCACACATTTACATGGACTTAAAAGTAGACTTATTTGTTACGCATTCGCATCTTCTCATCTTTCCAGTGCTCGAAACGAAGATTAGCTGGTCATATATCAGTATCACAATGATTTATCAGTAACACCTCATGTCCATTTCAATAACTATCTTTTTCTGTATTTCGATCCTTCTTTCCCAAGGCTAGTTAGCGGTGCTTTGCAGAGCTACAAAAGCTTCTGCTTTATGATGGATTACGGAACTTGCATCAATGCGCCGGGCGGCTCCCAAGAAGGATGTGTACATTGCCCAGATGGTTCTTTGTATGATGCTATGAAGGAAGCATGTGACATGACTTCTTTTCAGTTTGAAGACTTTGCCCTCGACATTGCTGAAGAGCTCGACTCCACTGCTTCTGCGTATGGCCTCCGCGGATCTACCATCAAAGAAGAATAAGTTATCTATGGTAGGATTGGATAAAGCATTCTGCGATATGAGCTGATGGGTGGCTATGAAGATGGTATTAAATGAAGACGTGTGACTAGCCTAACCAAATATTATCCCATTTAATACCAATGCTCAGAGCCATTTCTTTCACCCCTAATCATTTCATCACCCATGAACCTCTCAAATTCTTGTAGTATGTGTTAACTAACATCGCCTCCTAATAGACAGTATTGACGAGTGTAGGCGCAATTGACGCTGCTGATGCAAGTAGCACAAATACCTCACAGCTTCACAGTTATTATCTTATCCATATCCAGCAATCTTATCCTGCGATTCAATGTATCTCTCCCAAAGCAAGCTGACATCGAGTAAAGTGGATCAAACTCTACTAAGATCCATGTAAGAGATGGACTAGATCCATTGTCGTTGAGCTGCTTCAGATTACTAATTGATTCTTACTACATATATTCTTAATGATGCTAAAAGGTTCACATAAATCCTCTCGATAGCTTTGGGTGCTGTCATGAAGAAGTGGCAGCTATCCTCTCCCTCCCAGCATCAAGAGTTCCCACCCAATCAGAGTTCGACTCCAGTCGCCAAAGCAATTGCGACCTTTGCAGCGATGATGCCTCCTTTTTTTCACAAATCGCTTCGTGATGATGTGACGGGTGCGGAAGCATCATCGAGCAGGGGAGAGACCCTCCAGCCGAATGAAGGTGGCCTGCAGGGAGTGGTCTTGAATGTGCGGTTGAGTTGCAAATACATGTTGTTGTGAGACTTGAAACTGAAACATTCTTTATCTTCTTCGTCGTATTCTACCTGAAACTTCTCATACTCGCCGATTTCTTCACGATATTCGGTGAGAGATGTCCAGCCTACTATTGGAAACCACGCTGCTCGACGGCAGGATATAAACTTTCCCTCACTGTTGCGGATTGCAACATACTTCCAGGTCGCTAGATGACTCAAGTAATCGGCATGGGTGATTCTTAATTGTTGATTATCTACGATGAATCCATCTTGTGAGTATGACCAACCAAGGTTGGTGACGGAGCCATCTTCGTTCAATGGAATGAGTTGGTGCTTAGAAGCATCAGGGAAAAAGCCTGTAGAGTATTTTGGGTTGACAAACGCATTGATGAGATGCCCACCTACTACACCACATTGTCCATTCACATCAGACGAACGAATGGAAGATTGCACATTTGCTCTTCGGCGGCTTTCTTGGCTGCGGCGGCGTCCATGTTGATCTATAGAAAGCGGTTGCAGAAACGTTAATGATAAGTTCAATCAAGTCTTATGTCTTGCCACGTTGACGACGGTGTTTTTTATATCTGCTGATAGCTATTATTTATGAGACAGCTCTTGTAGTTAGTTGTTCGAGCCGGCAAAAGTGATCTTGTGGTTGATAATGAGTTGATCTTGGTCTGATTTGATTGAAGGTGCACGGCTGCAAAGCTTGAGACACGCATCTTGTGACTTTGACACTCATTCAAGAGTCAAGAGTACGGACTAAGTAATACAAGCAAGCGAGCAGAGTTGCTACAATATCAAGCAGAGTGCAAAGCAACAACTGACCATGCAATTCGGTTTACAACGATGATAACAAGCCACTGTCATTTGTCATCTGATCGTGTCTCTCTAGAGAGAGAGAAGAGAACTTGTATTTTGAGCAAGGCGAGGTTGGGTGCAATAGTATCGTGTTGGAAGGCACTAGCACTATTAAAAAGGTTGAGATTAACAACTGCTTTCATTTGAGGGTAATATCATAGATCTGGCCGACTTTCCACGTCTAATAGTACATAGTTGGATTGAATAACGCTGCTGTAGCAGGAGATATTACTTATGTACGGAACTGTGTATGTAAAGTCTTTCTCTCGTCAAATAAAGTATAATGTACACAAGTTGTCCAATCACAAGTAACTTGATAGACGACATACAGACACAAACAGACTACCATGAAGGTCGCATTCATTCATTGAGACAGCGACATGGCATCCAAAACGGAAGGGCACTGCCAAATAATTATGCAGTAGCCAACGAGAGTGAGGAAGAACTGTCTTCGCTGCAAGAAAGAATTCAGCGGCTACATGAACAGCATCTACATCAAACCGCTCCAACACGACCAAGATAAACAGATCTATCCGAACAAGCTGTGCTGCTACATTCTCTGTTTTTCACGCTTTGTCATCATCCGCCATCAATGATGAGTTTAATGGATATTCTGCTGTTAGAACAACAACGACGACGACGGCGGCGACTTGGCTCGTCTTCCGCCATCCAGATGATTATGGTCGATAATCCATTACTAGAACGAGTATTTGTGCATTCCTACTGGATAGATCACACACATTTACATGGTCTTAAAAGCAGACTTATTTGATACGCCTTGGCATCTTCTCATCTTTCCAATGCTCGAGACGAAGATTAGCTGGTCATATTCATATCATTCAGTATCAAAACTATTTATCAGTAGCACCTCATGTCCATTTCAATAACTACAATATCTTTTTCGGCATTTCGTCGATCCTTCTTTCACAAGCTAGTTAACGGTACTTTGCCGAGCTACAAAAGCTTCTGCTTCGTCCCTCTGGGGACTTTTCGTTGCATCAATGGCAGCCTGATGTCCACGAAGAGCCGCTGCAAAGTCTGCCTTGCTTACCCATCCGGCCTTAAAACCCTTTTTCAGAGCTTGTAATGAACCTTCATGTCCAAGATTGGCAGCGATAATATAACGCTTCGCAGCTCTGTCGTGTCTACCATTGAAACGGTCATAGCAGCCAAGGATATATCTAGCGATGGGATGCCCACCAATGGCAGCCTGTTCCAAATGATGAACTTCCTTTTTCTTGTTCTTCTCAACACCTTTCCCCTCCCGATACAAAAGAGATATTTGATAATGCGCTCCCGCATCCCCCAACTCAGCTGCTTTCAACAAATAAGCGAAAGACCTTTTGTAGTTCCCTTCATTATGGCACATTATACCCATATGGCACATTGCAGCTTGATCATTCGCCTCTACTCTTTTCATCACATTCCGGACGGCTTCTGCCTCCGATTTTGGTGGTGAATGTCGGCAGAATGGGCACTTTGTCTCGATTTTTTCCTCCATTTCTCGCATCTGATTGGCAAGATCACAGCCACGACAGATCGCTTTGCAGCAACATGGCATGATGAACGTTTTTTCCAGGTCAAGCGGTAATGGTATGAAACAAATTGGACAGTCCCCCTCATGCGAGCTTTCGGGCTGCTTGAATAAAATCTCGTCATGTAATTCAGCCGCTCTCTTCTTGCACTCTTTCTTGTGCTGTGGCCTATGATCCTTCTGGCATTTAACGCCACAATATTTTACAAGTTTGCATGCGGAGCAGTCCTTCAATTTTATGTCATCATCCACTTCTGGGGTGCCGCAGGCGGCACAACACATCATGTCGTCTGACTCCTCTGCGCCACTCATCATGATACTGATGAATAGTAAAATAATAATGTCACCGCCTCGCCGCTCCTGAAGACAACAACAGAGATGTTACCGACCGAATAGTCTTGCCAACAACGACGATGGAACAACGTCCAAGCTAGATAGTTACCTCGGTGCGAAAATGACAGGGTCAAAATCTTTTTTATAATTTCCGCGAACGCAACTGCGAGAAGGTCTTTCCGTCGCACGCTGTAGTCCTCGGTTTCTAAGCTTTCGACATGGCGCCATCAAACCTTTCATTTTTGCGCAACGCGATATTTTACATTTTTTGGAGGGAAGGAAGCTCAAGCATACTACAGAATTAAAATCAATTGTCGTTTTCACCCAAAATTCAAAAAAATAAGTGAAAATAAGGCCAAAAATTATTTTTCGCTTAGCTCTAAACTCACTTCATTATCCGACACAACTCAATGGCGTTACGGCCGTAGGGGCCTACTACACGCCGCCCCCTGCGCCACCATCGACGGCAACCCCCTCAGCACTACCGTAGGCAGCTGCCATGGCAAAAGACAGGCCGGGGAGGCCGCCCAACCCTTCCAATAAGAGGAAAACCACCTCTAAAAAGGTGACGAAGCCATCAAATAATAATAAATCGGCGGCGAAGAAGCCGGATGCCACCGATCGTGTCCATCGAGAAGAGCCCAATAGAAAGAAGCGCCGCAAGGGCTCACATCCGCAGCAGGCGCAATTGGCTGTAATAGATGATGCGGTATTGTCTCCCGGTGAACGGGCGATTTATTTGCAAAAAATATGTGCTCCACGTGAGCGTCAATCATCCCGATCAAAAGCAGGTAGTGCTCCTCATCCGAGCAAGGGCGGCTCGCCTGGGTATCCTGTGCCTTTGCGGGAACTCTTAGTGAATCTTTACCAAGATAAAAAATATGTCCCCCCGACTATGAAGCGCTCCATTCAGCGGTGGATAAAGGATGGCGTCGAACCAAAGAGACAGACCGGTAACAAACGGAAGACAGTCATGATGGGGGAACATCTGTTTCTGCTAGCCTTATTCAAATTGATTTGGCCGCAGGCAACTCGGGAGGAGTGTGCTACATTTGTGTCAATTTACTCCGCGGACGGAAGAGTATTAACAAATACAGAGATAACCAAAGGCTACCAACGTCTTGATTTGACAGTAAAGAAGGGGAGCACAACTGCGTATCAGGCATTCACTCCAAAGAATACGTACCTCCACTTCTGCTTCTGGAACTACAATTTCCCAGGGGGGATAAAGGATGTGCCGATGGAACGATTGATGGATGGAGATGAAATGGCGTTCCATCTTGGTGACGCATCACAAGGTTATGGACACGCAGTCAGAGGTCTCCGTGTGCGTAAGGCTGGTAACTACTCACGCGGTAAGCAGAAGGTCGTTGTGATCATGTTCATAGAGCCTGGCGATCCCTCCCTCCCTCCACATGTACTGGGTTCGAAACAGAGGCCTCGGATTTGGTACAAAGTCACCACGGATAGTGGGACGACAATTGAAGGATACAAATCCTTTCTGGAAGATGAAGTGTTTCCGTACTTCAAACACGATGAGCCAGAACGGACCCTGATGCATGATAACCTTTCGTCGCACAAAGCGGGTGAGATTTATGATGCCATCTACGACGCTGGTCATAGAGTTATCTGCCGCCCACCTTATCGGCCATACGAAGCACCGATTGAATGGGTCTTCAATCAGCTAGCAGGTGCTGTCCGGAAGAGATGGAAACAGATTAAAAACGAGGAGGATTTGATTAATACGATCATCAGTATAATTGAACACCGAGATGGCCTGGGTGGGTTCTATGCACTGTTTCAGATGTGCGGATATTTAACTAGGATGAACAATGAGTGCAACAATGGGGAGGGCGCCACAAACTTATGTCCGTCGCCAACTCTGCGTATAGATGATGAATTTGTGATAGAGGGCGACGACTTCGAGACAAAGGAGGAATCCTGTCCGTGGGAAGGACTGCGCTACGATGCCGTGCGGTTTGCGGACATGTTGTCTCACAAAGTCAGCACCACAATCCGTAGCACAGGAGCAAAAGTACCATTCACATTCAATTGGGAGCACCTTGGCTTTCAATGTGGACCGTGCTTCAGTTCAGTACCCAGGGGATGTTCCTTCCTTCATGGTCCGCTTGAGGAAGCGTGAGTAAGATGGATGATACTTGAATAAAATGGATCTACTAATGAATATGCATACTATCTACTTGCTGCTGTTGTTATCTTCGTCATCATTGTCGTTGTTATGGTTCTTCTTCTTCATGCTCTTCTTCTTTTCGTACTGTTCGTCGTCTCCTCAACGTCACTACTATTCACGATGTCATATGCCAGTCTCTGAGAAAGGCCACGTTCTGGTGTTTCGTCAACTGCCTCACAGGTAACCCTCATCTTGATAACATTATTTTCGGGGGCGGATAGTGCCCTTAGAGCAAATTTCGTTCTTCGTTTCTTTGTTGCTGGAGTTCCCTCCTCTTGCAGATCTGTACCTTGACGTACAATCTGTTTGAATACTCTATTCACACTCCTTTCTTTCCTGTCTGAAAATGTTGACGTGGATGACCTCGTCGACCTCAAGTTCTGTTGGCTTGTGGGAGGAGGAGTAGTCTCGCTCATGCCCTCTCTTCTTGCTGGTGGTGGTGGTGCTGCTGCTTCTACTGCCGGTGCAGCAGATGCCCCTCCTCCCATGGAGATTCGGTGGAGCCGATTATTGTAGTATCGATGGTCAGCTCCTGCACGCTGAAGTTCGCTGATATGGACATCGTCGCCCAAATCTGCAGTGGGTTCTCCCATCTGTTGTGAAATGAAATGTCGCTGATCATCACTAATTTGGGCTCTGGATAGGTAAGCTGCCCCAGCTCCTGCAATGTTATTGGGTGTCTCTTCGATATTGTTTGCCCGTAAATCACGTTGTCCGTGCTGTAAGGAGTTAGTCAGCAAACTGACAAATGACTGAGCGTTATCCTTGACAGTTGTTGGGGCGGTATTCTCTTCCAATCCACGTGCACGTGACTGAGCCTCGCGAGATATAGCTTCAAAGTCTTTACGTTCGATTGGCCCAACTTGGCAAGTACAATTGCAAATTTCGCACAAATCCATGTTTGAACCGTTGCAAAGAGGACACTTACTCCCCTTCAACCAGAGACACGGGCATTTGAATGTCATAAGTTCCTGTCTCAAACGAGGTTTGCTAGCCGCATTCTGCTGTGACACGGGCTTCTTATTGTACGTCTTCATCTTAGTGCGATACTTCTTTTCTCTCTCCCTGTTTGCCTTGGTTATGTCTCTATCTGTCTTCAACTTTTGGAAGTATGGATGACCGCAGCATGGGCATCTCTCATCCGCCACGTGTGTTGGAGAATATTTGAAGTTAGGGACGTGCTTCCCTTTTAGTTTCTTTTTGGCTTTCTTGTGTTGTTGAGCCTTTTTGGCAGTTGCTGTAGACTGGGTGCACCTTGCATCTCGAGCTGCCTTCTCGTAGATATCCACCAAATCTTTGACTAACATTCTCCTTGCAAGTGGCTGTGAAAGCAGCAGCGAAAAGAAATGTTAGATGGGTGAAGACAACACATACACACAAACAAACACACACTACACATACAATTTCTTGAGACGACAATCTAGGAGGCAAACTGCGATCACAGAGATCACAAGTTGCATCCTTACATTGTTCAGTGTGAAAGATACGCCCCAACTTGCATGCATGTTCTGAAAATGCGCCCCCAACGTTTGTACCGCTTTTGATTTTCTCCTTTTTCTTATCCAGCATTTCATACAACACCTGCCATGTCTCAAACGCAATTTCCCACCGTGCTGGATCAACCCATCCGTCAAACATTTGGGAGAAGTCACTAGGATCCATCTGATTTTCCCCGTCTGGGTCGGGGTGATCACGCAGAAGCCGACGCACAACTCCTCCAACTTTATTCAGCTTATCTCCTTTTTTCAACTCTCTGCCATCCAGCTTGAATCCCCTTTGGGCGAATGCGATGGCAGCATCTTCAATTGTTGAGAGAGACGTTGATGCTGCTGATCCAGCTGCTGCTGCTGTTTCCGTTGTTGCTGTTGCTACCGTCCTTTCCTCTGCTGCTGTCTCATTGCCTGCCCCAGCAGCCTTCTTTTTCGTAGTCGTCGTCGTCGCCTTCGATGCTCCCTGGCCGTTATTATTACCATCATCATCATCATCATCATCATCATCATCACTGTTATCATCACTGCTATCATCACTGCTATTGTCCATGGAACTGCAAGATACTTCTTCGCTACTGCTGTGACCACCATCGTATGGCATTAGATCTCCATCATGACACTTCCATGTATCCGACTTTCGACTGCGTTGCTTGCCCCCACCATCATCTTCATCATCCTCTGACAGGTCAATCTCGCCGCTCTCCTTAGCCGGTTGTTTTCGATCGTCTTCTTCACTACTACCATCGGTCCTATTACGATACGCCGAAGCCGAAGCTTGCGCATGATTTGCCGGTTGTTTCATCCCCATCTCATCTTCCTCCGATGGCCTTTTCTCCGGTGGACGTTTCCGTTCATCTTTCTCAGGTGGATTCTTCTTCTTCATTCGTTCCCGATCCTGATATTCTTTGTAATGATGGCAGTGTTTAGGGCATCTCAATTGATCATCATTGATCTTTCGAGGGCGAGCATTTGTCGTGATTTTCAAAGCCGTTAAATAACAATCCATGTGCATCATGTTATTGCATGCAAGACAGAACTCACAACACTTGAGATCGGCATTGAGATCAACGCAACCCCCCTCTAATAATTTGCCCCATTTGCAGTCATATATCTCGGCATCCGGCTTCTTCGCCGCCGATTTATTATTATTTGATGGCTTCGTCACCTTTTTAGAGGTGGTTTTCCTCTTATTGGAAGGGTTGGGCGGCCTCCCCGGCCTGTCTTTTGCCATGGCAGCTGCCTACGGTAGTGCTGAGGGGGTTGCCGTCGATGGTGGCGCAGGGGGCGGCGTGTAGTAGGCCCCTACGGCCGTAACGCCATTGAGTTGTGTCGGATAATGAAGTGAGTTTAGAGCTAAGCGAAAAATAATTTTTGGCCTTATTTTCACTTATTTTTTTGAATTTTGGGTGAAAACGACAATTGATTTTAATTCTGTAGTAGAAATTAAGCCCGCCAAAACCAAAATAAAACCTTTTTCTACACGATTTTTAATTTTTGCGCCCTCGATCGGATTCTATAAACCGAGGACTACAGCGTGTTCCGTCGTTACTGTCCAATAAGCTCATATCATTTAAATCCACAACATACTTACAGACACACTAGATTTCCAATGTGTTCTGGCCCCGCCAACAAATGGCGCCAAAATACATACCCTCTTTGAGACGTAAACCATGTCATCCAAAACGGCAGTACGTCACGACGCCCCCCGGTCAATCCTCCTAAGATGTGGAGCCATGCCAAATTATGCAGTAGTAGTTTACGAGAGCGATGAAGAAGAACTGTCATCTCTGCAAGAAAGAATCGAGCGGCTACATCAACAGCAGCTACATCAAACAGATCTACCTTCCACGCTCCAACACGACCAAGATACACAGATCTAGGTATCCGAACAAGCTGTGCTGCTACATTCTCTGTTTTTCACGCTTTGTCATCATCCGCCATCAATGAAAAGTTTAATGGATACTCTGCTATTAGAACAACAACGACGACGACGCTCGTCTTCCGCCATCTATGCTGATTTGGTCGATATTCCATTATGTACTAGAACGAGTATTTTATTGCTTTAGCATGCATTCCTCTGGATATATCACACATTGACATGGTCTTAAAAGCAGACTTATTTGTTACGCCTTGACGTCTTCCAATATTTCTTCCAATGCTCGAGATGAAGATTAGCTGGTTATATATCATTCAGTATCAAAATTATTTATCAGTATCAGTAGCACCTCATGTCCATTTCAATAACTACCTTTTTCGGCATTCCAATCCTTCGTTCACAAGCTAGTTAACGGTACTTTGCAGAGCTAAAAAAGCTTCTGCTTCGTCCCTCTGGGGACTTGTCATTGCATCAATGGCAGCCTGATGTCCACGAAGAGCCGCTGCAAAGTCTTCCTTGCTTACCCATCCGGCCTTAAAACCCTTTTTCAGAGCTTGTAATGAACCTTCATGTCCAAGATTGGCAGCGATGATATAATGCTTCGCCGCTCTGTCGTGTCTACTTTTTCTACACTCATGGTTTCCAAGGTTGTATCTAGCACCAGGATGGCCACCAATGGCAGCCTCTTCCAAATGATAAACTTTCTTTTTCTCATCCTTCTCAACGCCTTCCCCATCCCGATACAAAAGAGAGATTTGATAATGCGCTCCCACATCCCCCAACTCAGCTCCCTTCAACAAATACGCAAATGAACTTTTGTAATCTCCTTCATTATAACGCGCTATACCCATATGACGCAGTGCGGCTGGATCATTCACTTCTACTCTTTTCATGGCATTCTTATCCACTCCCTCCTTTGAAGTTGGAACTGCGCTTCGACAGAATGGACACTTTTTTGCCATCTTCTCTTCTACCTCTCGAATTTGATTAGCATGTCCGCATCCACGGCATATCCATTTGCTGCAGCATGCCGTCATGATAGACATATCTCTATCATACTGTAGCGGCAAAAAACAGATTGGGCAATCACCGAGATGGCTGCTTTCGGGCTGCTTGAATAAAATCACATCACGTAATTCAGCCGCTCTCTTTTTCCACGCTCGTTTGTGCTGTGATCTGTGATCCTTCTGGCATTTAACGCTGCAATATTTTACAAGTTTGCATGCCGAGCAGTCCTTCAATTTGATGTCATCAACTCCTGCGGTGCCGCAAGAAGCACAACACATCATCATATCGTCGCCCTCCGCACCTGCACTCATCGTGATACTACTGGATAATAATAATAATAATAATAATAAGTCACCGCCCCGCCGCTCCTGAAGACAACTTCAACAGAGTGTTGTTACCGACCGAGAAGTCTTTGCCACGTACTACACACAACGATAATGGCACAACTCCAAGATAAAGTGCTGAACGCAAAGACCGAGAGGAACCCAAAAATCTTGTTTTTTCCGCGAACGCAAATGAGCTGAGGTAAGGTCTTTCCGTCCTTACAATTAAGACAGGCGCAAATGAAATGTGCAGGGACAGAATTCGAGGTCGAGGCCTTTAGAAATTTCAAACACAAAAATATCGATTTCGAACGTCCTTTCACCTCTAGCTTGAGGCCGCTCCATACGGTCGACGAAAACGAAAACGAAACTGGCCACAAAACTCCCGATTGGTGTGTATATTGAGTTCCCACGTTAAAGTTTGACTCGACTTCTCGGGACCAGTTTGGTATAAAAAAAATCCGACGAAAGTGGATGAACACTTTCGTTATCCTTATACTCCGACGAATATGGAAAATTTGGTCGAGGGTTAATTTTGAACGGATCCCACATCAACTTTTCACAAGAAATCTCATCAAAATTGTCGTCTTATAAGACTCCTCATGATTACATCTCCCTCCCCTACATCAAAATCGACACCCAGCGAGCTACCTGTCGCTTGCTTCCATTGTTGTTGTTGTCGTCTGGTACAATTCCATCTTGTTTGTAGACTTGTCGCTATATCACAATGGCCTTCCGCTCCTTCCCACCCACATCGCTCTTCCAATGCTTCACTGGAGATGAGCGCCGACTGGACCCAATGAAATTTTTGGCGTTGAAGCGACATCGTCGTGAGGAGCTCACTAATAGAGATTACATGATTCTCATTGCTGCATGTGAAGCCGAAGCTGAAGAAGAAGCTGCCGAGTATGCTCTCCAGAAGGAGTTAGCCCATCAAAATACATCTTCCCCACCACGTAAACGCCAACGCCAGTGTCACCGAGACGAGACTACTGGTCAGGTTTTTGAGGTTGCTTACAAAGAAACGTATTGGTACCAACGCTATATCGAATCACCGGAATTAGGCAGTAAGAAATTCAACAGAAAGTTTCGTAGACGCTTCCGCTGTAAACACAGCTCATTCTTAAAGCATCTTGAAGAGGTCAAGTCCAGCGAACTATTCAAGTGTTGGGGTGAACATAGCCGCGATTGTGCTGGGAAACAATCCGTCCCAATCGAACTTCTTCTCTTAGGAGCACTGCGCTACCTAGGAAGAGGATGGTGCCTTGACGATTTAGAAGAAGCGACAAACATTTCCGAGGAAACTCATCGTCGATTCATTCATGTCTACATTACTTGGGGTGCCACCACATTCCACGACAAATATGTAAGAATGCCGAAGGATGCTGACGAGGCAAACAAGTGGTCAACGGAGTATTCCAAAGCAGGATTTCCCGGTTGCATCAGCAGTGGTGATGCTACTCATGTCGGGATGCTCAGATGTCAGTTCAAATTGAAACAGTACAACATGTCTTTCAAGTTAGATATGCCATCAAGAACCTACAACATCCATGTTACCCACCGTCGTCGAATTCTCTACACAACCTCCGGCCATCCCGCAACGATTTGACGATTATGCTCTGAGAATGCGTGATGGTACTTTAGTTAAGGACTTCACCTTCAAACTTTTTGAGATAGACGAAAGTACTTCGGCACGTCGCCAAGTCGAATATGAAGGTCCGTGGGAGATTGTTGACAATGGATATCTGAGTTGGCCCACGATGGTTCCTCCGTCCAAGTATTCTTCTACCTACTCAGAGTTGAGATTCAGCCAGTGGCTTGAAAGTCTTCGAAAGGATGTTGAATGGTGAGTAAGCGTGTTGAAAATATATTGTTGTTCCGACGAAACTTCTCTCACAGTCCTATCACATTATCAACTGAATACGCAGCACCTTTGGTGTGATGAAGGGCCGCTTCCGAATTCTAAAAACTGGAATACCTCTCCATGGTATTCAAGCTTGTGACAAGATTTGGAAGACGTGCTGTGGTCTTCATAACTTTCTCCTTGAAGAAGATGAGCTCGACCAAGAGTGGACCGACTCTGATTCTAGTGCATTATACGGTGAAGAGTATCTTGGACAAGAAGGACATCACGACTCCAGTGCAGTTGGGGCATACCTTACAATCGAAACTCAGCAGCAGCTGGATCATGCGCGACAAGCGTTTGATGCATCAGGTATGGGAGTGGGCAGTGATGTAGGTGATGATGTTGCGAACTCTCCACTTTCAATAATCGAGGAAGATGACGATGTAGATCCTTCTGGTGACGAAGCTGACCAGACATCACGAGCAATCAAGGTTCACCAGCTGGGTCTTGATGCTTTCAAACAAAAATTGATAAAGAACTTCGCAATCTTGTGGGAGGATCGGCAGGTCATTTGGCCCTCTCGGACAGGCCAAAATAATCCTCCTCCTCAACACATAACTGGTCATAATGATAATACGTAAATGCGAAAAGTGTCATACATTGGCCTACCTAATATAATTGCTAAGCATCATATGTATGGAAATCCCGCAGAACATCGCAATGTTGTGGGTGTTGTGGGATGCAGACACAATTCATTGTATTATGATCAATGGAGTCATTTTTTGTTAAACATTCATCTAATATTTATTATATCAATTCCTTCTCACACAACAACTCCTGCCAACCTTCATCTGACACCCTCTACTTGTCACCGGCCTCCTTCTGACTCTCAAGAAATGACTGCATCATCGCAGCCCTCAACTCGCTTAGTTCCTTCTCAACATTGACAAGTTCGTCGTAATGCTTGTTGTGATCAGGATGGGTGTTGCCCAGACTCGTAATAAGTGATGTAAGTCGAGTAGCACGAGCATCAAGGAAGCACAGCTGAGACTCACGCATGGTCTGTTGCTCGCGATCAAGGTGCTGCTCCTTCATCATTTCCAGTAGCTGCCATGAAGCACCTTTCTCCTTGTCAACTTTGCATCTCTTGTTGGAGCGCTCTTCCGCTGCATCTCTCTCCAACGCATTATGAGCGGCCTTCTTTTCGTTGCGAATAGCAGCACGTCCCGACTTCTTCTTCGCAGACGCAGACTTGGGATCGTCTTGAACATGCTTGGTGAAGTTGGCTTGTTGATGGCGGCACCATGAGAAAGGACCGAAAGTCGCCATTGCAAAGAAGCCAGGATAGAACCAATCGTCAGGGCGCTTCGCTCCATCAACTTTTGCATTGCGCTTGCTACCGCCAAAAAAAATTCGAAGCCAGGCCCAGCTTCGAATTAAAATTTCCCGCCACACAAACACCCACAAAAAGAGCAAAACATGCAAAACAACCATGTGAGTACACACAGTTAGAGCGCACCTATCATCATATTGAACCCAAACAAATACGCGGGATGTCTTGAGGAGATACGTCCATAGCCATTTATAATTTAGGCGACCGATTTATATTGAACCGATAAAGAGATATAACCGGTCCAAAATGCCCTAATTTGCTAGTTTAGTCGCTCGCATGAATCTAGGTATGACGCATGTATGAGCACCTATGCAGCTGCTGTAGTGCGAGTATATTGCATATGATGACTCCCAGTGGCTTAATCGAAAGGTAATAACATGTACTATCAAGTTATGGCCGGTGGTTGTAGTTAAAGGGTCGATGTTGAGGTGTAGAGGCAACAGTTTCAGTCGATTGTGTGTTTTGTGCGTAGTTTGTTAGCAAAAATCCCAGCTTCGAATTTTTTTCAGCTTCGAATTATTTTGCGCGGTAGCTTGGTTGAAGTTGAAGTTGATGTCTGAGCAGCGAGCATAGCATTCGCATCCGCAGCGTGAAGCTGCTGCAGATCAACAGGCAGAGCAAGGGCACTCTCTGCTTGCACTTGCGATGGCGCAACTTGCGATGGCACAACTGGCGCTGGCGCAACTGGCGCTGGCGCAACAAACAGCACCTTGGGACTCATGTCAGTGATGACAGGCTCAGGGATGGCAGGCATCTCGGCAGCATCATCCTCAGCATCATCTTCATCGTCAGAGTCCACATCAATGATTGGCTGATTATGCAACATCTGAAACATGTCGTCAAGATGAGCGTTTACAGCGTCTTCTTCATTCCATCCGGATCTTTTAATCGTTCCTTCTGGAGTGATATGGTTGTAGATGCACGACATGGCCTTCCGAAGATCAGCCGCACAGTCTTTGTAACGTGATACTCGAAGAGTCCTCGCTTGGACGATTTCGGGGGAGGTGTTTGATTTGCGCTCAATGTTTGTCTTGGTGACATGCTTGCCGAGAGTCAGACCAAATTTACGACAGATGAGTGGCTTCAAGACTTGTGTTCCGTCCCCGTTGGGGTTGGGCTCGAACAGCACATCGAAGGGTTTCAAACCATTCGCCATCATATGAAAGAGCGATATGCTGTCGCTGTTCCCTTGGCCTGGGGTGGATACAATATATTTATACAATTGAGATGAGAGTGTTAGCGAAATGAGTAACACGGACATAATGAAAGCACAATAATGAGCATCATACCTTCATGTGGCCCAACGCAACGGTTCCAAATATGGTCTTGAATCTGCCCGGCATCTCTCTTTTCACCGGAGTCAAATACCTCGCTCATTGCGTGGAAAGCAGCAACCATCTGCAAAGCATTCCTTAACTTTGCCGGCAGTTTGGCTTCGGCTTCTTTCGTCGTCTTTGGCATGATACTCGTCTTTAAATTATGGGAGATATGAGCGTCCGGAGCACTCTGCAGATAAACCTATGACTTTGAATTCAATAAAATCTAAATCCAGTCCAATCACGTGGAGTCTTGTATAAATGGGGGGAAGAAGCAGCGATTGCGCTGTTGCCCATGAAAATCTTTGCATTGAAATCTTTTCTTACGAGCATTGTTTCTGGATCGAATTTGTTTCGAGGGAATTCAAATCTTTGAATTCGATCCAATCCAATCACGTTGATTCTTGTAATTGTTGGAAGAAGCAGCGATTGCGCTGTTGCCCATGAAAATCTTTGCATTGAATATTTTCTCACGAGCATAGTTTCTGGTTGGAATTTGTTTGGAGGGATTTCAAATCGTGAGAGAGTATTGTACATCGTCCTCCAATAAGATTTGATCTTGTACAAGCATGGATTTATTTGTACATCTGAGATTGAAATTCGTCGATGTCAACATCGACGTCAGGAGACTGATGCGAGTTACTGTCGGCGTTGTCGAAGACTCTGAAATGAAAAGAAGATTATTCGTGACTGTAGTGTTTAATATTTAATAATGTCCCCCCACCCCCAATTTATTGGCATATATTATATCTCCATATATTATATGTCTACTCGCGCCCGTTCCCTTAATCTAGATGTGGAATGTCAATCCCAAACCATCTCTCTTCCTAATCCTATTCATGCTGCAGATTGCATTTAATGTCAACAAATCCTCAGTGATAGGTTCGCTATGCTCAAGCTCTTCCAACACTTTTTGACGAGTCACATCTGTCTTCGCAAACACTCGAATTACATCCCCGCCATATACATGGAGGTCCGAGAGAGAGTTGGCGTCGTAGTTGAAGCTGTTGATGATCCTGTTGTCGTGGACGAACCAATAATCATCTACATTCATACCAAAATTAGCACAGAGACGCTGAAGGCACAACCCGATCGACGTATCCCACCATGCCTTGCAAAATTCCCACGTGTTGTCTGGCATGTTGAACAATAGCTTCACTTTGTGACGAATAATAATCTCGTCATCATTTTTCATACCCAACTTCTTAGGTGTAGCGGTGCTGCTGAGTTCCATGTCTTTGTAATAGAATACGATGTCTTTGCCATACACAAAATCGGGGACGCAATTATATGCGTCCACGCCCCAATCGCCTTCATCGGCCCTCGGGGCCCCGGGGAGATGCAGCAAAGCGGAGTCCGGGGAACCGGAGGTGCCTCCATTTCCATATACAGGGTTTGAGCCAAAACGAGCCAACTCAATTCTACAGGAAACCACGTAGGAATTAGTAACGAAGGATTTAGGAGATTTAAATCTTGTCTGACACGTAGAGGCTCTGTAGACCATACCGGCGTAGGTTTTGTAGTGATTCCTACATAGAAAGCGAGAAGTACCTGGCTTAAAGCCGCTTTTTATTTGGCTATATCCCTCATTTCGAGAAAGAGATACAGGAAACAGAGTGATTTAGCTGATCCGGTTGCTGAGTTGCTCCAAGGAAAGCTCCAACTCAAATGTGTTTGGAACCGAAATGCATTTGAATGCACCTATATGCATTTGAGTGCACCTAAATGCATTATTATGCATTCAGGTTTCATCTCTTTTCCTGTTGCCTTTGTTCCCCATTTTGAAAATAAACCAGTTTCAGGTTTTCTCGCCTCTTCTCTCGTCTCTCATGTATCATAGTAATTTGGCGGAAGCTGATAGTCCTTCTTGGCTTCCCTCCAAGCTTGGTTGGGGTTGGTTATGATGTCGATGATCCTTGCGGTGAGATCATCTTTGCTTCGGATCAGACCACCTTTCAGTGCCCTCGCGACAGTTGTGTTCTTCAATTCGTCCATCCTCGCCTGGTTGTATTTTTCCCGGGTCTGCTCGGCCTTCTTCTCCAAGTGGGTCACCCACTTCTTCCGCTTCTGAAATGAATCGCACAGCTGATTGTTCTTTTTTCGTTTGCAGTTGTGAATTCTTTCCAGCGACACGTTGCTGCCAACCCAGTATATGGAGCTGTCGGTGGGGTGTTTTACACCCTTCGATCCCAGCGTCTTGCCCCTGCTCGTCGAGACGTACATTGTTCCAAGGCACTTGCTGATTTCCCACAACACATCCGATGGATCAATGATCACTCTTTTCCACCTATCCCCCTCGTCGAATCCGGCCTCCAGACCCTGGCAGCGATGTATGGTGATTGCGTATGCAAGTTGGAGCGGCATGAAAGTAACATTGCAGCATCCCTTGTTGCAAACGTGAGTGTAGGGTGGTATGGGTACATGCTGCCCACGTCGCAGGAAGCAAGCAAGAATGAGGTGATGCGACGGATGCAGTGTAAGTTTGGCAAATAACAAGAAGCAAGTGTCAAAGCAGCGTGTATTTCGCTTACCGTCGGATTGTTCTTGTCCCAGACTTCCACATTGGCTGGAGGTTTGAAGGAGGGAAAGTCGACCACTATGTACCTCGGGAGGCGTTCCTGCTTATTGCCATTTGGGCCCACTGACTTGTCGTACACAATGTCGACCACCTGACCGATTGCGCCGACGAATAGTCCAGAATTTGGGTGGATGTTGGCGGTTTCCAGGCAAACTTGAGCTCCCACACAGACGTCGAGATCGTACAAGATTTTCTTCCCGTAGAAGTGGCTGGGATATGCCGGCGCATCGCTGGCCATGTTGTTCTCAAATCGGCACTTGAGCCTGGCGATTGGCACCTTCCGCGTCTCCTGCGTCTTTACCAGCATGTCTACGTTCTTTTTGTTCATGTCGTCCCTCTTTGCATAAGCCCATAGCGTTTTGGGGTCGTCTTCGATTTCGTTCATGAACGACTTTGGATAGTAGAAAGTGTGCAGGTTCATCAATCTCTCGGCATCCTCTGTTGTTTGGTCGCCTACCCTCATCCTGTTCATAAGGTTGCTGTCTTCTTCGTCTGACGTCCGGAAGTTCTTTGTTAGCATGAACACTTCCTCGGTCATCATCTCCGCCAGGATGCGATAGCCCTCGTACTCGCAGATTTGTTGGTTCTTGCTCCTTGCCGTTGCGGCTCTTGGTTTGTTGCTGCACGTGAACTTAGTGAAGCCGTCAATCACACCGTTCTTGTCGGTTGGTGGTAGCTGGTAGTCGTCTCCAAAGAGGAGGACAACAGGCGCCCCACCCCACCTCTCCTTGTAGTTGTGGCCGTTGTAGGCGCATTCTCTGACATGCTCTTCGGCTGCAAACGTCACCTGGGAGTTCAGCATGCTCCTCTCGTCAATCATTAACACGAGAAGGTTGCTCAACTTTTTGCGGAGTTCGGCCTTCCTCTTTTCGTCGAGCGACTTCCATGGCACCTGCACGTTGATGGACAGCAGTGAGTGCAGGGTGCATCCTTTCACGTTGTACGCAGCACTGCCAGATGGCGCCGCAACTAAAACTGAGTTGTTGACTTCCGTGAGCTCCCTGATGATTGAAATGATTGTGTTTATGACGAGTGACTTCCCACACCCACCCATCCCTATGATAGTAGCTCGGAGTGGCTTGTACTCCTCATCGTTCGTGAGGAATTTGACGACTGTATCAATTGTTGCCAGGACAATCGCCAGCTGCTCATCGGATAAATCATCAATACTGTAGTTGCGCCCGTCGTACCTGGTGGGTATTGATAACTCGGCGAAGCCATCTGCAGTGTCTTTGGAGCATTGTTCTCGAAGTTCAGTGGTGAAGTCTTCTCCTCTGCATGCAATATCCCGTACGCCTTTGTAAAATCTTTCCGACCAATCATGCTCAAGCCCAATGTCCACTATCCGGTCATTAGTCAATACAGGCGGAGCTATTCCATCTGTAAATTGACTTGCGGCACGCCAGGCCAGGTGCTGGTCGGCGTCGTCTTGGTCAAGCTCGTCGATGTCTACTTCGCCCTGCAAAACCCCCTGTTTCGCCACCACCTCGATCCGCTTCTCCTGTGAATATCTCACCGCCCTCATGTACTCTGTCTGCACGCTTGTTGGCACTGTCCTGTTGTCAAGCATCTTCTTGAATGCTTCAATAGTCTTGTCCTTGTTTCTGGTGTTTAGAGGTTGATTAACGCTCCACGGCTTGTGCAATACTAGCATCCCCCTTGCATAGTCAAAGTCGATTGGATGTCGTGGCCTGCAGTTGAGCCCACGCGCAATTAGGATCCTCTTCATTGGCCTGTCGCTGTCCTTATCTCTGAGGAAGTTCTCTTTGCACCATACCTGATAAAAGAACTGCTCCAGAGAAAGAGCAATGTATACCTCGGGCCGGTTAGCGTAGGTGTACACAAGATCCCTTGGTCTGGGATCTGACGACTTCCTAAGCTTTAGACAGCTTTGCAACGACACGTAGTTGATTACTTCGGAGCACAATGTAAGACTTTGGCGATCTACTTCGTGGACTGCCTCTTGGATACTGATGAGTCTCTTGCTTGTCATCCAATTCAAAGACATCTTCACCAGAGTGGACACTCCGCTGATATCCGCCGAGCTTGCACTGTTTGGCGTTGATAGAACAAAAATGCATGTTAGTATATAGTCACTTTCAATCCAGTGAATAAAACCAGAAACTGGTTTATTTTCTCACCTCTGTATAATGTTTTGCATTGCTTCCTTCTCCTTCTTCGAGGTGTGATTTTTCTTACTCGCATACGCCACAACATACTTGCAGACATTTTCGATCTCGCTGACATCAGGCTTGTTGGGATGCGAGCGGTAAAGAAGCAATTGAATATCGACGTTCCCCCTCCAGCTCTGTAGCATCAGCTGACTGTGTTGGACGGCCTTGCGGGATTTCGTCCTTCTCATTTGAAAGTGTTCCACTCCTCTTTTGTTCATAACAATGAGCGACGTTTCGATGCGGGGCTTGCCGGCGGTGTCACACTTGCCATATTCACTTTCCTTGCCGTAATCGAACCTGCATTCTCTCGGCTTGCACTTGCCATCGTCCCCAAGGCAGTAATTGTTGCATTGATGCACCATGCATTCCTGGCATAACATTCGCACGTCCTCTTTTCGGTTGTAGCACTCGCTGAATCGATGCTTCAGAGGTGAGATGGAATCTGAGCTCGTGTCCGTCACGTGATTTTCGTCCACTTCAACGTCAGCCGTCATGTCGAGGACACTTGTTGCGTATGTTTCCATGACCTTTGCCTTCTCATCCTCCGTCTTCGCTTTGTAGAAGTCATTCAGGTACGACTTGTCCTTCCCAATTCCAAGCAAATGCAGATGAATCTGGCCTCGCCCTGGTGCGAATTCGACTCTCGCCCAGTAATGTTCGATTCCCATCGCATTCTTCACAACTGTATCCAAGAACACTCTAGATCTCTTCATGAAGAAATCATTGACATAAACAGTGAACCTCCTTGCCGACTTGCACATAGCAGCGAAGTCATTCTCCTCCAGCAAACGCACCTGGTCGCGGTCTCCCCTCTGCCTCTCTAACTTTATCATCAGCCTGCGGAGGTCTGGCCACCAGTTTTCAGCGCAGCTCAAGGTCGCGAAGTGCGTCGGCGGTCCATTGCCGCGTGAGATGTGGAAGTCTATCCAAGCTTCCAGCTCCTCGGTCTTTCCCCTCCAGAAGCTGTCGCTGCCCCTAATGCCCTTCGCAAGGTAACGCAGCTTGTTGATGTAGCTAAAATCGCCCTGTCTTATCTGTTCCTGCAGCTCTTCCACAGTAGGCGGATTCCGTCCGAGGAAGTTTTTGTCCTTGAAGAAGAAATTGCCTTGGGTGTTGTTTAAGTGACGCTGAAGCATGTTGAAGACATAAAGTACAAAGAGCTGGTCTTGCAAAAATCTACCGTCGTGGAATCGTAGCAGGTGCTTCGCCCACTCGTAAATGTCTTTCACCTTGCCACGAATGGGATCGTAAACATCTCCGATCCCACCAGGAAATAGCCAGGGATATGCATTTACGAAGACTTGCTCGGTCGAGTCATACTCACTGTTTGACACGGTAAGGATGCAGTGAGTGTCGATATTAATGGGAACAAAAAGGGATACATCAAGCAGTGCCCGTACTTACTTAAGCGGCTTCGTGTGGTCGATGGGTGGGAACTTGAGCATTTTGTTAGATTGATTGGAGTCCTTCGCAATTTTCTGAAAGCCCTTTATGATTTCGCTTTGTTCCTCATTGGGCTTATCGTCCTTGTAATTTGGATGGACAGTCTCGATGTCCACAACATCGTCCCCCCTAGAATTGGCACACTGGTTAGCCGATACTGCCTCCTCCGCATCTGCTACCGCATCCCTCTTGCTGGGCCTCATGCTCATTGTGTATTTCTTAGCCACGTTGAAGACAGATTCATCCTTGATCCAATCTAGGTTCGATTCGGTTATTGTTATGTCATGGTAGCCACGGTGATGCTTCTTCAGCCACCGAAGCGCTGTAAGAACCTTGTTCTTATTCACCCTGAAATGCTGAGAATGGGACACTCCTGTCACACGGTTACTGACCTGTCGAATGAAGATGACCATGTTAGATTCTTTTTGGGGAAGATCCGTACACATCTCGTCGATGTTTTGTGGAAAGGCTACGCAGTGCCCAAAAATGCCATACGTGCCATTCTTGATGTGGTGAGACGGGATGAGTGGCGAGCACCTTCTAATCAGCAACTTCTCAGCCATTGTCAGGCTTTTGAGTTCATTGGGAATGTCGTATCTCGGGACGGGATTCCCTTCTTCGTCAAGTCTGAGATCCCCGTCAGCTCGACGCTCAAACCAAATAGGCTGGAGGTTCATCTTCAGATAGTACTCCGTTTCGCTGCACTTGTTCGTCCGGCACGTGTCACACGTGACGTTGCCTATCTCTCCCTCGGCATCCATTGACCAGGCCTCCTTCTTGGAGAAGACAAGCTTGTTCTCCAGGCAAACGTTACAGGTCTCAAGTTGCAACGTTCTCATCTTGTATTCGAACTTAAAGATTTCCTCAATGTTCCTCCTCTGCCGCTTTGTCTCACGTGAACGCCCCATTGCACCATGCCTCGGATTGTCCATGAACTTCACGTCGGCGTTGATTGTTAGCCTGACGTTATGGGCGTCCTTTCTACGATCTATGAACTGCCTCAGTGCCTTCTCCCGTAACTTGAACTCCTTCCTGTTGTTCGGTCCTTCGAAGAGATTCTTCTCGTAGAACTTGTCCACGATGCCGTAACTGAGAGAGTCAAGGTACAGCGAGTTAACCACCTCCTTCGCCTCGTTGTACTCTTCGCCGGGATCAGCCCACCAGATGTATTTCTCCGTCACACGCCGCCTGTCAAGGTCGGCTTCTTTGTTCCTCGTCCTTCTTCTTTTGACTCTGTCACTGTCGTTCGTCTCGCCACAAGATGTCCTCTGCCGTTTTTGTCTCTCAGACCTTGCGGTAAACATTGGAGTTTGGCCCTCTCCCTCACCACATACGCTCATGTCATCTCCACTGCAATCGTCTGCACCCTCCTCACTTCGTTGTTCTCGTGACTCACAACTTGTTCGATGGGCTTCTGACACTGCTGGTGCTTCACCGTGATCGTTTCCATCCTCCTCGTCATCGCTATCTTCGTCTGCGTCCTCGTAGGGGGGGATGACGAACACTTTGCTGAGGCTCTTCCACAGTGGGTTCGGATTGACCAGACGCCGGTCGTGATCCTCCCGCTGGATTTCGACCCTCCTTATTTGATGCACATTTCTATACAGCCACGTCCCATCTGATACTTGGATAATTTTATTGGACGAAAGAGCCCCAATGGATATCACTACGCCTTTGCTCGGCATGGGCTTCTTTGAGTCTCGGTATTCAATTACATCTCCAAGCTGGACGTACGCATTAAGGCTGTTGTTGGTAGACGTAGGTTCCTCATCGAAGCCTGTCGAATGATCGAAGTCAAGTCCAGATCGAAACTCTTCGATGTCGTCTGAAGGAAGAGCACGTATGAAAATAAATGGTTGAGGACGAGTTGTGATGGAAGATTTGCACTCCTCTGCTCTGGATGAAAAAAAACGAAGTTCGGTTTTATTTTGAACTCACCTGTCGTATCCGCTATCAAAAGATGGTCGTTGTCCTCATCGTCAAGTCCGCCTAAATCATCAGCGCCATCGTCATCGCGCCAAGACAAATCTGAGTCTTCATTTGATGCGGTGTCAAGGCGATCGGGATAGGATGATATTATGACGACTTCATCTTCCTCTTCGCTGTCCGACTCTAACTCTAATGGATCAAGGCGAGCCGGCTGTGTCATCACCCTGCGGTGTTGATATACGTTCGTAAGACATCCATACATGGTGAACAGTTCTGCTCTCATCCGATTAATATCGGCTTTGTCGTAGTGGAAGAGCTCATTATTGTCAATATAAGTCTGAAGCCTGTTGTTTATGTCGGTCATGCGTACTTTCGTGTCTACTCTTTGGACCAAGTTGAAGGCGTTCCTGAGAAGGAAGACACCGCAATCGTAGTTGTTATCCTGTTTCGGCACTAAGTAAATAGAAGATTTGTTGTTAGTGACGTGACCAAAGCCATACGGGTAAAATCTACAAAGCGTTATTCAAATGACATCAACTTCAACTTACCCCTCGGATAATGAAGGTGGAACGTTCTGTGAGTGAATGGCTTAGCTTCTTTATCAAGAGAGTCATTAAAATGTCTGCCCCATTCTGCGTTGAGTACTCCACGAATAGCCCAGCCAAGTTGATGACGATCATGCACTGTTGAACTGCCCAGAGAGTCCAGGTGAATCATACACGTCACACCTTGTGAGTAGTTTGGTTCTCCGTAGCGCTTCGATGTTTGCTTGATCAGTTTAGGTGAGATGACTGCAATTAGACTCCAATGATATCCGGCGTGGATTGGGAAGAGAAGCAACTTCTTTTCAAAAATATTCACTTTCTTCAACCAACGTTGGAGCGACTTGTTGTACCCATTCGCCATCACGGCTGATATGAAGTAGCTGGAAAAGACATAAACATCGGAATTGGTGTCGTTGCGGGACCTTGGTGTAGTCAGCCACTTTAACCAAGTATTGATGATGACGTCATTTAGAAGCTGGTGCGGTTTGAGAGTGGCCACGTCATTACCATTTACGACCAATTTTGTACCGATTATATCTCGGAGCGAGTTCTCGAAAAAGTGTCGCGATGAGGTGCTGCCGCTGCTCACATTGAGTCTTTTCAGTTGCACCTTCAGCTCGTTCGAGCATTCGTCGGCTGATAATAGGCTTTGATCTGTCGACCGGAATGGTAGATGAAAAGATGTTCCGTCTCCACTCACAAAAGAAGTGACTATCTTCGTTTGTAATGCCGCCGGCTGAGGAGGAGGAGTCGCTTCAACATTTGCTGCGGTAGCTTTGATAATTGCATTGACGAAATCTACAAATCTCAATGATTTCATATCATTGTGCTTTTGAATGGCAAGTATGTTGGCCAGTGTCACAACAACAACTACAACAGAGTTGTCTCCACTCTTCGAGGATTCGAAGTCCAGCCTCACTTCGGGCTTTCCTGTTTCCAGCTCCCTCGCTCCCGATCTCGACTTGCTCTTGATGATTGACTTTTTTATCCCAACATGACGTAACTGTTTTACCCGCAGAACAGATTGAAGCCAGGTCGTGACGTAATAAATTACATGCTCGACTGATATTGATACGCCGCTAGATTGTTTTGGTACAGGTGATTGATTCAAACTCGGATGTCTATTTTGCTTTGCTTTCTCTGGCGTGACTACTGCCTGTTTGATGTTGATTGAAGAGTCACTCATACCGACTGACGCTCTGCCGACTACCAATGTTGTGTTGCTGTTGCTGTAATAACTGTGTTCCTTGTATGCTGTGTGACAAAAGCTGTGGAACAATAAAAAGATAGTTAGCAATTTAGTTTATTTTGTTCTCATTTTGATTGAAGGTGTTCTTTCTCTGACGTATTGTTGAGTCCTTGTCCGCACAACTATTTGTCGATCGATTTGCACCAACCCGTGACTGGAATATAAACCCAACTTCGGTTTATTTTTGCACCAACCCGCAGATGAAGATTCAATTATTTGTTCATTGAGAGTCAGAGTAAGGAGCCGATTTTCTTCTGACTGAGAATTTCCTCCGTTGCCGAACCCGCCAAGTTTGTTGTAAAAGACCAAATCCAAGAGACATCTGCTATATATTTGCTGTAGTCACCGCATGATGTTGCAATAATGGATGTGATTGTGCTGTCATTGTTTGTTGACTCCGGATATTAATACGACGCCACGCTGCATCGAAGACACCACAACGTTCGATGGCGGCAACTCGTCGTAGCCCGTCCTTAATTTGGTTACCGCTGGTGTGTATTGTTATGGCTGATACATAAGTTGGTTGGTCATCGATCGTCACAAAATCTTTCCTCGACGCCATAGATACTGAGCCGTTATCGCCTTCAAATAACTCGAACCTTCGGATCGTTGCCTATCACTGGACTTACCTCTGAATATAGCGGCTGTAGACGTGATAACCGGTCCGTAACGCTGTGTAGTTAGTGGGCGGAAGGTTGAACCGTCATTGTTATGTTATGTTATGTTGTGTTGTGTTTTGTGTTGTGTTGGTAGGTGGCGGTGGCGGTGGCTGGCGGAAAAATCCCGATTTCGCGGAAAAATCCCGCCAATTTTGGCGTCCTCAACTTCAAGTTCCAGATTTTTTTCAGGAATCAAGGCGCGCGCAGCTGTGCGTCACGCAAAGTTCCAGAATTTGTTGGGAAGCAAGTAAAGGGGGCGGGGGGTGAGCGCCCATATCGCTGCGACCAAACTTCTTCAAGATGCACATCTGAAGTAAGGTAGGAAAAAGGAAGAGAGAAAACAGAGTGGGTACCTATTAGCATTGCAGAGCAACTTTACAGTCGGATACCCTGTAAGAAAAACAATTCCCAGAGACATAATGGGAGAGGCCCCGAGGGCCCGCATTACAGCACAGAACACTCTCACCACTTGGCATGCTGACAGGCTGTACGGCGCCATGGTGATAAACCTCAATGACGGCAGCAACGAATCTGACGTTGGGCCTCACGTTGAAGTCACAGCTCCACTGGAAAAGGTTGGACACAGTGATCCGAATCTTGAGTGGCACGACAGGGATAATCGCTCCTTGGAAAGTGATAGCCGAAACACGTACACGGCAGAGAGGACATGTTTGTGCGATGGTTGCCCAGTTGTCAATGCAACCAAAACAAAAGCCGTGGGTGCACCTATTGACGGTGGCGATGGTAGAACGAGCGTGTTCATTGAAGCAAATGACACATCTGAAGGAAGTAACAGACGAACTACTGTGATCCGTAGCAATGAGCCGAGTTAGTGAATCGTCATTCGGTCGATGAGTGGCTGCTGCGGCTGCAGTATCAACGCAAGTTTGGTCAGTGATGCCGGCGGTAGCGTTTGCTGCTGGCGCAGCATCTGTGCTGCCATTTGATGCCATTGTCTCCTGCCGATGAACAATGACATTTTGAAAAGGCAACAGGAATGTTGGGCGTTATCATGGTGATTATACATTTGGTTTTGGTTGACGGTGTGGAGCTGTTTTTTGTGCTCCCCAAAAACGAAATCCAAAAAAGATAGATGGGACTTTTTGCCCGTTTTCGTTTTCGTTTTCGTCGACCGTAAGGACCGGCCTGAGGCCTCGAAATCGAATTCTGTCCCTGCACATTTCATTTGCGCCTGTCTTAATTTACATAAGCAAATATCATGCAAATACGACACACAGACATTTCAAGGCAATTTCGATGTGGTGTGTTATGGGCCCGCCAAGCAATGGCGCCAAATATCTAAATGCCCTTCTGCCATCCAAAATGGCAGTAGCAGTAGGCACCGACGTCCCCCGGTCAATCCTCCTAAGATGTGGAGTCATGCCAAATTATGCAAAGTCAACGAGAGCGAGGAAGAACTGTCATCTCTGCAAGAAAGAATCATCATGATGCATGCATTCCTCTAGATAAATCATACATTTACAGGTCTTAAAAGCAGACTTATTTGTTACGCCTTGGCATCTTCTCATCTTTCCAGTGCTCGAAATGAAGATTAGCTGGTTATATATCATTCAGTATCAAATTATTATCAGTAGCACCTCATGCCCATTTCAATAACTATCTTTTTCGGCATTTCGATCCTTCTTTCACAAGCTAGTTACGGTACTTTGCCGAGCTATAAAAGCTTCTGCTTCGTGCCTCTGGGGACTTTTCATTGCATCGATGGCAGCCTGATGTGCACGAAGAGCCGCTGCAAAGTCTTCCTTGCTGACTAATCCACTCCTGTATGCCTGCTTGACATTATGCATTGAATCTTCATGTCCAAGATTGGCAGCGATGATCCAATGTTTCACCGCTCTTTCATACTTACAACGTTCACTCTCAATACAACCAAGATTGTGCCTGGCTCTGGGGTTTCCAGCAATGGCAGCCTCTTCCAAATGATAAACTTCCTTTTTCTCATCCTTTTCAACATCTTTCCCCTCCTCATACATTACTGCTAAAATATAATGCGCCTCCGCACCCCCCAACTCAGCTGCCTTTGTCAAATACTCAAATGCACCCTCAATGTCTCCTTCATCGCGGCGTCTTAGACCCATTTCAAGGATCGCAACGTCATCATCCACCTCAATTCGTTTCATAAAATTCTTATCCGCTTCTTCCTGAATCCTTTTCATATAATTCTTTCTTATTTCTTCCTTCGAATTTGGTAATGGATGTCGACAGAACGGGCACTTCTTCTCCAGCGACTCTTTCCACTCTCGCCTCTGATTGGCATAATTGCAACCATTACAAATCTTTTTGCTGCAGCATGACCACAGAGTCGATTTATCGTTATCTATCGGTAGCGGCAAACAACAGATGGGGCAATCGCCAAGATGATTGCTTGCAGGCTGCTTGAATAATATCTCATCACGTAATTCAGCCGCTCTTTTTTTGCACTCCTTTTTGTGCTGCGGCCTGTGATCTCGCTGGCATTTGATACTGCAATATTTTACTAGATAGCAAGCGGTGCATTTCTTCAATTTTATGTCATCAACTTCTTGACCGATGCCGCAGGCGGCACAACACATCATATCGGCGCCCTCCGCACCTGCACTCATCATGATACTACTGGATAAGAACAATACTGAAGACAACTCCAAAAGCGATGTTACCGACCGAGAAGTCTTTGCCACTGATTAAGTTTGGTGCGGTGCTAAAATCTTTGTTTTTTCCGCGAACGAAATGAGCTGAGGCAAAGTCTTTCCGTCGTTACTCTCGTACATTAGCTAATACATGTAAACATGACATACAGACATGCATATAAGGCATTTCGATGTGATGAGTTCTGGGCCCGCCAATGGCGCCAAAAAAATGCCCAAATTTGACCATGACGTCCAAGAGCTGTAGTCGCCGCAACCGTGTTATCCAACGCCGATACAAAAGGCGTGGCCGCCGTTCCCCCAATAACCTAAGGGAACCACCCGACCCTGGCGGCAGGAAAAAGAAACCCCCTGCACGGACCTATAACTTCAACACATTTCCACATCATGGTGCGACCCCTACCTCCTACCTCCACTACATTAAATCCATCCTTGTCCCCAAATTTATCACCCGCCGAGAGCACTATCTCTCTCTCCGTAACTCCCTATCCATCGACCGCCACACCCACTACAAACCTATGGGTTATCGGTGCTCCCTCATCCCACTGCCACCTACACCCAACGACCAAACAAACGACCCCGAACCAAATGCCAACCTTAACGACTCTTTTCTATGGGATAATCTCCTTCACAACGACATTCCCATCTTCCCTTCTACATCATTAACAATTGAACCCACCCATATCGACTCCATTACACCACCAATACACTTCCTACCGGTGACCTTCCTTACTCACCTACCTCTTTACCACTACCTTACGCTCACCTTCTTGGCGCTCCTCTCAAAAATTCTCCAACGAAAAATTTTGTTTCGCCGAACTTGGCCACGTCATCAAAGTCATCCTATCAATTCCTCTGTACAACCTCCCCGTACCACAAATTTCATGGAGCCATCATTTCCCATGTCATCGACCTCCACTACACGTCATCACTACTCCAGCCTTTATGACACAACTCTACCAAAAGTTAGCTACGACAGTGACACTATCTACCACAATCCGTGGCTCACAACTGCACACCATTCACCAGTTCACGACCAACTTTACCCCCCAACAAACCCAACGCACATCTCTCATCCAACGCTCTCACACCTGCACCAACTTACACCGATGTCGTTCGTCACCCAAGATCTCATGACATCATCTCTGTCATCGTCTCGCCGATTCAGTTCAACGCTTTCTCCTGATCACTTTCTCCATACATCATCGCCGAAACAGCCTCCACCATCTGCGTCGAACACCCCACAACATCACTTTTCTACATCACCAACAGACGTGAACTCAAACAACTCAACCACCTCACCACCAACTACCATGACTCATCTCCATGACTGTCCTCTAGACGACGGTGAACCAGTTTCTCCATCATTCCATCCGGCGGAACTTGCTTCTCCCCCCAATTCTGATGAAATCTCAGAAGGGGACATCAACAAGAGTAACACTCAGCCTACAACGAATGTCTCTCCTACCACCAACACAGCTCATCCGGGTTCTCCTACCACCGTTGACGCTGTAGCACAATCCACGGCACCCCAACCTTCGGCCACACCTGCCGCCCTTGATACTAGGGCTTTTCTCCACGATTTCTTCACTAGCGACACCTTCAAAACCACCCTCACAACCATCATCGGCGATCAAGTCCAACAACATTTGGCCAAAGAAGCGCCCGTTACGCCTGCCACCACTGCTACCTCCACCACTACGGGCAACTCTACCTTTACCTCCCAACGAAGCAAACCATCCTTTGCCTCTGTGGCTGGCACTCCCCACCCTACCCCACCTCCTGGGAACATCTGGACTACTTCCAACCCAGCTCCTGCAACCAACGCTTTTCCACCCTCAACTACTGCGCCCACCACTTTTCCACCCCTTCCTTCAGCTACTGCACCTTCAACTCATCGCCTCCACCCCAAAGGCCCACCCACCCGCAACCCACCACCTCCTGGATTCACCCGCCCTTCCTCCACCTCCCACCCTCCCTCCAACACACCACTTCTCCAAAGTGCCATCAGTGAGCTAAGTAACACCACTACTTCTATCATCCATGTGAACTGCGACCATTACCGCGCCATCAGTGCTGTGCATCCAAACTCATCGAAAAAAATTGGCGACACCATTGCTTCCAGCATCAACCAAGTCATTCTCCACCACAGCCCATCCATGGCATCTGTCATCAAATGCACCAATGTCAAGCGATCCGCCAACGCTACTGACAATCCCGACCACATGCAATGCGTTGTAGAATTTGACATGATCGGCAATCACTCACCCACTGATGCCGTTGTCTATGAAGCTCACTGCTTTATCGTCCACCTCTTCCAATCCATCCAAGTCTCCACTCGCCAGTACTCAACCGACAGCGTCGAGTCGGATCTCACCCACTACTGGATTAATCAAGGTCTTCCACCCATCTTGGCTGCATGCACTTTCGGTTCCTTCCCCACATTCCTCCAAGCTAACAAGTTTGTCAACACCAGCATCTTCCTTGATTGGCTCCCTTCTTGGATGGGCAATTCCGACGTTCTAGGCTTCCACCAACTCATCCTTGGCGTCCTTCAAAGCTTAGCACCCTTCGACACCACTGGTCTCCTTCACGAGATTCTCCAAACTCCAGCCCTTGTCCTTCACAACATTACCATCCGCGTTTTCACTCCACCTCTTCCAAAGCCATCCCATAACAAGAAGTCACGCAAAGCCTCTCCACGCAAATCATCACCCACTTTACCCAAGGATCTCACCCAAGTCCTGAGCATCTCCACCTCGGATAATGCATTTGGCCGCCACCTAGCCAACATCATCACTAACATCACCTGGGACAAATCCTCCAATGAATTCACGCTGATTGCTACTCCCTTCAGCTCCCAAGCAACGCGTATTCGTCCCATGCCATCGCCAGACAAGGTCTACGATGTCTGTGTCAGCACCAATGAAAGCTGGACAAAAACCAGGACCAACATAAATGTTAGTATGGTCGCTGGTCTTCCTGCCAACCTATGGATCGACCCCACCGCGGTCCAAGCCATCCATGAAGATGATGACAATATCATCGGTATGTTTCCCAACTTTAAAACATCCGATGTCTCCACTTCTTCTGCAAGGATTGTTAATCTTCGCACCCTTGATGCTGCTTTCCAAGACAGTAACACCATCCTCGACCGCGCCAACTCCATCATGGGTCTCTCTACAACTCGAAGTTCTCCAGAGTTTGATTCCAATTCTCCCAACTTGGACTCCACCACATCACCCCAAGCACCACCCACCACCCTCTACGATGCTAATGGCATGACACTCTACAGCTCCGCCAAGATCACCTACTATGTCAAAGTCTTTGGTGCTGGTGGAAACAAAATCTTCGTCTCCACCAAGTATAGTGATATCCAAGAAGTCACCCATGCCATCCCCTACAATCATCACTTCTCCAGAGTCTCCAAGGATGCAGTCCTATCATCTCTCAGCAACATTTTCGGCAAGCCTTTCACCTGCTTTGAAGACATCGATAAACACAATGCGGAAATTCCTCTTGACGCCACAAACTGGAGTCTTGAGCTCATCCCACAGCAACTCGATTTCGTCGCCAGGCGAGGAAAAACAAAGCGACAGACTCCAGCAAACACCCACCGTGCCATCCCCACCTCTGATGAGGAACTTCTACGCCGTTACGCCAATACTTCCCTTGAAGGTCGCCTCCAGTTCCGCCGTGATCCCAACAATACGGCCCTTCTTCCAAACTATGTGCAGATGGCCATCACCATTATTGACCACGAAGACACCCAACCACCACCTCTTGACTGGCTTGACACCCTCCTTACTAGAGTCAGCCGTAATGTCATGTTCACCTTCTCTGAGTACACCTCCCTTGACACAACTGTCCGCGAAACCTACACCACACCGCCTACCACTCCTCCATCACCTCAGAATGAAGTCGTCGACCTCACTGGCATGAACCTACAAAATAATGCATCAGTTGGAGATGACGACTCTTTAGAACTGCAAGATGATGAAATGTCAACCTCCAACTTTGCGTTTGGAAGCCAAGACACATCCGCCATCTATCGCCCAACAGCATCCATGGATTGTGACGACAAGTCGAACAAACGCAAGCATGACGCCGTTGATGAAGACTCTATTACTACCCAAGAACCACTTCGCCAACAATCATTTGCCGACCTCTTACACCCAGACAGAATCAACCAAGCGTACTACCTCTATCACTCCATCCCACCGTTCATCTCAGTTGATGATTTGCGCCGACAACTTAACACTGAAGACTTTGTCCCACCAGATGACATGCTTGTCGAAAACTGTGTCCGAGAAAATGTCAAAGCCATCCACCTATGCCAAGTCGGAGACGTTGCCCACCTCGGTTCAGCATCGGAAATTCCTGCCAACCTTCCCACCCATGCCTTATGGGTTTGTGCCACAGAGTATGCATTCACCACCCTACGGGATGCAATCCACAATCAAGGAATCCTCAACCACCCGGTCTATGATTGCCACCGCCTCCAAGTCGACGACACTATCAAGCTCTTGCCTCTTGACACGGCAATGGAAAATGCCAGTGCCTTTGCCCACCATTGCAAGCTGAACTGTCCTGCCAATGAAGAGTTTCAACTCTATGCCCTCATCAAACTCCAAGATGATCATCGCCTCGGTCCTTGGTTAGCCCAACTTCACGGCAAGTCGGACCACTCCCTCTAAGACATGGGCTTGCGTGCCCCTTCCCGAATTGCACGCAACATCCATCTGCAGATAAGCCACGAGGCTTCGATTCCAACACTACTCTAGTCAAGCATCTTACCAGCGAGCACCAGCACGAATTAGCCAACATCCCTTTGAAGTATTTAATGGAACAAAAATTACATGTGTGTCACCAATGTAGTACCCCAAAATTATTTACTAGTCCTAGTAGATTCTCTACACACTGCAAAACACACATCGAACATCGGACATCAGATAATGCTACCATCCTTACTAAGCATCTCTTTAATAAATCAACCAACACAATACACAACAACAATTGGGAGCAAGGTCTCACTTGGTTAAGGAATCACGATCAAGAACCACCACCCTTTCGCACAAATTTACTCCCAAGTCTCAAACACCAACTTGAAGACATGATTCTCGACCTTTTACAAGACATCATTAAAGCAACAAATGAAATGAAGAAACCAGGAACTGGCCCTTTAGCATCACAGTTTTCTCATGACACGGATGTCGCAGCGGGACAACTTATTTACCTTTACGAACAACTCATCCTCGCCCCAACAAATAAAACCAACAGCAGCTCATCACTAACACAATTAATCAAGCGAAGAATCCATTTGTTTCGAGCAGGAAAACTAGAAGAACTCTACGCAGAATCACGTACAGTGATTTCAAGATCAGCGCTATCACAAGCCCAGTCTTCCACACCAACAACTAATCAGCAACATCCATCAGATTACATCAAACGCTCAGCCCAGCGAGCAGCCGATGCGGATGACTTCCGCACAGCAACAGCAAGACTATTAAAGTCTACACCCATTGCACCAAACACTCCCGACAACATCCAAATATGTCAGGAACTTCACCCACCGTGTCTAGAATATGAGCCTCAGTTTCCATCAAAACCACAAACCCGCTCACAAGCAAATCCAAGCTTAGTAAAGTTCAGTGCAGAAGAAGTAGTCCAACGCATCAGAGACCTATCCACGGGAAAAGCTTCTGGAATACAAGGAGACTCCATCGATCCTTTCATCAAATTAATCAAGAAACGCATACCATCAAATGCAAACCTTAAAACTCTCCCACAGTCATCTATTGCACATGATCTCGCAACTTTCTTCTCAAATATAGCCAACGCCAACTATGGTAAACGAGAACGGAATATCATCAATACCATCTACTTTGTAGCGTTTCACAAAGATACCAACAACCCCAAGAAACTTCGGCCAATAGGAGTCCCAACAGCCACAAGACGCATAACTGCCAATCTTCTTATGCGCAAAAACAGAGATGACTTCGCATCATATCTCCTCCCATACAATTATGCCGTCGGAGTTCAAGGAGGCATAACAACAGTAGTCAACACCCTTCGCTTAGGAGTCGAGAAGTACATCACTAACCCTGAGGCCCAAGGATCCTTACCCACCAGAGCCCTCGTATCTCTAGACATCAGAAATATGTTCAATGCAGTATCACGCCACAAACTCAGAGAAATCATTGCACATGAATTCCCACACCTTCAAAAGTTCACAGATAGCTTATACCAAGACTACCACACCGCCATGTTCAAAAACAGTGAGAATGAATGGGAACAATTTACAGTCGAAGAAGGTTTCACACAAGGCTGTCCTCTCTCTCCAATATTTGCAGGAATAGTCCTCACCCACATCCTCAAACAAATTGATAAAGAACTACAACAAAGAGCAGCCACCAGACGATCTCAAAACAATGCAGGCGACGATGGAAACGGAGGACTTCCAATCATCATGGCATATGTCGATGACACAAACTGCCTCCTCCCAATAGAAGATGTAAACTTCTTCCTCGAACGATTTGAACACTACGGTGTACCATTAGGTGCTGTAATGAACACAGATAAAACTCGTATCATGACCTCCACCTCCGGCCAATCAATACTGCCGCAACTACTACAACAACAACCAATCAATAGTGCAACCCTTACCAACGCAATTACAAAGTACTCCAACAAAAACTCTCAAATGCATGAAGAAGTGAACGGATTGCGAGTCCTCGGCTCACCTATCGGCTCAGACGATTTCCAAGCTAAGTTTATTGAAGATTACCTATCTAATGCACAACAAGATGCAGCAAACCTCCTTTGCGGATTGGAAGATGACCAAACTATCTTACAACTATATCGTCAATGTACAACACAAAGATTAAATCACCTCTTCCCAGCTGATGTCTATGCACATGCCACCAACTCCAACTGCCCACCATCCCGATGGCATCAATGGGATAGTCCCACCACAAAAGCATTCGACGAGCTCAACAAGAATGTGATCCTAGCAATAACTCAAAAAGAAACCATACCAATCCACTCCCAACTACTAACAAACATTGACACCAAAAGAGGCGGCATAGGAATCACTTCTCCACGCCTAAAGGCCATTCCATCTTTCATCTTAGCAACTAAAACAACACTCGACACCATCTACAACGGTGTAAACCTAGGCAAACATCGCAAAAGGTACATGCTCCCACAACCCATCACATCGTTATATGAAGACCACACAAACAACCCATCGAAATTACTCCAACTATTCAACAAATTCGGCCCGGAAATTGCGACCATCTGTACAAAACAGGAATCAAATCAAATGGAACCCTTTATCAACTCAACAAAACTCAACACCTGCCACGAACGAATAAATACATCACTAGCAGATAGACTAACAGAGGATGTCATCTTCAACCTCGACCAAGACAGCAAGCACAACATAGAAGAAATACTTGATGGAAAATTCGGACAAGGACTTCTCGACCTACCACGCACAGACCAAAACAACCGACAACCTAACAACCTATTTCGCTACAACCTCCTTAGATGCCTCCGCATAAACATTTGGGAAAACAACGATGCAAATCATCTCATCTGTCCACTCTGCAAACAAGACTTCGATAAAAAAGGAGATCACCTCTACCAATGCAGCGTGTTAGGAAAGAAAATAAAGACAAAAATGCACGATCAATGGAACTCATCCTGGTGTGAATACATGAACAGACTCATGCCACTAGTCAGACTGGCAGACTCAAAAGCAATGAAAGAACAAACTTGCCTGGTAAAAAAATTACGGGGTTCAAGAGTCAGACCTTTTGACAGCCACATCAACCTACCAACCATCTCAAATGATGGCCACTTCCGATGCCGACTCAACAAGATCGGCTTTGACATCATTTTATGCAACTCAGACACTTGCCCTCCTCCGTCCCGCGGTGGAAGTGACGCTAAATCAAACAATATTACTACGTCACTCATCGCAGCGGAAAAGAGCAAGTTTCAAAGAGGCAGAGCTACAAACACAGCACGCACATGCCCAGAAACAGGCATAACCATTTCAGGCGAGGAAATCATTGAAGATCTCTACAATTCAAACATGCAACTTATACCATTCGCCATTAGCCCACTCGGTTTGTTTGGACCTACCATGAATAGATTCCTATACGGTAAAACCATCGATTCAAACAACATTCACAACATCGACCCCAACAAATTCCCCCACGCAAAAAAAATGGCCAGCAGAGCTTCCTCAACAAAAATCCCATCCAACATCTTGGAGAGAGCAGACGAAATCTGGAGAAGACAACATCCCAATGAAAATTTTGGCCTATCCTACAAAAGCCCCGACCCTTCCACCTATTACACTCAACATTTCGGACGAGACATTTGCTTTGCAACTGGCTCAGCCGGTCTTAAAGCCATCTCCTTACTAGGTGATGGACCTTTAATCAAGTCTTCATGCAACAACTATTGTTACAATGATGCCTTGAGCCTTTTTACAAATTGTACAGACACAAATGCTTTCCGTCGTATTAATGAGGGAAATGCAGAGAGTTCTCAACCCACTACGCTGACGCACGTACCCACGTACGCACGTAGTCCAAATAATCTTACCCCGTAACCAAGGTTACGCGCGTAGAAAAATAAACTAGAGAACCCAACCAAAGCAATTCTGCTCATTTACTCATTTGAGACTAAACCATGGCATCCAAAACGGCAGTAGCAGTAGGCACCGACGCCCCCCGGTCAATCCTCCTAAGATGTGGAGCCATGCCAAATTATGCAATAGTCAACGAGAGCGAGGAAGAACTGTCGTCTCTGCAAGAAAGAATCGAGCGGCTACATCATGAACAGCGGCTACAAGATGATGCACATTTATCTGAACTAGCCGTGCTGCTGCACTCTCTGTTTTCCAAGTTTTGTTACCCTCCGCCCTCGATGGCGAGTGTACTAGATATCCTACTATTGGAACGACAGCGAGTTCTCTCTCTAAATATCAACAACGATAACGACGACGATAACGAATCAGCCGCCCTACTCGGCAGCACAAAAGAAACACAAAAAATCCTTCAAACTCTCCTCCACCACGACAAACAACTACCATCCTCCATGCACCCCTCGCTACCCAAAGAAGTGCTCATTCACACTTCACCCAATGCTGCTCAATCTATCATCACGATATTGACATGCTCTCCGAAATCGTGTTTTTTGAAATTACCGATTTATGTTCAATTGGCATTTAGTCGATTGTTGGTGCGGTTGTTGAGTGATGAGTCGGATGAGGAGTATGATGTTGAGTGTTTGTTTGCATCGATTAATGGTGCTGTTGCTGATGTGGATGGTGATGATGATGATAATGGTCAGGGGTTGGATAATAGCATGATTAGTGACAATAACATCGATGATGAATCGTCGTCATCATCCTCTGATGACGACACCTACGATATCATCAACCGACAATCCACAACATTCAACCGTCCAAAGTCATCATCATCACGTCTAGATCGAAAAATCTTATACTCCGACTCGTCCTCTTCAAAATTACAACGGAGCAATACCAACAACAATAGTTCTAGCAGTTTTCAACGACACATGTCCAATGGTAGTAGCGGTAGTACTGCGAATAACAGTGTAGCATATACAACTTGGAATCATGCTCGATGGAAGAAGAAAAAGTCGTCTCCGTTGTATAATATTGTGAGATTTTGTTCGAATCAGCAATGGGGTGAAGAATTGGGAGGCGGTGGTGGTGAAGATTATTCAGTTTCTAATGTAAAGTCGAGGCGATCTAAAAGTTGGGATTATGTTGCGGATCATGTCAAGTTGGGTGATGGTGAGGAGGACGATGAATCTTCATCATCAGATGAGGATGAAGCGGAGTTAGTAAACAACACTGCGGGGGACATTGTGGCAAGTCTCATCAACATCTACAAGGCCATCCTAACCAAGTGTTCGTCGGATGAATATGCCGCGAAGAATGGACAGCATCTTTTGTTGGGACCAGTGGCTCATCTTATTGGATTGGTTTGTTCGACGGGAGTATCAGTGAAGAGTTTACGTCTGCTTTTGGTGCTTGCAGAGAAGCCATCTGCTACTACCAACACGTCTACCAAAATAGCAGCACCATCAACATTATCTCGGCTACACATTCTACGTGCACTGCGCTATGCAGCAGAATACTCCACACAATCGAATGGTATTCACGATAAAGTTGGACCACAGACATTCTTCTCATTTGGCGATGGTGGACCAGGACTTGTGAGCACGTTTCATCATACATCATGGCCATTTAAATATGATTTCGGTATGGCGTGTTGGTTTCGGGCGGAGACGTTTGTGCCGACCACTTCATTCAAACGTGGTGCTGAAGGTCGAAATCTTGTGTTATTTCGTGCAGAGATACCGCACAATGGGACACGAATAGAGATCTCATTTGATACCGATTCAGGGGATTCTAATGCGTCGACGCTGATTGTAACTGTGGTGGATGCCCGGCATGATTCCAATGTTCCGAACACTCTACGTAAAATTCGGCTTATTGGATGTGTTCTTTCTCCGCAGGTGTGGTACCATGTGGCCGTGCGGATGACTCGCTCAAGGATGAATCGCTTTTCACTTTCCACGCCCTTTACTAGCAAAGATGAACTATCGATATTTTTGAATGGGAAACTAGTGTTGAAGGAAGCGATGAAGATGCCCGAATATGCAGATGCGGCTAGCAGCGGAGGTGGAGTTGGAAGCAAATTAGCCAAGATTGGGAGTGGTTTTAGCTCATTTCACAAGTCTATTTCATCGGACACTAATGCGCAACCATTGGAGATGTCATTCTTCTCCAACATTGAGGGGCAGGCAGGGGCTCTTTATGTATTTGAAGAGCGTGTATCTGATGAGACTATCCGGGCATTACATCGTGAGACAGCAAGCTTCATTGATCAGACTTATTTAAACCAACGCTTCCGATCATTCTGCGGTGATGAATGGGATCTCGATGAGAGAAAGATGTGTCATTTGGCGAAAGTGATGAGTGCATCATCACTGGAGACGGAGTTGAAAGACAGTGTGTTACCTGATTTCCCTCAATTGATGGGGGAGACCTCGCAGAATCGCACACTATTTTTTGATTGTGTAGACGAAGACGAAGCAGATGGCATCCCATCGGAATTATCTACTGCAAATTTTGGATCGAAGTTATTTCTCGTTTGGGATCCTCGGCGAGTGAGAGATAGACAAGTGTTTGATCCTCACTCTTGTAAAATGGTCGAAGTCGGAAGCATGGTGTGCCATTGGTCTTTTGAGAGTGTCAAGGATACTATCGGGAGTTTAGGAGGTGTTCAAAGGTTGATGCCACTCTTTTGGATATCGAAGTTTACAACGTCTGAAACAGCACTCGGCATCAACGAATATCACTCATCTTTGATCATACAAAGTCTCACATTTCTTCTTGCTTCATTTATTCGTGGGCACGACGTCAACTGCCGAGAATTATTTCGGTGTGGAGGCACCCATGTCATTGAACAAGTTCTCAGTGAGAGTAAGAAAGAACCCGACAAATCAAAACACGGAAGTTATGGGCTTGGAATAACGCCAGATATTGCCAAATGCAACGCTAGTGCGTTACTGGATTTGTGGCAAGCATCACGCCCTATTTTTGCTCTGGAAACGGTCGTTTTTACCAGACTCTTGTTCAATCTTCCTCTACTGCTCGGAGGCGTATCCAAGTGCTCAGGAGTGTCGTTTCACGCTGCCCTGTTACCAGTGCTATCTGAGCTTGCGATGCAAAACCCCGAGAAGGTCCGGGACTGTGTTGGCACGAAAGAGCTCTTTGATCTGGTCACCGAATACTCTAGTGTCGCCATTGAAGACGGCAAAGATAGGAAAGATGCCAAGAGTACTCTCTTCCGCAGAGCTGGTTTATCTGCAAAGGATCCACTGTATCTGAGTGAGCGAGTCTTCGTGATTGACGTTATCTTCGGAATAATAGCAACAATACTCTCGGAGCGATGCACATCACAAGACCTCTACCCCCTGATAACCTTCATTACTTTCAATCTTGATGTGGAGTGGGAGGCTGCATCTGCTAGCGTCAAGAGCGACTCGGATGGGTCTATCACGAAGTCTACAACAAATGCTTACGAGGCATCATTGAAAGCTGTCTCAATATTATTCTTCTTACTACAAAAACGTCCGTCGGTACCAAACCTTATTGAAACGCTGACGGACATCTTCGAGCATGGCAACGGTGTGGCGTCATGGATGCTCTGTTGTCTTGTTAACTCATTCGACGACAAGATTCGTGGTCTAGGAATCAAATGCTTGGCTGCGTATCTTCAAAGCGTATCTTCAGTGTCACAAAATAATGTTGTAAGAAACTTACCCTCGACGAAGAATAGCAGCACTCCTTCTGGCAAGATATCAAATACGATGAGATACGGCATGGGGATCGCCAACAATGTCCTCATGAGTGTTTTATCGGGTCGAGATAATACCAAAGTCACTTACAAACTTCTTTGGCATCTATTAAAGTGCCATCGTGAACGACTCGGCGCAGCCTCCAATGCAGCTCTACTTTATCTCATCGTGGAAAATGGACGTTCCTCATCATTTGACATTGAAGATATCGTCGTTGAGAATGCAGAAGTGATAGGAGGTTCTCGTCTTCAATGCACATCTCTGTTGGATAACCAGCTTTCAAAAGTCGGCACCTTCTCGATTGGGAACTCGTATGGGGTGGCTACTCTTCTTCGTCTCCTTCGATTTATGCCTAATGATCAAAAGGAGCGTTGGCTCTTTGATTTACTGGCAATGACGCTTGCTAGCTCCAAAAGTGTTGAGGCGATTCTTAAATGTGAAAATGAGTGGCAACCATGTTTGTTCCACTTGACTGGTGAGGTGATAGAAGAAATCACAGGTGGAAGTAAGCAAAGTTCTGAGGCTAATGGAGAGAGAAATTCAACTGTAGACACGGAAGCGTTATCGAAGCCATCCGTGAGGACCAGGTATGATCTGTCGTTGAAATTGTATTCCACGCTACTTGGTCATTGTGTTCGCAAAGGTGATGAGAAAGCATTTGAAGCTGTTGAGATGGCAGCATCTCTTCAGCGGGTGGATGCTAATGGATCCGAGGTTTTCAGCATCCTTCTGAGCCATTTGTTTGCTGACTTGATTGAAAATGGAACAATTGCCAACATCGAATCAACCTACACTAAGAGCGACGCAAACCCGATTGTCAAAAATAGAGCATTGAAACAGAGTGCAAAGCTTGTAACGCAAGCAATTCTTTCGAACGGCTCATCAGGCTTAGACATGTCCTCGGCTGTCAGGCAATGGCGATGTTTGCGTCATCTAACTGCTCTCACTGTGGCAGTAGTCACAGACAATGGATTTGGAGTAGTTGATTTATTTGACTACCGTAACCAAAATGCTTCTGCAGTTGACAGCATCACCGGCGGGATGTATGGCATCAGGCTTGATAACCTCGTCTCTGGAATCAACGCGTTCGAAGCTCTTGCGGGAGCAAAAGTAAACACTGAGCAAGCTGATAACGAAAAAATGCGTAAGCGAGCCCGACATCGTTACGTGTGCGTTGTGTTGGCATCTCAGGTGTTGACTTTGCTCGATGCGGTACGTGAAATTGCTTGAATTTTATGCTTCAGACTCGTCGTAATGTTCTGGCCGCTTTAACACAGACATCTTTCCCCCTTTTCAGTTCATTTTCCCTGACAACTTGGACTCAGCAAAGGCGGCATCTCAACTTCATGGTCTATCGTTGGTGAGGAGTACCGAGCCGAGATTGGGACAATCTCAAGGGGTGTTGTTAGTCTCACTCGTGCGACTTTCGCTCATTATATTGGCCTATCTGGAGCCTTCAAGTGTGAGGTTTCTTCAAGCTTGCAGCAGGCTTCGTTGCTTTCTGCATTGGAGCCTTGAAATTATCAGAGAATCTGTTGCATTGGGAGGCTACTCTGTCGCATTTCACGAGCTCACGGCTCCATTAGATAGGATGGTCCTCGCTATAGTGCTGCACTGTCACAGAGCACTGTCAAGATGCTCAATGGTTCTTGCCGAACTTGAGAGTTCTCCCTGGGACAAATACTTCAGTGACTTGGAATCGCGTCAAAAGAGCCATCGCCGACTGTTTCGTGCCATCTTGGAGCTGAGAGAAATTGTGCTTGCAGCGTATAGGGGAAGAAATGAAGTGTTGCGGACAGCACTTTCGCCCCAAGCTCACAACGCACTCTCCCGTGGTCTGGAGGAGGTGTCTAGTCCCAAGAAAGAATCTCCGAAGTCCATGTCAAAGGAAGTCAACCTGAGGTCGTTTTTGGAGAGCGACTGGGTGTCTAACTTCCTCGACGTTGATACATTAGATGACTTTGAGATTCCAGAGCAAGTTGCAAATGGTCAAATGCACGACAAGAAGAAAGCATCAACTCGAGGAAAGGAAGCCATGTTGGAACTCATTGCAGAAAGCAAAGCAATAGTGAAAGAATATTCAGCACTACTCAACGAACCCTTTGGAGCCTTTTGTGAAAGCCAAAGAAAGTGGGCAGAAACGGATGCAGTGAGAGATCGGTAAGTACAAGTGACTTTGAGGGATTTTAGCATGTTTTGTTCGATTCATACTCATGGCATATCTATCTTGCTCAGCGAATACGAGGGTGACCTTCTAGTAAAAAGACTGTCAAGCAAGCACCGTACGGACACTTCTGAATCCAATAGATTAGTAGTGGCACAATTCGCACTAGCATCTCAGCGTATGGCTGCAATCCAGCGTTTAATGAAAGACCCCTGGGATCTTTTGAGGCGGTGGGAGGTTTCTACCCACACTGATTTACTTTATCGTAGGATACTTTTCAGTCCAAATTACTGCTTCACCAATCATGCTAGTGCAAGTTATGAGCTGACACTTGGAAAGGATAGAGAAGCGTTTCAAAAGGAAGAGATATCACGGCAAGAGAAGGAAAAGGAGAAGGAGATTGAATTAGCTCTCCGAGTGGCTGTGGTGCCGTACGAAGAATCGGTTGATGAGGAGGTTGAAGAAGACGATGATGAAAGGGCTGGCAGTGACGGATTTTTTGGCTGGGTTGAAATGGAAGGTGTTGAAGCTACGCTTGATCTTCCCCATTGTTCTGATGAGGAGGAAGAAGTAGTAGATGTAAAAGATGACACGGAAGAAGAAACTGCTGAGGAATCTGATTGGGATGAGATTGATGCTGCAGAAATGGAAAGTACTTCTGATCCATTTGACTGGGCACGTAAATTTTTGTGGAGTGACGGAGAACATCCATTGCAGAACTTTGAGAACGTTGCAATTGTATCAGTGCAGACTTTTATCGAAGGTATCGTGTTATTGACCTCGCACAGCATTTACTTTCATCAGACCGGCGATGTGATTGATGTGATGACGAAAGAAAAAATTGATGTAGAAGGAAAGAAACCTAAACCGAATCGGAGATGGAAACTGAATCAAATGACCGATGTCCACGGACGTCGCTATATGATGAAGGCGCAAGGTCTCGAGCTGTTCTTCTCCGACATGCAAGGGCTCTTTCTCAAATTCAATGGAGTGAAGGATAGGGATTCATTTCACTCAAAGCTCCGGTCAAATTGTAAGGTGCCTCTTCTGCGGTCTTTCAAAAGTCTCAACCCCCGCACAGTGTTTAAGAAGTCCATGTTGACGGATCTCTGGCTGAAAAGACGCATCAGCAACTTTCAATACATTATGGCGTTAAACTTGATGGCTGGTCGCACCTTCAATGACATTTGGTGAGTAAAGCTGATGAGCTGTGTGTTCAACTTGTCTCTGAGCGTTATCCTAATCTTTTCTCCTTGACTCAACTTTTCAGTCAATATCCAGTATTTCCTTGGATTCTTAATGATTACCAAAGTGAGACATTGGACTTAAATGATCCCTCAATCTATCGTGATTTGAGCAAACCTGTCGGAGCGCTCAATCCAGATCGACTCGCTATGTTGATAGAACGGTATAATGATCTTGACGGCTTCCCCGAGGAGCAGAAATTTTTGTATGGCAGTCATTACTCTTCGCCAGGAGTTGTCTTGCATTACAGTGAGTACTACTTGGCCAAATCTTTCCCCTCTATCCTCTGATTTCAATCCACGCTAACAGAAAGTCCTACTCTCACCCTCTTTCACACCTTAGTGTTACGCCAAGAGCCCTTCACATCCATGCACATTGCGCTGCAGTCAGGCCGCTTCGATTGCGCGGATCGCCTTTTCTTTGATCTAGCAGGTTGCTGGAGGTCATGCTTAACTTCGACAAGTGACGTGAAGGAGCTTACACCAGAATTCTTCACATGTCCTGAAATATTCACCAATACAAACAACTTTCCACTCGGGGAAACTCAAGACAATAAGCAAATCAGCAATGTGAAGTTGCCTCCGTGGGCCAAGGGATCTCCTCATGAGTTTATTCGTATCCACCAGCTTGCTCTTGAGAGTGACTACGTGAGCAGACATTTACACCATTGGATAGACTTGATATTTGGCTACAAGCAAAGAGGGCCTGCTTCATCCGCTGCACACAATGTATTTCATTACTATTCATACGAAGGATCCGTTGATCTGGACAAAATCACAGATGATATTGAACGCAAGGCAATCGAAGGTCATATCCAGAACTTTGGACAAACTCCTAGTCAACTCATCACCAAGCTTCCACATCCTGAGAGGTCGGCTAAAGAGAAGCAACCAATTGCACCCTTCGAATCACTTCATGCTGGCGATCTAAAGGTGCACACTCCAGCGAAGCAATTCGGAGGTCCGAAGAGTTCGTGCGGTGCAATTCTTAGCCTGCACGCCATCGGCGACTCCGTCTTCGTCTTACACTCAGACTTTACACTCTGTTCATATAAACTGAATGCGACGAGGAACAATGCCCTCCCAGTTCAAATCAAAGCTGACAAGTGCAGGATGCTTGAAAATAGTTCCGCTTTAACTCGCACTGTCGACAATGACGGACAAAGCAACGAGCAAGGAAGCAACGTGATAGTTAACAGTGATTCGTTTGCGCTGACAATGGGAGGCAACTACAGGGCGGCTGATCATGGTGCAGATTCCTCCCTTCTTTTGTTGAGTTGTGATGCTTTCGAGAATGTTGTCAAGGTTCATTCCATCGAAACTCTTCAATTACAGCGAAGTGTAAGTGGAGGACATCGTGGCCGTATCAATTGTATCAAAGTTAGCGAAGACGGAGCACTATTGGTTACTGGAGGTGATGATGCAACTTGTCGCGTGTGGGTGGTAGAGCATGATGCACTGGCGACGGCAATTACCGATGGCTACGTATCTTCGCTGGGGTTGGATGACGACGAAATTACGTGTGCTCATGTACTCTTCGGTCACGTTTCGCCCATCACCTGTGTGGCCATTTGTTCCAAATTAGATGTTGTGATTAGTGGCTCAAAAGATGGCTCAATCTGCATTCACAACATTCGTTCGGGAAAGTTTGTGCGTTCGCTCCACGTTGATGCTGCAACTAAGGAAGTGAAGGATTCCTGCGCACGAAGCAATGGTATCACTCCACAAAAACTTGTTATACACATGGATGGCTCGTTCATTGCATACTTTAGTGATGGAACATTGATGGTCATTACAATTAATGGACAATGCATATGTAAGGCAGATGTTGGTGAGAAGATCAATGCCATGCTAATCTGCCATGAAAGTGAAGCATTGATTACCGGCGGAGAACTTGGCAGTGTGAGAGTGCGGACACTTTATGATCTTAGTGTTCAGTGCACTTTGAATATCAAAAAGTATGGCCCAATCACGACGTTGGCTCTGACATCTGATCCAAACTTTCTTTGTGTTGGGAGCAGTAATGGTTTCTTGTCGGTAGTATTTAGGAATACAAAGTGATAATAGTTGTGTAAGAATAGAAGTAAAGTATATGTTATCGAATGAAATGATTTGTACAATATCCACTCTTCTTGGGAGATCGAGCTCATATAGCAAAGTGAGGCTCAAATAATCTAGAACGTTGTTCTGATGTAATGGACAACCAGCCTAATTCTGCCGAGCTGCTTTTGCACACTCAAACTTTTGCCGATCTGCTGCTGCTTCGTCTCTCTTGGGACTTTTTGTAGCATCCACAGCAGCCTGATGTCCACGAAGGGCCGCGGCAAAGTCTTCTTTGCTGACTAATCCCTCTCGGTAAGCATCTTTGAGCGGTACCAATGAATAATCGTATCCAAGATTTGCAGCCATGATCCAATGTTTCACCGCTCTTTCATCCTTACAACGTTCACTCTCATAACAACCAAGATTGTGCCTGGCACCGGGGTGTCCACCAATGACAGCCTCTTCCAAATGGTACAATTCCTTTTCCTTATCCTTCTCGACACCTTCACCCTCCCGATACATAACAGATAATTCATAATGCGATTGAATATCCCCCATCTCAGCTGCTTTGGTGAAATATTGAAACGCATTTTCGTAGTCTCCCTCCTGATTACGATGCAAACCCACTTGGTGTAACGCATATGGATCATTCGCCTCCACTCTTATCATCAGATTCCTTTTGAATTCTTCCTCCAATTGAAATTTTGGTAATGGTTGCCGGCAGAATACACACTTCTGCTCCAGTGATAAATTCACATTTCGCTTCTGATTGGCATGATGGCATCCGTTGCATATCAATTTGCTGCAACATGTCATCATAGTAGATTTCTTTTCATGATACTGTAGAGGCAAACAACAGATCGGGCAATCCCCAAGATGACTGCTCTCGGGTTGATTAAATAAAATTTCGTCATGTAATTCAGCCGCTCTCTTCTTGCAATCTCGTTTATGCTGCCGCCGATGATCCTTCTGGCATTTAACGCCACAATATTTTACTAGTTTGCAAGCGGAGCAGTCCTTCAATTTGACGTCATCAACTTCTGCGATGCCGCAGGCGGCGCAATACATCATTTTATCGTTCTCTACTTCTACGCCGCTCATGACTGCCGCAAAATGAAAATTCTGAATATCCTCAACAACGAACAGCAATGTGACGGCCGGCAACACCTCCGCTCAAGTAGCAAGCAAGGAGTGTGGAGTAGTAAGTAAGTGTGGCCAGTGGCCAAAATGGTTCGGTTGTCATTGATAAGTGTCACCCCTACAGTAAAAGTATGTCAAACACAGATATTATTTATTTTGTCCATTGTAATATTATTTATTGTATTTCTAAGGGATAAAAGCTTCTTTCAATTGAATGGGGTGTTTCCCTTTTCGCTTGCCTTTCGATCTCATCTCACATCTCACAGCACGTCATAACTATGCAATTACCATAACTAAGAAAAGAAGAGCCACAATTGTACGCACGTGCACTGCTATCGTCGCTGCAGAGGAGTGTTGATGTTCCAACTGCCTCCCACCATGCAGCAGCAGATGCAGCACTCAGTCACAGTTTCGTCAGAAGTCAGAACTATTGTTCCACAATGTTTAGTATTCAACAAGTTTCGTTCAGCCATGGCATCTCCCAAGTGTTCGAAAGTAAGACACTAGCTAGGCAAATTGCAAGCGGTATGCTACTTTATTCCTTGACTTGCAACTCGGTGCATGTCAGCATCATCCTTTGCAGTAATGCATTGAATGTGTGTATGTGTTCCTGATCGCTCCCAATGAGCCATCATGACGACCCATTTCTAATACGCTCCCACGCCCCCAATCCGGCGCCTAACACATTAATTGCATTGCAACTGGATCATTCACTTCTTTCCTATACAAATACTTCTTCCCTTCTCTCTTCCACTCGAGAGTCAATACTACCGTTTACCGTTGCAGATCTTTTTGCCGCATGCAGCACGCCAAGTGCATCAGAATTAATCCCCCTCTTTAGCAAGATAATATCTACTGAAGTAGAACAGCCTAATTCTGCAGAGCTGCACTTATAGCCTCCATTTGTTGTAATCCTTCGTCCGCCGCCTTTCTCTGGGGAGTTACCGTAGCATTAACGGCAGCATGGTGAGCACGAAGAGCTGAGGCGAAGTCTTCTTTGCTGACACCCCCCATTTCATAATGATGCTTCAGCAACTCCAATGATGGGTCAAAACCGAGCTTGGCGGCGATGATGAGATGTTTTACTGCTCCCTCTCGCCTACCATTATTCCACTCAAAAGCTGCGAGATTGTGTCTCGCTGATGCATGCCCACCAATGGCAGCCTCTTCCAAATGATATTGTACCTTTGTCTTGTCCTTTGCGACACCATGCCCCAACTGATAGAGATCTGATAGATTAAAATGTGCTGTCACATCACCCAATTCAGCTGCCTTCGACAGATACTCAAATGTACCTTTAAGGTCCCCTACCATGCGGCGACTGTTACCCATATGGCACAGTGCAACGGGGTCATTCGCCTCTACTCTTTTCAATACATACCGGTCGGCTTCTGCCTGCGTTTTTGCCCTTGGGTGCCGACAGAATGCACAGCATGGATTCGATCGTCCTTCCAACTCACACTTGGTATTGGCATAATCACAGCCAATGCATACTATTTTACTGCAGCATGGCATCATACTAGATTTTGTTCCATCAACCCGGAGAGGCACATAGCAGATGGGGCAATCGCCGAAATGGCTGCTTTCAGGTTGCTTGAATAAAATTTCATCACGTAATTCAGCCGCCCGCTTCTTGCAAGCTCGTTTATGTTGCGGCCGATGATCCCTCTGGCATTTAACACCGCAATATCGAACGAGGTTACATGCACATTTTTTCAATTTTATTTCATCACCTGCCCCGATGCCACAGGAAGCACAACGCATCATGGTATTTTGGTCTGACCCCTCTCCACTCATGATGACAAAAAGCAATGCCAACGACTAACTACAACTATTTATCACCTCAATCACTCCAAAAAAGATCCACCGACCAACTAACTACTTAACAAACAATGCATGAGACAACAACAGGAACCGTACCGAATCAGGAAGATGCCGGATGACGCGAGGCCTCCATGAGTATGTGTCACATAGTACTGTGACTGTGGATGTGAGGCTTCCGAGCGTCACAGTTGATGACATGTATTGTGTCACGTCGGCGATCCAACGCACGAAACCGCGACCAAGATAGTGTCGTGTCACACTAACTGTCACAAGGACACTCGAATGTCCCAGGGACACTCAGGGACACTGGGGACACTCGAGTGTCCCAGGGACAATCGACTGTCCCTAGGGACACTCGAATGTCCCTAGGACACTCGAATGTCCCTGAGTGTCCCTGGGGGAGAGCATAGTACCTACTTACAAAAGAGGAAGGGACACTCAGGGACATTCGAGTGTCCCAGGGACATTCGAGTGTCCCTAGGGACATTCGATTGTCCCTGGGACACTCGAGTGTCCCCAGTGTCCCTGAGTGTCCCCTGGGACATTCGAGTGTCCTTGTGACAGTTAGTGTGACACGACACTATCTTGGTCGCGGTTTCGTGCGTTGGATCGCCGACGTGACACATACATGTCATCAACTGTGAAGTCTGTGGTGATCACAGCTACAGTCACAGTACTATGTGACACAGAATCAAGGAGGCCTCGCGTCATCCGGCATCTTCCAGGAGTAGTAGATTACGCGATTCGGAATTCGTTTTCGTGGAGGATGCAGGAAGTGCGTCATTGAAGTGTTCACCTCTTTGACAGATTACACCGACATTTAATCCTTCTACATTATGTATCGTCATTCTCTAGACAGAGGGATAAAATAATTCCAGTTCAATGAGGCGCATCCAGAATGGGTCTTCACTTTACAATGAGTTGAGGCGCGCCAATCCACCATCCACATCCACCACCCACCACCATCACCATGACAATACGTAATTGATGCAACTAACAAGGAGAAGAAGCGCTGCAATGACACTTGCGCTGTCATCATCGCTGCAAAGGAGCGTTCCAGTTGCCTCCTATCACGCCGCATCAGCATTCAATCACCTCAGCGGCAGAATTAGCGTGCGTCACAATCATCATCGCCTCAAAAGTTCATCTCGTGATGATCCATCACTCACAAGCGAAGCAACATGTTACAATCATCTCAAACAATCTCGACCCATTCGTATCAAAGCCAAAGCGTTACATCCATCCGAAGCGGCAGCTATGAAAGCTGCTCTTGCAAATGACGACAAATCAACATCCACGATAACAAAACTCGTTCACTTCCAGCGGCACGGTCAAGGAACACACAATCAACTCTACCAGCAATGGACTGACCGCACCGGAATACCAATTGATCTATCTGAAACCAACCCGGAATTAAATCCATTACTGCTGCCTGATATAATTGATGCTCCATTAACTGACAAGGGCCGTAATCAATGCAAAGAGCAACGAATAGACAAGAGCAAGTATTTTGCTGGAGTGGAGTTGATTGTGGTTAGTCCATTAGTTCGAGCTTTGGAGACTGCTTGTATCACGTTTGAGGATCATTTGCCATCTGCAAGTAAGAGAGATGGCGATGAAGAAGGAGTGAGGTGGATAGCACACGAGGGGATACGTGAAGAATTGGGATTATTGTTATGCAATCAACGTAGACCATTGAAAGAGACTCGTTTGGAATTTCCTCATGTCGATTTTTCATTACTGGCACAGCATGATGAGAGTAGTGATGAAGATGTGTATTGGAAACAGCATTGTGAACGAACCTCGACAAATAATACGGATGGTACACCGCAACGTGAAAGTATGGAGGACATGTCCCACAGAGCGTATGATTTTCTAGTGGAGTATTTGTATCATAGGCCCGAGAAGGAGATTGCAGTGGTTGGGCATTCCGCTTGGTTGCTTGCCATGACGAATGCTGTTCTAGAATTTGATGAGGAGAGTAGGGATGTAGAAGAATTTGGAACGATGTTTGGTCAGGCTGAGTTGAGATCGGCTACTCTAACTTTTACTGAGATTAACTGATTGATTGTTACTTAAGGTAGTATCGGCATAATATGATGACCTCGGCTGTTGGCCTGCTATTGGCTCTTACCAGCGCTTCTCCATTCAATCATGTGTATCACTATTGTGCTTTAGTTAGTGTTATGTTGCTTGTGGTAGAATTAAATTTTGTTTTCCCTCCCCTTGTCCGAGAAACGAACCTCTATAAAAGACGCTAATCCTCAGCTGAAAGCACTCAATAGTATTTTGATTTTTCAGCCGCCACCCTCTGGGGACTTTTTGTAGCATCCACAGCAGCATGGTGTGCACGAAGAGCTGCGGCGAAGTCTTCCTTGCTGACTAATCCCCCTTGAAAACCTTCCTCTACCATTTTCATTGAAACATCATCACCAAGGTTGGCGGCGATTATCCAATGTTTCACCGCTCTTTCATATTTAAAACGATCACTCTCGTAATCTCCAAGAAGGTACCTAGCACTGGGATTTCCACCAATGGCAGCCTGTTCCAAATGATGCAACTCCTTTTTCTCGTCCTTCTCAACACACTCCCCCTTACTATACATAAGCGATAGATTATGATGAGCAAGAATGTTCCCCAACGCAGCTGCCTTTGTGTAATATTCAAATGCACCATCATAGTCCTCCTTCTCTTGGCGCGTTACACCCATTTCACAGATTGCAACGGGATCATTCACCTCCACCCTTTTCATAAAATTCTTAATCATTTCTTCGTCCGATTCTGGTATTGAGTGACGACAGAATGGGCATGTGGGCTGGAGTCTCTCTTCCGTCTCGCGAATCGTATTGGCATAATCGCAGCCATTACAAATCGTTTTGCTGCAACATGCCATCAGAGTAGATTTTGTGTGATCAATCGGTAGCGGCAAAAAACAGATGGGGCAATCCCCAAGGTCCCTGCTTTCAGGTTGCTTGAATAAAATCTCGTCACGTAATTCAGCCGCTCGCTTTTTGCATGCTCGCTTATGTTGCGGTCGATGATTCCTCTGACATTTGACGCTGCAATATTTTACAAGATAGCAAGCTGTGCATTTCTTCAACTTGACAATGTCATCAACTTCTGCGGTGCCGCAGGCGGCACAGAACATCATCGTCTCGTCTGACTCTTCTGCGCCACTCATCACAAACATCAACAGCACCACGTTAGGCGAACCGAAGGATGACCACCACTACCAATTATTAATTGATGATCAGTTAGTCGATGATGGCAAACTGCGACCACCATGTACACAGTACTTATTAGCGCTGGGCGCTGGCCTCTTTTTGTTGAAGAAGATTGAAGATTCGAGATGAAGATACGTGTCTCACTAGCCTCTCACTAGCATGTGGGGGCGAACGAAGAGCAAAGCAATCAACCGACAGCCTTCTATCTCTCCATGCTCTTGCTGCCCATCTCATCTCTATCCACCATTCAAGTACATCAGTTTGGAATATCATTCCAAGATTTCCAATGTGTTGCAGGGAGGTTGCAGGGTAATTGTTATGAGAATTGCAGCAGGTATTCTTAAATGTGGTGGAGAAGTCATGAAGTAATACTGTGATTTTGTAGACATGTCCACTGGGAGAGCATTATTGAGGACAACGCTGAGCACAATAGATTAGAGAGGATTCCGTTCGCTTAAAATACAGACGCAGCCGCTCATTTTCTTTACTCTATCCGTTCGGCTGCTTCTGCTGCCTCCCTCTGCTGACTTTTTGTTTCTTCTACGGCATCCTGGTGTGCACGAAGAGCTCCGGCTAAGTCCTCGTTGCTGACGATTCCTTCTGCATATAAGCGTCTGAGCGATGATAATGACTGATCTTGTCCTAGTTTCGCAGCAATGATTAAATGTTTCACCGCCCTATCGGGCCTGCCATTTTTACCATCCATTATTCCAAGATTGTGCCTCGCAAATGTATGCCCACCGATGGCAGCCTCTTCCAAATGATGCAACTCCTTTTTCTTGTCCTTCTCGGCACCAAGTCCCTCCCGATACACAACTGATAATTGATAGTGCGCACCAACATCACCCAATCCAGCTGCCTTTGTCCAATATTCAAATGCCCCATCGTAGTCCCCTTCCTTGCGTCGCATCCCACCCATCTGGCGCATCGCAACTGGATCGTTCGCCTCTACTCGTTTCATCATATTCCTTTTGGTTTCTTCCTCCGAATCTGGAACTGGGTGTCGACAGAATGGGCACTTCCGCTGCAGACATCCCTCCAACTCGTAAATGGAGTTGGCATACTCGCAGCCGTTACAGATGAATTTGCTGCAACATGGCATCATAGTAGATTTTTCTTGGCCAAGTGGTAGCCGCAAACAACAAATCGGGCATTCACCGAGATGGCTTCTTTCGGGCTGCTTGAATAAAATTTCGTCACGTAATTCAGCCGCCCGCTGCTTGCATGCTCGTTTGTGCTGTGGCCGATGCTCCTTCTGGCATTTAATGCTGCAATATTTTACTAGTTTGCAAGCGGAGCAGTCCTTCAATTTGACGTCATCAACTTGACCGATGCCGCAGGAAGCACAATACATCATATCATCAGACTTCTCTACGCCACTCATCTTCAAGAATATTCGTCAACAACACGCTAAGTACACCGAACACCGACACCCGGATTACCACCAATGGTAGATGAGTCGATGGCAAGGTCAAATCTTCTTCAAGGCGGACGGACCTCTTCTTTCTTTTTGAGATGAAGATATGAGGATACGTGTCTCACCTCTTTATGCTAAGTGCAAAGTGGAAGGCAAGAGCAAAGCAATAACCATGACGACCTTTCCTCCCATGCCCTTGCTGCCCATAACATCTCCATCCACCATATCAGCATGCCTTGATCTCCCTCTTCGCCCATCGGATATCTTTATCTGCTCATATCCCAAAAGCGGAACGACATGGACGCAGCATATTGTTCTGACTTTGCTGCTGGCTGATCGAAAGTACAAAATTGCTGCTTCGACGCAATGTGACTCTGATGCCGGCAACACTGGTGATGACTTGGCCTATAACCACGTATCCGACTATGCACCGTTTTTCGAAATCGATTCACACTGGCAATCGTCGCCGTCCAATGATGGCACGAAGGTATTGGCGGATTCGGTACGAGAGAATCATGATCGATTGGGACGAAGGGTGTTTAATACTCATTTACGGTGGGATATGTTGCCCAAGAGGAGTGAAGTTGATGGTAGCACACCACAAAATGATGATGAAGAGGGCAATGATGATAACAATACAGGACCGTCAGATGATAACGACAGCCACATTTACAAAGAGCGTCCTCAATGCGGAAAGTTCATTTACGTTACACGAAATCAAATAGACGTCGTAGCCTCATTTTATCATCACTTATCCAATCAAATAGAGGGCACGTATACCGATACATTTGAAACATTCCTGCGAGATTGGATGGATGGCAAGATTCCATTTGGAAGTAGTTTGCACCATTTGATTGGATTTGCTGGTGGGTTTGCAGACAATTTATATGACACTTCTCGTGGTCATTATGACATAAGCGACGATGAAAGTACTGGTGTTACAGATCAGCCACTGCTCCTCCTATCCTACGAAAAGATGAAATCCAACCTCCGTACCGAAGTGCTCCGCATTATATCTTTCTTAAACCTCACACACATCCCATCACATGTACTTGAGGAAGAGATATTACCATCATTTGGGTTCAGTTCGATGAAGAATAATATAGAGAAATTTCAACCCAAGTCGGTTGGTTGGTTGAATGGATTTCAGTTTTTGAGGAAGGGGGTCACGGGTGATGGGATGAGGTTGATATTGAATAGGAGCACGAATGAAAGTGGAGGTGGGGAGGTGGAGGGAGAGTCATCAGAATTGATGGATGCATACAATGATTGGGTGGAGAGAGAGGAGTATCGTTCCAAGATTTCCAATGTGTTGCAGGGTGATTGTTATGAGGAATGTAGAGAGGTATTTCTGAGTGTGGTGGATAAGTAAGATACATGTCCACCGGGAGAGCAAGAGCAGATGTATTGAAGTCGTAGCTGCTGAGCGCAATAAATGGATAGGATTCTGTTCTTGCTTGAGATACGATACAGATGATGCAGTCGCTCATTTATTTTACTCTATCCTTTCGAGCTGCTTCTGCTGCCTCCCTATGCTGACTCATAAATGACTAGAGCTTCCGCGCTAATTCCGCTTCCTTCCTCTGGGGACTCTTCGTTGCGTCTACAGCAGCCTCATGTCCACGAAGTGCCGCAGCAAAGTCTTCCTTGCTAACGAACCCACACTTGAAACCTCCCTCTACCATTTTCATTGAATCATCATACCCAAGTTTGGAGGCGATGATCCAATGTTTTACTGCCCTGTCAGGCCTGCCGTTTTCACCCTCCATTACTCCAAGATTGTGTCTCGCAAATGGACCCCCACCAATGGCAGCCTTTTCCATATGATAAACTTCCTTCTTCTTGTCCTTCTCAACACCATGTCCTTTCCGATACATAACTGATAATTCATAATGCGCTCCCAAATCTCCCAATCCGGCTGCTCTCGTCCAATATTCAAATGCTCCATCGTAGTCCCCTTCCTGATTACGATAGCAACCCATTTGGCGTATCGCAACGGGGTCATTTGCCTCTACTCTTTTCATAAGATTCCGATTCCCTTCTTCTTTCGACTTTGGTAATGGATATCGACAGAATGGGCATTTGTGATCCAGGTTTTCCTCCAGCTCGCGTACCTTATTGGCATAATGGCACCCGTTACATATCGTTTTGCAGCAACATGACATCAAAATAGATTTCCTTGAATCAATCGGATGAGGCAAACAACAGATGGGGCAGTCACCAAGACGGATGATTTTTTCGGGCTGCTTGAATAAAATGTCGTCACGTAATTCAGCTGCTCTCTTCTTGCAGTCTCGTTTATGTTGCGGCCGATGATCCTTTTGGCATTGAACGCCGCAGTATCGAACAGATTTACAAGCGGAGCAGTCCTTCAATTTGACGTCGCCAATTTCTGGGGTGCCACAGGAAGCACAATACATCATTTTATCGCTCTCTGCATCTGCGCTCATGTGAAGTGATGTTATCGCCAATACACAACAATGATAACTATGAGAATAATATTATCAACAAGTAGCAAGCACTGCGATGCGATCTCTCTAGTTAGAGAGAGGTGGGTTTTTTTATGCAGAGCATTTTCTGGTGTTCAGTCGGGTTTCTTCAAAAATTTCCGGCGAGGTGCTCGACTTTTTTCGTGTGTATTGATGTTTTGCCTCCATCCTCCCCTCACTACAACATAACAAAGATGAGATCGAGGAGTGAGAACGACGATATATCGGTCCATGCCATCGCAGGGACTCGTGTCGTCATCCTGGGATTGAATCTGAAGCAGAAGGATAATGAGGGCGGTGATTCATCCCCCTCCACAACACTCTCTGCTATGTTGAGCGGCTTGACGGTGGCGGAAGATGCTAACGGGGCCGGCAGAGCCGCTTCTGAATCATCTTTACCAGAGAAGAACGGACAATCTCCCTCCAAGGATATGCTTGTGGGCTTTGCCATTGATCGGCGTGACACATCTAGTGGGAAGTCCACCTCACTCAACTTTGATGGCAGGCCGATCCAAAAGTTTCATTATGGAGACTACACCGTCGAGCCGGGGCATCAATATGAATATTCAGTGCGTCGAATGATCAAAGCACCGAGTAGGTCAAGATACAGTTTCTTTTCACGGCAAAAGTATGTAGCGGTTGGATCGCCGCTTGTTGTTACAATTACTACAGAGGACCCTTCCACGTCAAAGCATGGCGTCTTCTTCAACCGAGGTGCAGCTGGGTCTCAGGCATATGCTGAAAAGTTTGGAGATTTTCGGAAGTGGCATAGGGTCAACAAATATGGGACGCCGCATTGGACGTCTACTATCAATCCGATGACCATTCCTGATCCAGCAAAGAAGAAGGAGGCATGCGCATGGCTATCAAGGGGCTTAGAGGAAGCTCTGTTGGAGTTCATCTCTCAGGCAAGAGATAGTTCATGGCAACTCCGAGTAACCGCTTATGAATTTACCCATAAAGAGGTCATTCATGCATTTGCTGCTGCTGTCGAGCGAGGAGTGGACGTGAAGATTATTCATCATGTCAAGGGCTCGTATCGTCCAAAGACTCGGTACAACGATGTTGTGAAAGATAAAGATGGCGAGGTAGTGAAGGAGTGGGTGCCGGACAAGACAACTTCAGATACACAGCGTGCCATCGATGCTGTTGGATTTCAATCATTGGATCATGCACGTATTTGGCACCACGATACCTTCATCGAGCGCCACACTTCTTCCATCATGCACAACAAGTTCATCATCCTACTTCGTGATGGCAAACCCGTGGAGGCCTGGACTGGTAGTACAAACTTTACAGAAAGTGCATTCTACGGTCAAAGTAATGTTGGACACATTGTTAGAGACGAAGATGTTGCACAGCAGTACTTGGCGTATTGGGATAAGCTGGCACTAGATCCTCCTGGACGCAGCAAAAGACATTCAGGAAGTTCTCACGATGAAGATGCGGTGCCCATGGATGAAATCAATGAGCAGCTCCAACCGGATCCAGCTGGGGCACAGCCGCATGATTCGATCACAGTCTTCTTTAGCCCCAGAAAGACGTCAGATCTCCTTGATTGGTATGCCGATCGAATGGGAGACGCAGCTGATTCTGTTCATTTCACTGCTGCATTTGGAGTATCGCAGTCACTTGCTCATGTACTGAACCAAGATGGAAAGCCCAGCCCTAGCCATGAAGTAGGCGTCCGTCGATCACCTCGTATAGCGAGACGTATCAAGACTGATGACAAACTTCTTCGCTACATACTTCTTGACAGCCAACCAAGTGAGCACAGCTCTGAAAAGTCCCGAGCAAGTGCTGAGAAGAAGGGAAGTGGACATGATTATTGCGATTACTTCGATTTCAAGAAGGTGAAATCAAACCGCATTGCGTATGGCGCAGTCCTTTCTGGAAGGATGGAAGAGGTGGAGGATGGAGCTTCTTCTTCTGAACACTTGGAATCTCTGACGGGGCTCAGCACTTTTGTCAACTTTGTTCACACCAAGTTCATGATGATAGACGCACTGACGGACAACCCTATAATTATCACAGGCTCGGCCAACTTTAGCATTGCCTCCACCGAGCAAAATGATGAGAATATGCTGGTGATTCAAGGAGATACGGCGGTGGCGGATGTTTACTTTACTGAGTTCATGCGATTGTTTGATCATTTCTACTCTAGAGATAAACACAACGAGTCCTTGGCCAAGGGATCCAAATCACGTGCTTGGATCGATGTGGTTGAGGATGATTCTTGGATGAAGCCGTTCTTTGATCCATCCCATCAATTATTTAGGGAGAGGTTGCTCCTCAGTTGAATGCATCTTATCAATAAGTTTCCTGTTAGCAATAGCAATAGCACAATCTAAGTTAGTTTATATATTCTATTCTAATCCTAATCGATTCCTCCCTCTATAGCATTCCCCTTGTTTCTCCTCATTCACTACTAATAGGACTCTTTCGCCCCTTCTTCCCCTTCGAGTATTTTCTCCACGTCCTTCCGATCAAGGCAACCGAGTTTTCGACCTTTAGCATGAGCCTTACTTCTTCTATCCTTTCTCGAACATCTGCCCCACTCACAGGGCTAGCAGTAGATGCAATTCTCATGATGGAGTGTGTCCTATCCATTCGATAACCCCAGTAACCAAAAGAGATTTTGGGGAAGAAGCTTTGAACACGCATTCCCATTTGATGGAACATTACAGTCATTGCGACGAAGCGTTGCATGCTTGCAATTCATGACTCGTACAGCTCCATGCTGAAGAACTGGCTCTGTGACATGGCCAACGAGCTGACACCAGGATTGAGGGAATGCTTCCGCAGCTCTTCTCCAAAGTACCATCAGCAAATAATCATATGACGACTCCTTGTCCTCGGCTGTTACAGCTGTTTATGTCCGTCTAGCCACCATTCTTTATCCCCTACTGCGTGCTGTCCACTGTTCCACTACGTATGTACTATTATCTGTGTCTTTCACTAGGGTGAAATCATAGTCGAAAGCTTGCTACCGGGTTGCATTCAATTATGATTTCCTCTCTTTGTTCGAAGAAAGTAACGACTCCGGAGAGAAGCCAAACAGAAGCTGCAACTTCCTCAAAATGTGTTCATTCCTATTTGCCAGATTCCACATTCATGTATTACGATGCTTCTGCCGCCTCCCTCTGGGGGCTCTTAATGGCATCTACGGCAGCCTGATGTGCACTAAGAGTTGAGGCAAAATCTTCATTGCCGACTAATCCCTCAGCATAACTCTCCTTTACTACCTCCCATGATCGGTCATGACCGAGCTTGGCGGCGATGATGAAATGCTTTAATCCTCTCGTATATTCCCCTCTATCTCCCTCTATAATACCTAGCTTTTGCCTGGCATCGGGATGACCACCAATGGCAGCCTCTTCCAAATGATAAATCATCTTTTTCTCATCCTCCTCAACACCTTGCCCCACCCCATACATAACTGCTAGGTTAAAATGAGCTTGAAAATCGCCCAATCCAGCTGCCTTCGACAGATACTCAAATGCAGTGTTGTAGTCTCCCTCGTGAAAGAGCTTCCCTCCCATTTGGCATAAGGCAACGGGATCATTTGCCTCTATTCTTTTCATGGCAGTGACGTAAATTTCTTCCTCCGATTCTGGCGCTGGATGTCGACAGAATGGACAGTTATCCTCGAGAGATCGCCCCTCAAACTCGCGAATGGAGTTGGCATATTCACATCCATTACAAATCAATTTCCCACAACATTCCATAAAAGAGGATTTTGTTGTATCAAGCGGCAGTGGCAAAAAGCAAATTGGGCAGTCACCGAGATTTGTGCTTTCGGGTTGTTTAAATAAAATCTCGTCACGTAATTCAGCCGCTCTCTTTTTGCACTCTCGTTTGTGCTGCGGCCGATGCTCCCTTTGACATTTCACGCCACAATATCGAACGAGATAGCAAGCTGTGCATTTCTTCAATTTGATGTCATCAACTCCGGCGATGCCACAGGATGCACAACACATCATGGCTGCCTCCTCTACAACACTCATTGTGAAAATATTTAATCACCGTCCAGCCGCTCTGTAATTATTATTATATGGCTTTGAGAGATCTTCCACAGTTCATTTCAATAGTTGTGTTCCATGGTCCCTCCATGATGTATCATGCTATTGTATCTCTCATGGTCCAAGCTCCAAGCTCCAAGCTTCCAAGGGGCATATCCAAAAATGACAATGTTCAAAAATACGCGTCCTAATTCTGAGAGCTCTTGGGTGGGTAAAATGAACTGTGGATTGGATCCGGATGTGTTTTCCAATCGCTTGCTTTTGCATGCAGCAGCCTCGCATAAAAACGAGTTTGCTCTGTGTTGGCGGAGACCACCATGATAGGATTGTTTGTTTGGTTGTTGGTTTGCTGTGTAGCGTAGTATGAGATGATTCTCATGCTAGAGTCAAGTGGGCGGGGGTCGGGACTAAAAAAAGGCGCGGTCTCAATCGTAGGTGGAAAATGGAAGAAAGGGCAGAGGTATGTGTGAGAAAACGAAAACCGTTATCTCCAGATTGAAATTGCTAAGTAAGTATGTACTATCCATCCTGCCATTTTTAGCTTGGATGTGTCTGAGGAGGTATGAGCGAGACGAGCAGATAGGTGGCATGAAACTCTTATTCAATAGAGGGGGGTAACCTTTCCGCGGCTGAAACCCAACAGAGTAATTGTTGTAGTCGTTTCCTCACGCAGTAAGGGTAAGGAGCAAGTTTAAGCAGCGAGCAGCAAGCAAAAGAAAGTCTTATGTAGCCCATCCTATTATAGTTAGATATTATTATTATTCAACAGAGACTGAGTCCATTATTTTGATTACTCATCAAACTCATTAGTTGGGAGGCACATAGACGCACTGAGTCTAGAGTAGATCTACTTGTTCCGTCCACTTGGCATTTGCAAAGATGGGTATCTACAGTAGCTCATTTACTCTGCTAGAGAGTCTCCACGCTGCTTCTGCTTCGTCCCTTTGAGGACTTTTCGTTGCGTCTACAGCAGCCTGGTGTCCACGAAGAGTCGCGGCAAAGTCTTCTTTGCTGACATATCCCTTTCCGAAGGCATCTTTGAGCGTTTCCAATGAATCATCATCTCCAAGTTTGGCAGCGATGATCCAATGTTTCACTGCTCTAGCCCTCCTGCCATCTCTATTCTCTAGACAACCAAGATTGTGTCTGGCGTCGGGATGCCCACCAATGGCAGCCTCTTCCAAATGATGCAACTCCTTTTTCTTGTCCTTCTCAACACCTTTCCCATCCCGATACAAAATCGATAGATTATTATGGGCAACACTATTTCCCAACTCAGCTGCCTTTGTCCAATATTCAAATGCCCCATCGAAGTCCCCTTCACTGTAGCGCCTTGCACCCATTTGGAATATTGCGGCTGGATCATTCGCCTCAAATCTTTTCATATTATTCTTTCTGGCTTCTGCCTGCGATTTCGGTGGTGGATGTCGGCAGAATGGGCACTTCTGCTCGATCTTTCTCTCCAACTCTCGTATCGCATTGGCATGGGCGCAACCGGTACAAATTATTTTGCTGCAACATGCCATCATTGTTGACTTCTTTTCATCAAGCGATAACGGCAAACAACAGATCGGACAATCCCCATAGTGGCTGCTTTCAGGCTGCTTGAATAACAGCTCATCACGTAATTCAGCCGCTCGCTTCTTGCATGCTCGTTTATGCTGTGGCCTGTGATCCTTCTGACATTTAACGCCACAATATCGAACCGATTTGCAGGCGTTGCATTTCTTCAATTTGATGTCATCAGCTCCGGTGATGCCGCAAGCAGCACAACGCATCATATCGTCCGACTCTTCTACACCACTCATCGTAAAAGAATTCCACCACCGATCTGCACAACAGACCAAAGATAATTGCTAAATTTACCAAATAAAATACTATTAATACTACCTACTACCGAGGTCTCTAAGACAGCACACCTGCCGGACGGGTGTTGCTCTGGTTTTGTGGAGCAAGGTCTTGGTGTTTTTGATTTTTTGATCTACCAAATAAAACGTGCCGTGTGTACTCAACTAAAACGTGTCTACTTGCAAACAGACCACGCACATTCAGCTATTGTACCATCGTACCATACAATTCAAGCAAGAGTTTGCATCATAACAGACTCTTGTTAGTTTTTCATCAACTCTCCTGTGACGTTGAAGAACATGTACAATACATAGGTTTAGATTGAAGAACATGTACAATACATAGGTTTAGATTGTTTGAACAACTCTTGTGTACTCTGGGCGAAAGCAAGTGATGATATTGCTATTGGGACTGGACTAGTTATATATGCTAGACAATATGTGAGTCATCACTTAACTGTGTATGTCTTTCCTCTTGCTTGAATTTGAATTGTACTGCGGCGTGATGTATCTATTCATCCTTCATTGCAATCCAGATACTCTAGAACTAGAGTTAGAATTAGAAGAAGCAACACACAAGCTTATATCTTTATCGATGTTTATCTCATGTGTTATATCGTCTTCATTTTTGCTTTTATTGGTTCCTGCGGTCGGATTACACCCCACAGCTTCTACTTCTATAAAATCTTGTTCCAATTCTTGTAATTGTAATTGGCAATACTATCTGAGAACTGGAACTGTAAGAAAGAAGGAACTTCATACCCTAGCTGCTTCTTTCCTCCGCCATTTCTCCGCTGCCTCCCTTTGCGGACTTTTCGCTGCATCTATGGCAGCCTGGTGACCACGAAGAGCCGAGGCAAAGTCTTCTTTGCTGACTCGTCCTTTTCTGTAAATTAGCTTGAGATTTTCCAATGATTCATCATGTCCCAAATTGGCGGCAATTATTAAATGCTTCACTGCTCTATCATCCTTGCCATTTGCCCCCTCAAGACAACCAAGATTGCGCCTGGCTTCGGGATGCCCACCGATGGCAGCCTCTTCCAAATGATGCACTGCCTTTTTATCGTCCTTCTCAACACCTTCCCCTTTCTGATACAAAATCGATAGATTATAATGTGCCACAATATCCCCCAACGCAGCTGCCTTTGTAAAATATTCAAATGCCCCATCGTAGTCCCCTTCGCTGTAGCGGTTCACACCCGTTCGACAGATTGCAAATGCATCATTCGCCTCAATCCTTTTCATATTATTCTTTCTGGCTTCTGCCTCCGATTTTGGTGGTGAATGTCGACAGAATGGGCATGTGGGCTCGAAGTTTCCCTCCAACTCTCGCATCTGGTTGGCATAATCGCAACCATCACAGATTATTTTGCTACAGCATGACATCACCGAAGATTTGCCGTTATCAACCGACAGCGGCAAACAACAAATGGGGCAATCACCCATATGACTGCTCTCGGGTTGCTTGAATAAAAGCTCATCACGTAATACAGCGGCTCTTTTCTTGCACTCTCGTTTGTGCTGTGGCCTATGCTCCTTCTGGCATTTAACGCTGCAATATTTCACGAGATAGCAAGCTGTGCATTTCCTCAATTTGATGTCATCAACTCCGGCGATGCCACAGGAAGCACAACACATCATAATATCATCTGATTCCTCTACTCCACTCATCGTAGAAATCAATGCCACCGAGCTGCACAGCGCCAAAGATTATTGCTGCTATTTGCCAAATAATACTACTGAACGAGCATTAAGACAGCGGGTATCGGGTATTAATTGCTGATGGATTTCTGTTTATGATTACAGTAGTTTTAGAGCTTCTAAAGAAACATCCTCTACATACCTAAAGTACTATTTGTAGCTACTAGTACCACAAATCAGCTTCCCAACCAACCTTCGCTTCGGAAATGTTTCCCCAGGCAGAAGCGAGACATGTGGGATTGGGTTCATAGTTCATACACGTACACGCGTCCTAATTCTGAGAGCTCTTTGGTGGTGGGTAAAAGGCTGGTAAAAGGTGCGAACTGATCCTGCTAACTATCACTTATCACAGCATTCAGCCACCATAAAACTAATTGGCTTCAGAGCAAACAGCCTTCCTGGTTTATCCCATCAACAATGAAGTTCATTAAGATTGCCACCATCTCGTTCCTTGCGGGCAACGCCGTCGTTGGTAAGTGTTCAGTGGTAGAGTTCGATTGTGATGTGCTCAATTGCCTCTTCTCTTCTACTATTATATCATGATACGTGTCCATCTGCTTCGCTAACCCTCTGATTTACCCACGCCATACCTGCTCTTCTACCTCTCTTCTTTCAGCTGCTACTCCTACTTACAGTGCAGAGTGCGAAAAAGCGAACGGTGATCTTGAAGCATGCGTCATGAAGGCTATCGAAGCCGACACCACGGGAACTAAGCTCCAGGAGTGGGAAGAGGTGATAATTGAAGCCGTAGATTGCTACGGGGCCGTCGGAGATGTTTCCGCCATAGAAGCATGTGGCAAGCCTATTGAGGCACTCCTTGTCAGAGATTGCCCAGATGGTTTGAAAGCTCTCATGACAGCATGTGACGAGTCGTCTTCTGTCGTCTCTGAAGACTTTGCCTTCAACCTTGCTGAAGAGCTCGTGTCTACTGCTTATGCGTATGGCCTCCGCGGATCTGCCATCGAAGAAGAATAAGTTAGCTAGGATTGGATAATGCATGCGATGAGCTGATTTGTGACTCTGCTGCAGACAGTAATAATACGAAGACTTATGACTGTATCGATCATTTATCGTTCCCTCTTGCACTGATTTGAAGAGCAATTTAGTATTATGATCATCCAATATGTCCTCTTCATTTCCCCAATCATTATCATACACGACCCCTTCAAAATCTTTTAGTATGTGTCAACTAACAACCCCTCCTCATGAGACAGTGACGAGTGTAGGCGCAATTCACGCTGGCCTCTATGCAAGTAACACGAATAATACCTGCAACTCGACAATATCTTATCAATCTTATCCATGTTCAAAAATGACTGCTGACGGTATCTTTTTGTTGGAATTAGTACGATTTTCGAGCCTCTTCACCGCGTCCTAATTCGAGCTAGCTCTGGGGTGGGAAAATAGACAGTATGGAGAACTGGATCGATTGGATCCGGATGTGTTTTCCAATCGCTTGCTTTTGCATGCAGCAGCCTCGCATAAAAACGAATTCGCTTCAGAGCAAACAGCCTCCATGGATTATCCCATCAACAATGAAGTCTATCAAGATTGCCACCATCTCGTTCCTTGCGGGCAACGCCGTCGTTGGAAAGTGTTCAGTGGTAGAGGTAGAGTTATAAGTGTAATGCGTCTGAGAATGAGAGATGTTTCGACGTACCACCTGTCCTTTTGTGATGTGATGTGCTCAATTGCCTCTTCTCCTCTATTGTATCACGAACGGGTCGATCTGCTTCGCTGACCCTCTGATTTACCCACTCCATACGTGCTCTTCTACTTCTTCTTTCAGCTGATATTAATTCTGAAGAGTGCAACGAAGCGTTCAGGGATCTACAATCGTGCCTCATGAAGGCTTATATATGCCAAAAGACCCTGCTATTGTCGCGGAGTGGGGAAAGGTGGAGTCTGAAGCCGAAGCTTGCTACGAGTCCGCTGAGGACGAGGCCGCCCAGGAAGCATGTCGTGAGCCTTATGAGGCACTACTTATCAGAGATTGCCCATATGATTTTGAAGCTTTTACGAAAGCATGTGGTGGGTTTGAAGACTTCGCCCTCGACCTTGCCGAAGAGCTCGAGTCCACTGCTTTGTGTATGGCCTCCGCGGATCTACCATCGAAGAAGAATAATTATGAGACGAGCAGTTAGGTGGCTATGATAGTCTTATCCAAAGAACTTTGCCGAGGCTGAAACCCAACAGAGTAATTAGTCATTTCCTCACGCAGCAAGCAAGCAAAATAAAGTCTTATGTAGTCCATCCTATTATTAACCATGTAACAAACACAATTAGATATTATTATTATTCAACATCAACAGAGACTGACTCCTTTATTTTGATTATTCATCAAACACATTAGTTGGGAGGCACATAGATGCACTGGGTCTATTAGACCTATATACTTGTACTTGTTCCTTCCACGTGCTAGTTGCAAAGATGGGTATCTACAGCAGCTCATTTACTCAGCTTCCGCGCTTATCACATATTTGCGTGCTCTCTCAGCTCAAGCCCCTTTCGCCACATCTCTGCAGCCTCCCTCTGGGGACTCTTCGTAGCATCAATAGCAGCTTGGTATGCACGTTGAACTCCAACAATGTCCTCTTGGCTGACGAGTTCTTTGCTTTCGTTCCCAATTGAATAACTCAACGGAAGATCCTCCATTGACTGTTCTAAACCGAGGTTGGCGGCGATGATGAAATGTTTCACAGCCCTCTCGTACATACCATTTCCCCACTCAACCCTTGCGAGAGTGTCCCTGGCAATAGGGTGTCCTCCAATAGCAGCCTCTTCCAAATGGTGTAACCTCTTTTTCTCGTCCTTCTCAACACCTTGCCCCATCCCATACATAACTGCTAGATTAAAATGCGCTACAATGTCGCCCAACTGAGCTGCCTTTGCGTAATACTGAATCGCACCTTTGTAGTCCTCTACCTCGTAGCGCTTATAGCCAATACGGCTTAGTGATGCTGGATCATTCGCCTTGACTCGTTTCATACGATTCCGGTCGATCTCTTCCTCAGTTGTTGGTGCTGGATGACGACAGAACTGACATCTAGGCTCCAGCTTCTCATTCCATTCGCGTATCATATTGGCATAATCGCAGCCATTACAAACTAGTTTGCTGCAACATTCCATCAGAGTAGATTTGTTGTTATTAATTGACAGTGGCAAACAGCAGATGGGGCAATCACCGAGATGACTGCTTACTGGTTGCTTGAACAAAATTTCATCTCTTAATTCAGCCGCTCTTTTCTTGCACTCTTTTTTGTGCTGCGGCCTATGATTCCTCTGGCATTTTACACTGCAATATCTTACGAGATAGCAAGCAGTGCAATTCTTCAATTTCACATTATCAACTCCGGCGATGCCACAGGCGGCACAGCACATCATCATAATATTTAGATATGAATCTTCTACAGCACTCATCGTAAAAATCAATGCCACCAGATGCTATCGCCACTTCCCAGATAATAATACTTTGGCTGACTCTAGCGCGTACTCAAAGACAGCTAGAGCGGACCGGGTACCATAGATACACTGTGGTTGTGTTGCTTGCTTGTAGCATTGACGAGTTTTGAATATGCGTCTACTCAAGTGAAAAACATGTCTACGTCTCAACGTACCTACCGCCCTAAATCAAACAAAAGGCCCATGTTTTAACATCGATGCCAGCTTTGAGCTTATCTCTCTCAATGCAGCACCTTGGATAACAGCGGCTTTTGCTTTGCAGGCTCAGTCAAATCTTATTTTGCAATCTCTGCATCTGTGGATGTGGAAATGCACAATCAACAAGCACGAGGATACAGCTACCCTCCGCGCATCCAAGTCCAAGGTTGTGCCTAGCGTAAGGGTCCCCACCAATTGCAGCCTCTTCCAAATGATACATCTGCTTTTTTCCCCCTGACCTTCTTAACACCTTTCCCATCCCGATACAAATGCGATAATTGATAATGCGCTGCCACGTCACCCAATTTAGAAGTCAGCCAGAAACAATGACAATGGATAAGCTATCGAATTGCAATTCACCCAGTGTGTTTCATCAACTTCTTTCACTTTCACTTTTTTACTACTTTATACGGTTGAATCGCTCACATGTATTTCAAAATATTTGCATGCTACGATCTAAATTGCTATTGGTTGAGTGATGAATAGTAGAGTTTGAAGTGTAATGCGTCTGTGGTGTTTCAAGTGTATCATGTGTCCTTTCGTGATGTGATGTGCTCAATTGCCTCTTATCCACTACCACTACTACTCTATCGCGACACGTTTCGATACGCATACTGCTCTTTTCACTAACTCTGCTTTACCCACGCCATATGTGCTCTTCTACTTCTTCTTTCAGCTGCTACTAATTCTGACGAGTGCTGGAAAGTGGTCGATGATATCAACGCGTGCTTGGATGAGGCTGTCCATGAGGACACCACTGGAGCTGTGGCCTCGAGGTTGGAAGAGTTGAAGTTGGACAACGTCCTTTGCCAAGTGGACGCTGGAGATGATGAGGCCGCCATGAGAGCATGTGGTAGGCCTCTGATTGACTTCACTACCTATTTGTGCCCAGATGAGATGTATGCTCTCATGACATGCCACTATACTTCTTTCAAGTTTGAAGACTTCGCCCTCGACATTGCTGACGAGCTCAAGTCATCTGCTTCGGCGTATGGCCTCCGTGGATCTACAATCGAAGAAGAATAAGTTATCTAGGTTTGGCATGCAGTGCATGCTACGAGACGTGACGAGCTGATCGGTGTATATATTGGCGACTATGTATGATCTATGACTATGATCATCTATTATCTTAGAGGGGGTCAACTATATTCCGAAGCTGAAACTCACAAGGGAGTAATTAGTCATTTCCTTGCAGCAGCAGCAGCAAAAGAAAGTCTTATGCTTTGTAGTCTAATCCTATCGACCGTGTAACATTACAAACACAGAAAGAGATTATTATTATTCAACAAAGGCACACTTCATTATATTGATTAGTCATCGAACACATTAGTTGGGAGGTATATGGATGCACTGAGTCTAATAGATTCAGTTGGTCATTCCACTTCCACTTGCTATATATATGCAAAGATGGGTATCTACATTAGTTCATTTACTCTGCTAGAGCTTCCGCGCTAATTCTGCTTCGTCCCTTTGAGGACTTTTCGTTGCGTCTACAGCAGCCTGATGTCCACGAAGAGCGGCGGCAAAGTCTTCTTTGCTGACGTATCCCTTTCCAAAGGCATCTTTGAGCGTTTCCAATGAAGCATCATCTCCAAGTTTGGCAGCGATGATCCAATGTTTCAATGCTCTATCCATCCTGCCACTTTCCCCCTCATAGCAAGCAAGATTGTGTCTGGCTCTGGGATTTCCACCAATGGCAGCCTCTTCCAAATGATAAACTTCCTTTTTCTTATCCTTTTCAACACCTTCCCCATCCCGATACACAACTGATAGATCAAAATGCGCTCCAAAATCACCTAATCCGGCTGCCTTAGTCCAATACTCAAATGCACCCTCAACGTCTCCTTCATTTTTGCGCCTTACACCCATTTCAAGGTATGCGGCTGGATCATTCACCTCTATCCGTTTCATAAAATTCTTTCTTATTTCTTCCTCCGATTCTGGTAGTGGATGTCGACAAAATGGGCATTTTTGCTGGAGTTTTGCCTCCAACTCGCGAATGATATTTGCATATTCACATCCATTACAGATCGTTTTGCAGCAACATGACATTATAGCGGATTTATTTCCAACAAGTGGTAGCGGCAAACAACAGATGGGGCAGTCACCGAGATGTGTGCTTTCAGGTTGCTTGAATAAAATTTCATCACGTAGCTCAGCCGCTCTTTTCTTGCATGCTCGTTTGTGTTGTGATCTGTGATCCTTCTGACATTTAACGCCACAGTACAATATCGAACGAGGTAGCAACCGTTGCATTTCTTCAATTTGATATCATCAACTCCGGCGATGCCACAGGCGGCACAAAACATCATATCGCTCTCTACGCCACTCATAATAATAAGAAAAGGAGCAACTCAAGACTAACAATACAACAAGCAGGGGCAACGTCGTATTATGGTGATGTTTCTGCAGAAATTTGAAATCCTCGACCTGAAATCACACCCTTGGTAGATATGTTTTCCGAAGCTGAGCAGGAGGGGTATGATTTATCATGCCGTCAGTAATAGTAATTAAGAGGGGGTATTGAATTCTCCAAAGCGGATTGTTTCGTCCCCTCTTTTCCACCCAACGGAGGATCTGAAAAATCCACTTTTCATTTTCCGCATCCTTTCAGCAAGCGGCAAGCAAGTGTTGTTGTTATCTCTTTACAATAATACCAATCAACCATGTCCGAAGAGATATCCAAGGGGAGCATAGTAGTCGTCGAAAGTCGAACATGGCCAGGCTCAAATAAACCCGGAGGCGTCGCACGAGTAACCGCCGTACATGACGAAACAGCCGCCGGCTCTCCAAAAAAGTACGATGTTTCGTATGTGTTGGGTGGCAAAGAAAAGGGTGTTGAGGAGGAATATGTCAAATTGCAGTCATCGAGTGATGATGATGATGATGGTACGAAGAAGAAGCGCAGTAGTCTCAATAATACTACATCAATAGCAGCGGGGGGCGGCAATCTGCACATATCCACGTCAACAGCATCATTCTCATTGGCTCTCTCGGCCAGTCCACTTCAAACACCGCAAACGAATGACAGCAGCATCGAAGAATCCACTAAAAAAGAGGAGGGATCACCAGTGAATGACAATGAAGAGCAAGTGATTGAAGAACGTCGAAAACGCAAGAATAGCATTCAGGAAGATATATTAATGGGGGTGAGTGGATCGAGAAATAGTTCGTACAATTCCTTGTCTGGGGCGGCGAAAGAAGATAGGGAACCGGAATTGAAGAAGAGAAAGATGGAAGTAGAAGAGGCAGAGACTAGTCATGATGATGATGATGACTCTGCTGTATCATCGTCATCATTGCACAATCATCACAAGACTGCCATTTGGTCGGCAAGAAAACATCTTGAAATCAAGGACAAAAAATCATCCAATAATACCACCACTACTGAAAACGACGAGGGAGCATCCACCACCACCAAAAACGATAACACATCCCTCAAACGATGGCGCTCCCATCAAATAGCCGAAGACTACATCAGTCTAGCCTCCGCAATGGTCCTCCCTCCCAATACCAACACTCACCTCAACACCTTTGGCTACACTCCCCACCTAGGCCAATACCCCATCGAACAACCCACCGCCCTAGGGTACCTAACCTCTTCATTACGTCGACCCACCGTTATTGAAAAATGGTCTCCGTACGAAATTGCCACATTTGAAGCAGCATTGGCATTGCATGGGAAGCATTTCCATCAGGTGCAAAAGTGGGTCAAGACCAAGAATACAAAGGAGGTGATTGAATTTTATTATATTTGGAAAAAGACTAGTCATTATAGGAGGTGGAAGAGTTCGTTTTGTGAGGAGATGGAGAGTGTTTGTAGTAGTGGGAGTGAGGGGGAGGATGAGTTGGAGGTTGTGGAGGGGAAGAAGGTGGAGTGAGCGTGGAGGGATGGTTGTGATGTAGTTGGTGTGAGGGGAGGAGGGTTGAAATAACTAGTGCATAATTAATTAAACGTCAAAGTGGTAACCAATTGTGTTTCTAGGATTAAAGAGATGATCTATCTCATGTTGATATTTGTGAATCTCTCTGAAAGCATTGGAATCTTTTACAATCAGTGTTGGTATTGTGAAGAAAATAACCAACTCCACACTAAAAAAACTGCATGTTGCATTCCAATACCTCACTCTCTCCCCCCTATGATGTACAATCAATCTACTCTTCATCAGCAGTCTTTAATCCACTCAAAGCCTCAGCAGCCTCATCCGCCTCCCCACTCTCATCAGCCTTATCCTCCCCAGCCAACAAACTCTCCATCTCCTTCTGATACTTCTCATAAGTCTCCTTAAACTCCGTAGCAATATCCGAATTGGCAAATCTCAAAGCAAACACCTTCTCCTCCAACTCCCCATCCGCAAAATCATACGCACTCCACACCCACGAACGATCACTCCCCGCATTCGGCTCCAACGTAATCCGCGGATCAAGCGCATGATTGGCAATAACCTTCATCGTCTTTTCCTGCCGCATTAGGAATCGAATGCGTTGGTGTTCTCGGTGGCGGAGGATGCGTGCTTCGCCGATGCCGCGTTCACGCCATGTCTTGTTTCCGGTGCCCTTGTCGAGGAGGGTTTCGCCGTAGATGAAGAGTTTGGAGCGGTAGGTGCAGAGGGTTTCTTCGTCTTCTTCGCCGGATTTGACTTCTACTTCGTCTAGTTTTACCTGATCAATTTTGAGTGTTGGATTGATTATCATTGCGATGGGTGGATTTTTGTGTGTGCGGTGCATCATGATGATATCATGGTCGTGGATTGAATGCAATGAAAGAAGTATAAATGGATCAGAAATGATATAAAATAATAGAGGACACATGATGTGAAAAAAACATGATTTTTCAAGAGGCACAGATCCATCATCCACTAATCAACCCAACAGCAGATACCACATATGGCAGCCCCCTTTCTTGTGCAGGTGAATATCGATGCACCCCACGTTTGTTGATCATTATTGAGTGGATAGAGGCGCCGAAATAGCCGTTGTCGCCGAAAGAAAAGATTTCCAACGTCATTGGCTGAAAAATAGTGATGTTTGGTCCAATCGGCAAATGACTTTTGTCAATTCTATCCATGTTGTCGGTGGCAGATCTCTTCATACACAGCTGAGCCGCTCCCAATCTTCAATATCTCTGCACGGCGATCAATGGCCATCTGGATTCGATCGGCTTCGACGATTTTCACAAAAAATCATTTTTTCACGCCCAATAAATTACTCACCACCGGTTCAAAAGTAGCAGTACTCTCCTCCTCCTTTACTTTATCTTCCTCCTCCTTTTTTGGCTCCTCCTCCACCTTGGGAGTCTCTGCGGGCTTTGTCTCTTGGTCGTCCGACATGGTCTTTTCTCTGCTGATCGTTGGTTGATTTCTTTTGGCTGCTCGCTTGGATTTGCCTGCTTTTTGGCAGTTGCTGGCGGCTGGAGAGAAGACAGGTGTCTTGAGTAAGGACAGACTGTCGAAGCCCTTTTTCGGACCAAATTTGGCAGTACAAAACCCCTGATTCGGGCACTCACCCAACCCAAAATCCAAAATCCCACAATTCAATGGCCCACACTACTTGACTGTATTGATTGTGATAGTATTGTGAGGAACTTCTTGATAGATGTACTAATCATTCGTATTTAATGATGAGTGGTGTCGTAGAGGAATCAGATGATATTACGATGTGCTGTGCCTCCTGCGGCATCGCCGGAGTTGATGAGATTAAATTGAAGAAATGCACAGCTTGCTATCTCGTAAGATATTGCGGTGTTAAATGCCAGAAAGAGCATCGCCCGCAGCACAAAAAGGAGTGCAAGAAAAGAGCGGCTGAATTACGTGACGAGCTGTTGTTCAAGCAGCCTGAAAGCACACATCTTGGGGACTGCCCGATTTGCTGTTTGCCGCTACCGCTTGATCCAACTAAATCAATTTTGATGGCATGCTGCTGCAAATTAATATGTGATGGTTGTGACTTTGCCAATCAGATGCGAGAGATGAATGAATCACTGCCGCACACATGTGCGTTCTGTAGACATCCAGTACCAAAAGCGGAGGAAGAATTCAAAAGGAATCTGATGAAAAGAGTAGAGGTGAATGATCCAATTGCATTATTCCAAATGGGTCAACTCCGCTGCAATGAAGGGGGCTACGATGCTTCATTTCAATACTGGACAAAGGCAGCCAGATTGGGAGATGTGGGAGCTCATTATGCATTAGCGTGCATGTATAGGGAGGGGCAAGGTGTTCAGAAGGACGTGAAAAAGAAAGTTCATCATTTGGAACAGGCTGCTATTGGTGGGCATGCATTTGCGAGACACAATCTTGGAGTAATGGAGAATGAAAACGGCAGACCTGATAGGGCGGTGAAACATTTAATCATTGCTGCCAAACTTGGGTATGATGATTCATTGGTACCGCTCAAAGATGCTTACCTAGAGGGATTAGTCAGCAAAGAAGACCTTGCCGCGGCCCTTCGTGGACATCAGGCTGCTGTGGATGCTACAAAAAGTTCCAAGAGAGACGAAGCAGCAGCAGATCTGCAAAAGCTTGAGTGTGCAAAAGCAGCTCGGTAGAATTAGGCTGATCGTCCATTACATCAGAACAACGTTCTAGATTATTTGAGCCTCGCTCTCCCAAGAAGGGTGGATATTGTACAAATCATTTCATTCGATAACATATACTTTACTTCTATTCTTACACAACTATTAACATCGCTTTGTATTCCTAAATAGTACCGACAAGAATTTCGGCTCTTCTTTTCTTAGTCAATTGCATTGTTTGACGATGCTGTGAGTGTGGGAGATACCATAAGTAGAGTGGTGAATGAATGGTGAGATATTATTATGAGATCGAAAGACGATAGCGAAAAAGGAAACCCCAGTCTAATGAACAAAGCTTTTTATCCCTTAGTAGAAATTCAATAGATATTACTAAGAATAAATATTATTCTGTGAAGTATTACTGTAGGGTTAACACTTTCAAAGCCAATGACAACCAAACCATTTTTGCCACTGGCCACACTCCTTGCTTGCACTTCTTGCTACTTGCTGCTACTTGCTTGATTGAGCGGAGACAGTGTTGCCATCACATTGCTAGCTGTTCGTTGTTGAGGATATTCAGAATTTTCATTTTGAGCTGGCGTTGGATCATTGCCTCCAAACTAGGAGAAGATGTTGCGTTGTCATCTTTACAAAGCATCTATTCAAAAGGATTAGTAGGGAAAGAGGAATATGCCTCTGCTCTTCGTGGATACCAGGCTGCCGTCGACGCGACGAAAAGTCACCAAAGGGAGGCGGCAGAAGCATAGCAGGCTATGTGCGAGTGCACGTCTTCTCAATCTCAATATGTCTCCCAGCTACTCGACGAACAACTAGTCGTAGTGTTACACTTTCATTAGTAGGAATAATAGAATAGAACAGCAGATTCAGTTTGTTTGAGGCTCTGCGGGCTTGTCTCTTGCTCAAATAGTCGTCTGATTGTCTGCGAGGAGTCTTCAAGGCCGGCAAGGTCTCGAATAATGCATGGATTTGGTTTGGTTGAGAAGACACCTGTCTGAGCAAGGCAGAAGTGATTGTCTCGTCACGGCTTCTACTTAAGCCCCTACTGGGTAAGTGGAAACTGGAGTATAATACTGATTCCTATCTACATGACGTGTCAAACGACAGTATAACCCTGATTAAGGATAATACTGTGTAAATAAGCTGAGTACTGGCATTTTCATAATGGTACCGTACAATCTAACTCTCGCCAAACACTTTTTCAACTCCACACAACCTCCACAAAGATGATAACATCGGCACAATGGTATGCTCATGGCGTCTTAATATACGAAGCCGCCTTTGGGTAAATGCGTACCCTTTTTTTGCATTCATTATGACAGATGTATTAAGTAGATGAAACCCCGAAAAGGGTACGCGTTTACTGGAGTGTACTGGAATAGGGAAAATATTTGTCGTCGACATGATTTATCGCGGAAAATATCCACCGATCGACACCGCAACATATATCCATAAGAGAGTCGGTATGGGTGCCATTCGATCGGACCCGCCCCTACCAATCGGTCCACTAATATGTTACAACAACCGCCGAGGCACATAGTCCCAATAATCGCCGCACTTACGGAGAAAATAAGCGATCTAGCCACACCATCATTTGACTGCCACCTGCCGATCTGTCGCGACCAACGATGCCATAATGGGAGCATTAGAGAATGGTTTAAGCCACCCAAACATAACCCATCATCCCATTATGATATAGAATGATAGTTGGGACCATTTGGCAGAATAAAATCCCTGATTCGGGCAACTCACTTCACATCACAACCATCAAATCGATCACGATCCCTCCATCCACTGCTCTCTCTAGAGAGATTGCGATAGTGTGGAACTTCTTGATTGAATCTTTCTCCCCTAATAGTTGTTGGCATTGATTTCGCATTATGAGTGGCGTAGAGGAATCATTTGATATCACGATGTGTTGTGCTTCCTGTGGAATCGGTCAAATTGATGACATCAAGTTGAAGAAATGCACTGCTTGCTATCTCGTTCGATACTGCAGTGTTAAATGCCAGAAGGAACACAGACCGCAGCACAAACGAGCATGCAAAAAGCGAGCTGCTGAATTACGGGACAAACTGCTATTCAAGCAACCCGAGAGCAGCGACCTCGGTGACTGCCCGATTTGCTTTTTGCCGCTAGCGGTTGATAACGACACATCTACTATCATGGCATGTTGCAGCAAAAAGATCTGTAACGGCTGCGCATATGCCAATCGGGAACACGAGTTAGAGGGAAAACTCGAAGAGAGATGTCCATTCTGTCGGTATCCAGTTCCAGATACTGAAGATGAAGCATTAAAGAATCATATGAAACGAGTAGAGGCGAATGACCCTGTCGCAATGTGCCAAATGGGTTGGAAGTTCTTCATTGATGGTGACTATAAAAGTTCATTTTTATATTGGACCAAGGCAGCGAGATTAGGAAATGCGGAATCGCATTACCAATTGTCACGTTTGTATCGTGAGGGGGAAGGTGTTGAGAAGGACAAGAAAAAGGAGTTGCATCATTTGGAAGAGGCTGCCATTTGTGGACACCCCAATTCTAGACACAATCTTGGGTGCATAGAAGGAAGTAGAGGAGAGTATGCGAGAGCAACAAAACATCTCATCATCGCCGCCAAGCTGGGTTATGACCCATCATTGGAGTTGCTAAAGGAGAATTACGTTAATGGGCATGTTAGTAAAGAAGACTTAGCAGGAGCTCTTCGTGCACATCAGGCTGCCGTGGATGCAACAAAAAGCGTGCAGAGGGAGGTGGGTCAAGCAGCTCGCTCGATGGCATTAGAAAAATAATGAAATGAGCGAGAGAGGAAGGGCGCGCCAGATAAAATAGGGAGAAAGTGATGAAATCGATCTTGTCCAGCCATGATCCATGATCCACCAAGAGGCGAAGTAGGTCGATCAAGATCACATCCTCTTGATTGTCTCTCAGGGTGCAGTCTTTAGTGTGCAGTAAGAAGCTGTAGCAATACTTATCTTCGTGGTGCCCTCGTCGTCGGTTTCTCATGATGAGTGGCGTAGAGGAGTCAGACGATATGATGTTTTGTGCGTCCTGTGGCACCGCAGAAGTGGATGAGGTTAAATTGAAGAAATGTGCCTGCAACCTCGTTCGATATTGTGGTGTTCAATGCCAGAAGGAGCATAGGTCGCAGCACAAACAAGCTTGCAGGAAGAGAGCGGCTGAATTACGTGACGAACTTTTGTTCAAGCAGCCTGAAAGTACATACCTCGGAGACTGCCCTATTTGTTGCCTGCCATTATCGGTTGATGAACATAATTCTACCATGATGTCGTGCTGCAGCAAAACAATTTGCGACGGATGCGATTATGCCAATGATATGCGAGTGTGGAGAGAATCGCTGAAATGGAGCTGTCCATTCTGTCGGCACCCAGCATCAAGATCAACGGATGAGTCCAACCAGAACCTTATAAAACGGATAGAGGCGAATGATCCAGTTGCAATGTGCGAAATGGGTTTAGGACTGCACGACGAAGGAGATATTGAAGGTGCATTTGAGTATTTGACACAAGCAGCTGCATTGGGAGATGCGGCAGCACATTTCGAATTATCACTTTTGTATCATAATGGAGAAGTTGGGAAAGATGAGAAAAAGGAAGTTTATCATTTGGAGGAGGCTGCCATAAGAGGTCATACTAGGGCCAGGCACAATCTTGGAATCATAGAGGAGAGAAATGGAAGGCACGATAGAGGAATGAAGCATCTCATCATTGCTGCCAAGCTTGGAGATAGTAAGTCTGTGGCTGCACTAAAGCGGGGTTACAGATTTGGATTAGTCAGCAAGGAAGACTTTGCATCAGCTCTTCGAGGACATCAGGCTGCCGTCGATGAAACGAAAAGTCCACAAAGGGACGAAGCTCTTGCAGCTCAAAAGGATTAGTAGACAAATTAGCCAGTGGAGATACCATCTTTGCATTTATAGCAACAAAATCAAAGAATCGGTAGCATCCGCCTTCCCAACTATTGTGTTCGACAATCAAACAAATTATTGGAGCGTTGGGTCTCTTAAATAATATTAAATTCTTATAAACTTAACAGGTTCGATCGTGTACCCTTCAGGACAATGTGTTGGCCGCTCTAGCTCTACTTACACAAAGGCTCACTATCCTCGTGCACATGAGATTTAACAATTCCATGTGATGTCTGTACGAAAATCAACGAGCAAAAGCAACTCTAGCCGACAAAGCAGCCTCAGAGATTTGACACTGCATCGAAGTAATGAAAGAACTTCCTTGCCAATGGATCTGACTGTTGCATACTTCGAAGCCCCTTTGCAATTGCCTCACATTCATTCGCAGTAATGTGCAGCCAATCATTACCTCCATTCAATACCGATCGAAGAGTGCAATTCTCGACAGCCTTTTGGCAGCACTTCTTGTGTCCAGATTTCCAGTGCTTTGCCTGACAGTCTCTACTGCAGTATTTGACCACCTTGCATTTGCCACAGCGGCTGGTAGCATTGGGCTTGGTGCAAGCAGCGCATCTGTTGTAGTCTGGAGTGATGTCGCCTATACACATGATTTTCCTGACTGACTCCGCTTGTGCTGCAGTGTCCGGTCCCATCGCAGGCATTCCCTTCGGTCGGAATTGTTCTCCTTTGAACAGCGAGTAGTCTTGTTCATTCGGCTTGAAACACCGATGCTCTCCCGGCGCATCAAGAATATCTACATCAACACATCGCTCAATCCTGCGAACTAGTTCGGCCCATTGAGAATTGCTGCAGTTGGTAGGTAGATTTGCCGCAAAGGCAAAGAATGAGAATCCAGAGCTGTCTAGATCTCCTGATTGGAACATTGCTCGCATGTATTTTCGGACGATGCTTTCCTGGTGAGCACCAGGAGCATCGAATGAATGAAGTTCAAAGCCCATCTTGTAAGTGTGCTCGAATAGGCTTGTTACGACTTGTAGGCAGATTGTTCTGATCAGCTCCTCTTAGAGAGCTAACAATTGCCAACCAAGGTTACTTTCATCCCCTGGTGATGTTGTTGTTGTGTCGTAGAATGCCAGCTACACATACATACATGGTTGCGTTGGACTTCCCTTGGTTGGACGAAAAATTTGGAAGCTTGGCGTGCGTTGAGAAGTAGACACGTTTACTGAGTGGCAAGACACGTATTAAAACAAACCATGCAAACAGCGCGTGTAGAAAATAAACTACAATAAGACCCTCTCTCAACAGCAAACAACAACATTTCAACTTCCTTGTCGTCATTGGTATTGAGATTGTTCTCTCTATTTGCATCATTCACCTGTTGCAAGGCAATTTTTGGTGGTAAGCGGCGATATTATCTTTTTCTTCAGTGTGCTCGGTGGCATTGATTTTTACGATGAGTGGTGTAGATGAACCTGAACGAAATAATACGATGATGTTTTGTGCCGCCTGTGGCATCGCCGGAGTTGATGACATCAAATTGAAGAATTGCACCGCTTGCTATCTTGTAAAATATTGCAGTGTAAAATGCCAGCGGGATCACAGGCCGCAGCACAAAAAGGAGTGCAAAAAGAGAGCGGCTGAATTACGTGATGAAATTTTATTCAAGCAACCTGAAAGCACACATCTCGGTGACTGCCCCATCTGTTGTTTGCCGCTGCCGATTGATGAAAATAAATTTACTATAATGGAATGCTGCAGTAAAACGGTCTGTGACGGTTGTTATTATGCCAGCGTGATTTACGAGAGGGATGAAAAAATCCGGGAGAAATGTCCATTCTGTCGAAGTCCCGCACCAGATACGCATAAAGAGGCAATAGAGAATCTTATGAAGAGGGTAGAGGCGAATGATTCAGTTGCTCTTTACCAAATGGGTAGGGGGTTCAACCTTGACGAGAACTACAAAAGCGCATTTGAATATTTCTCGAAGGGAGCTGAGTTGGGGGATATTGAATCGCATTATGAATTATCGTGTCTGTATCTGAATAGGGAAGGTGTTGAGAAGGATGAGAAAAAGCGAGTCTACCATTTGGAAGTGGCTGCCATAGGTGGGCATCCCACCGCCAGATATTATCTTGGGTGTGTAGAGAAAGAAAATGGCAGGATGGATAGATCAGTAAAGCATTGGATCATCGCCGCCAAACTTGGTCATGAACCGTCATTGGATTTGCTGAAGTTGTGTTATCGAGATGGATTGATAGGCAAAGATGACTTAGCCGCGGCTCTTCGTGCACACCAGACTGCCGTGGATGATGCAAAAAGTGCCCAGAGGGAGGCTGGAGAAGCATTTCATGCTAGTTGTTAAGAATGATTGCTTGATAGAATTAGGCTGGTCTTGGGACAGAGGGGCAAATGCGAATAAGATTTTAGAACGAATAATAGTCTGATCTATCATTCATATAATCGCCACCACATAATAGTAAGCAATTGAGTGTCGTTTGACAAAGAGAGGAGTATGTCACAAGATAGAATCCAAAATTGCAAAGAAGGCGTGTGAAGATGCGACACAAATGAACAACGACGAAGGATATTTGAAGCGGAGAGAATTGGGATGGAAGAGGTTAAGACGTGCCGAAAATAAGGAGCTGCCAAAGTCAAGCATTTTCTGGTACTGCAAAGATTTTGTTGAAGTGAAACATGGTGGAAATATATCAGGTGCTGTCAGCTTTCGCAACATCTAATTCCTCCAAATGAATATGACGACCAATGATAGTGGAAAATAATATTAGTTAACTTAATTTATCCTATCTTGCTCTATACAAGTTATCTTTCATTCTCTTGAGTTCGGCTTTGTAGAAGTCAGCCTCATCCGCAAAGAAGCATGCTGCCCGCACAACGTCATCAATGTTGTCTTTGTGCATTCCCGGCAAAGGATCCTCTTTCACTCGGGGACGTTTTTCCACTGGCTGTAAAATGTCATCCTCCCCTCTTGGCGCAAGTGTGGAATTTCCTCGCCGCTTTTGCCGGAGCTCTTTCAACAATTTGCCCATCCTCCATCGAGTAGCAACCATTTTATAGTCAGCCCTTGCATTTTTGTAACTTGGGACTGCCACATAGACAGGAGATGTCATGCCCTTCGGTACTTTACCATCGAACAGATCAGCAGCGGTGTACTCGCGAGTTTCAATCAGACCCAGCTCCTTAATCAAATCCACTGGCATGCAGTCAATGTTGGACTTCCCCTGATCCATCTTGCGTTTCATTGTTTGTAGTATTGCCGGATTGAAGTGATGGTTAGCAATGAATGTTCTTTCGGTAGCAGTACCATCTTTATCCTCATTATTATTTGATGATCTTGTAGTGACACCCGTTTGCTCAGGAGGTTTGTTTCGGTCTCGCCTGTCGATAGAACACGGCCAATGATCTTTATTTAGCGAGTACTGATTTAGGTGAATAAGGGTCCTCTTCAGTTTGTGTTCTTTTAGCTTGACAAGAAGTTTACCGGTTGTGGTCGGCAACTGCATGAATCCGCCGCGGAAGTCATCACAACTCTGGAAACAAACAGTCAAGAGTCTGCACTCTTCGTTGCCGCATACGCAGGTGTTCCTTTGTGGCTTTGCCGATGCTGGGATGATAGTTGCTCCGGGGGAATTCATCTCGTGGTGTAATGACGGAGAGATGCTGATGTGTCTCGAAAGTGGCTGTCTGGAGCGTACAAGAAGTATGAGCTGCAAACTGCGAGTTGTTGTTCAAATCTTTTAAATGGATCAAGCGGTACCAAGCACCGTAGGAATTGGTATGTATAATTGCCTCTGACGTGGCCAAGAGCCACTCGCCACTCGTTTTGGGCGGGATCGGATCGGCAAGTATTTAGATGACACGGGACGACAGAAGACAAATTCTGTACACCCAACGCCCAACGCCCAACTTGTAGTATCGTTGAGTAGCACTACTGAGTCAGCCACCATTTGTTGGTGGTAAGAGGCAGTCTTCAGTGTGCTCGGCGGCATCGATTTTTATGATGAGCGGTGTAGAAGAGTCAGACGATATGATGTGTTGTGCTTCCTGTGGTATCGCCGGAGTTGATGATGTCAAGTTGAAGAATTGCACTGCTTGCTATCTCGTGAAATATTGCAGTGTAAAATGTCAGAAGCAGCATAGGTCTCAATACAAACGAGAGTGCAAAAAGCGAGCTGCTGAATTACGTGATGAGCTTTTATTCAAGCAAAATGAAAACAGCCACTTCGGTGATTGCCCGATTTGTTTTTTGCCTCTACCGATTGGTAACGCTTGCCCGTTGATGGGATGCTGCTGCAAAAGGATCTGTAACGGTTGCAATTATGCCAATCAGATGCGAGAAGTGAATGGATCTCTGGAGGGAAAGTGCCCATTCTGCCGGCATCCACTTCCGAAATCGCAAGAAGAGGTGATGAAGAATATTATGAAACGAGTAGAAGCGAATGATCCATTTGCAATGTGCCATATGGGTGATAAGCGATACGATGAAGGGGACTATAAGGGTGCAGTTGACTATTTCAAAAAGGCAGCTGGATTGGGGGATGTGGGAGCACACTTTGAATTATCACGTTTGTATCGGGATGGGAAAGGTGTTGAGAAGGACAAGAAAAAGGAGTTGCATCATTTGGAAGAGGCTGCCATTGGTGGGCAACTCAGTGCTAGGTTTTATCTCGGATGTTTTGAGGGTAAGAGTGGTAGGTATGAGAGAGCAATGAAACATTTCATCATCTCCGCCAGTCTTGGAGAGGAAGATTCAATGAATTCGTTAAAGAACGGTGTATATGCGGGACTAGTAAGCGAGGAGGACTTTGCCGCGGCTCTTCGTGCACACCAGGCTGCCATAGACGCAACGAAAAGTCCTCAGAGGGAGGCTGCAGAAGAATTTCGGCAATCAATGTAGCCCGGTAGTTAGGCTGATCTATCAGCTTGGGAAAGAGAATAGAATCGCCGATATGATTTTAGCTCATATTGATTTGAGCATATATATATATATATACTAAGTTAATCAGATTAGATATCTACCTAAACGGACCAGCGGGGCACTTGTTATCGTACGGTCTTTTATATTGCCGAAAGGGTCACCAGACAGCAAGACGGATGGATATTCCGTAAGAGCAATGCTCCTCATAGACGCTCTCGCGTCTGTAACCAGTTGAAAGTGCAACTGCAACACGGGTTTTGGCTCGAAGCTTTCAGCCTAAGACTGGATCTTGCGTTTCTTTTTCTTGGGGGGAGCATGCCGTTGGGTCATGTTCTGTCTAGAAGCATCTCCTTCTGCCACCGAGATGGCAGAGCGTTTCCTATTCACTTCAAGTGGGAGGAAGGACATACTCAGGGGACTATGTTAGTTGAAGAACAATATGCTTTAGCCTGTGTTTTGACTAGTATCAGCAGCATCCATTCGTTCAAACAGCTGTTCAAACAAACGTGACCAATCTATCTATATCTAAATCTACTTTATTGTACTTGTAGTACTTGTAAAACAAAGCAAAAACAAAGCTGTGACATGTAATTATCTTGAGCAAGCCTTGTGTGAGAAATAGATAAATCTCTCAATCATCTGCGGGTAATTTCGTTCCAATAACGAGCCCCTACCTGCTTAGTAAGTAGCCTTCTCTGATGTGCAACCAGCGATCATCGGCTGCAGAGCCTGGAGTACGGTTTTCATTTTCTCACAACTCATTCGCCCTTTCTTGTACACAATTAGGCGCTTAGCAAAGCAAAAAATCAACTCAAACACTCAACACTCAGAGGTAGTTTGCTGCACTTGCTAAATACTTGCTGCTTGTGGTGGTACCACGAAATAGGTTACGTGATACAACAAATTAAAAACAACCAATAATATTCTTTGGTGGAAGCGGCGATAGTCTCGTTGTCTTCAGCGGCATTGATTTTTGTGATGAGTGGTGTAGGTGGACCTGAGCGAAATATTATGATGTGTTGTGCAGCCTGTGGCATCGCCGAAGTGGATGACATCAAGTTGAAGGATTGCTTCGCTTGCAAATCTGTTAGATATTGCAGCGTTAAATGTCAAGAGGATCATCGGCCGCAACATGAACGAGCGTGCAAGAAGCGAGCCGCTGAGTTACGTGATGAAATTTTATTTAAGCAACCCGACAGCAGTTATCTCGGTGATTGTCCAATTTGTTTTTTGCCTCATCCGATTGATCAATCGAAATCTTTGTTGATGGCATGCTGTAGCAAATTTATTTGTAATGGTTGCAATCTTGCCAATGCCATACACGAGGAGGAGGGAGAGCTCCAGGAGAAATGCCCATTCTGTCGTCATTCCCCACCAGAATCGCAAGAAGAGGCAATGAAGAATATTATGAAGAGAGTAGAAGCAAATGACCCAGTCGCAATGAGTCAAATGGGTAGAGAGCGCTACAAGGAAGGGGACTACAAAGGTGCATTTGAATATGACTCGAAGGCAGCTGAATTGGGGGATGTGGGAGCGCATTTTAATGTATCATGTTTGTTTCGGGATGGGAAAGGTGTTGAGAAGGACACGGAAAAGGAATTGCACTATTTGGAAGAGGCTGCCATTGCTGGACACCCCGATGCTAGGCACAATCTCGGGTGTGTAGAGGGTGAGAGTGGTAGGTATGAGAGAGCAATGAAACATTTCATCATCTCCGCCAACATGGGACATAATGAGTCACTGGATTCGTTAAAAAAGGGTTTCATGGCTGGATTAGTCAGCAAGGAAGACTTTGCCTCAGCTCTTCGTGCACACCAGGCTGCCGTAGACACAACGAAAAGTCCTCAGAGGGACACTGCAGAAGCAATGCGGCAATTAATGTAGCTGGTAGTAGGCTGGCCTACAGGTTGGTAAAAAGGGGTTGATTGCAGATCGTAATTTGAGGATTGGGGATAGACGATTATAATTTAACGAATAAACATTTGACCTATCATTCATAACCCAGAATATTATCAGTTAGTGTTGCAGCAAATTCATCTGTGTCGGCTGCGCATATGCCAATGTAATTCCCCAATAAATCTGCCGCCATCCAGCACCAGAATTGCAGGATGAAAGGGGACGGCATATTATGAAAAGGGTAGAAGTAAATGGCCCAGAAGCGCTGCATTTAAAGTTGCCTGAATAAAGGGGGCTTTGAAGCTTCTTTTGAGTATTTACAAGTAATCTTGGCACCGAACGCTTCAGTACAAGTAAAGCAGAAGGACTTGGACTTGTGTATACGTATACACTTGCTTAGGTGCCCAGAGTCCAAGAACCTTCCTTACACTTACAACATTAGATCAATATACTTGACCAAAGGCAACGCTAGAGTACCATGCTTTGAAGACTTGAAGACCAGTACCATATTAGCAAGGTAATGTTGATGGATGTATTCTCATTCTCATTAGCTGCGTCATCTCTTCGTCTTCACGAACACCCTACAACAATTCTTTTTAGGATTACATGAATCAGGCTGCCTTAGATGAAAAACCAACAAGAGTCTGTTATGATGCACCCTCTTGCTTGAATGTAGCTGAATGTGCGTGGTCTGTTTGCAAGTAGACACGTTTTAGTTGAGTACAAGCGGCACGTTTTAGCAGTAAACTTCGATATCCAATCAACCAAACACAGCAACATAAGAGCAACATACATCGTCGCATTACTACACCCGGTCCGGTCCGCTGTCTTTGAGCTCGGTCAGCAGTATTAATAAGTATTATTTGGTAATTAGTAGCAATTATCTTTGGTCTGTGCAGCTTAGTGGCATTCATTTTTACGATGAGTGGTGTAGAAGAGTCAGACGATATTATGCGTTGTGCTTCCTGCGGCATCGCCGGAGCTGATGAGATTAAATTGAAGGATTGCTCGGCATGCAAACTTGTAAAATATTGTGGCGTCAAATGTCAGAAGGATCACAGGCCGCAGCATAAAAAGGAGTGCAAGAAAAGAGCGGCCGAGTTGCGTGATGAAATTTTATTCAAGCAACCAGAAAGCACACATCGTGGTGATTGCCCGATTTGTTGTTTGCCGCTACCGATCGATCCAGACAAATCTACTTTGATGTCATGCTGCTGCAAATTAATCTGTGATGGATGCGATTATGCCAATGTGATACGTGAAGTGAGGGAAAAGCTGGATCGCAAATGCCCATTCTGTCGGCATCCAGTTCCAAAATCGGACGAAGAATTCAAAAGGAATATTTTGAGAAGGATTGAGGCGAATGATGCAGTTGCGATACGCCAAATGGGTGGGTATCGTAATCAGAAAGGGGACTACGATGGCGCAATTGAATATTTCAAAAAGGCGGCCGGGTTGGGAGATTTGGGAGCGCATTATGAATTATCAGTTATGTATGGGGAGGGGAAAGGTGTTGAGAAGGATGAGAAAAAGATGGTTTATCATTTGGAACAGGCTGCCATTGGTGGGGTTCCATTTGCGAGACACAATCTTGGAATGATGGAGAATGAAAACGGCAGGGTTGACAGAGCAATAAAGCATTGGGTCATCGCCGCCAAACTTGGGTATGATCATTCAATGAAAGCGGTAAAGGCAGGTTTCAACGGTGGATTAGTTAGCAAGGAAGAACTTGCCGCCGCTCTTCGTGGACATCAGGCTGCTGTAGACGCAACGAAGAGTCCTCAAAGGGACGAAGCGGAATTAGCGCGGAAGCCCTAGCAGAGTAAATGAGCTGCTGTAGATACCCATCTTTGCAACTAGCACGTGGAAGGAACAAGTACTTTGATGAATAATCAAAATAAAGGAGTCAGTCTCTGTTGATGTTGAATAATAATAAAATCTAATTGTGTTTGTTACATAGTTAATAATAGGATGGACTACATAAGACTTTATTTTGCTTGCTTCTTGCTGCGTGAGGAAATGACTAATTACTCTGTTGGGTTTCAGCCTCGGCAAAGTTCTTTGGATAAGACTATCATAGTCACCTAACTGCTCGTCTCATAATTATTATTCTTCGATGGTAGATCCGCGGAGGCCATACACATAAGCAGTGGACTCGAGCTCTTCGGCAAGGTCAAAGGCGAAGTCTTCAAACCCACCACATGCTTTCGTAAAAGCTTCAAAATCATCTGGGCAATCTCTGATAAGTAGTGCCTCATAAGGCTCACGACATGCTTCCTGGGCGGCCTCGTCCTCAGCGGACTCGTAGCAAGCTTCGGCTTCAGACCCCACCTTTCCCCACTCCGCGACAATAGCAGGGTCTTTTGGCATATATATAGCCTTCATGAGGCACGATTGTAGATCCCTGAACGCTTCGTTGCACTCTTCAGAATTAATATCAGCTGAAAGAAGAAGTAGAAGAGCACGTATGGAGTGGGTAAATCAGAGGGTCAGCGAAGCAGATCGACCCGTTCGTGATATAATAGAGGAGAAGAGGCAATTGAGCACATCACACAAGGCAGATGATGTACTCGAAACATCCCGGACGCATTACACATCGAATACTACAACTCAACACTTACTCTTTGACTTCTTGGTCGTGGTGATGAATTCGTCCTCCTCCTCTTCCCAGAAGGTGCCTGGTGGAAGATAGAATAGAAGAGCAACACACAGTTATGTGTATATGTACATATGTGGACGAGAGAGTTGGGTTAGAGATACAACCATCGGCTTTAGGCACAAAAAAGCAAGGCACCCAACATAATATCTCGAGGGACAGTCACACCATACATCATACACCAACACAGTTGAGCAGATAAAAACAAACACATCAACAACTCACCATCCACGAGCTCTTCAGAAATCTCTTCAGCAATTTCTTCAGCAAGCTCTTCGGCAAAACTTTCAAACTCAAGCTCTTCAGCCAGGTCGAGGACAAAGTCTTCAAACTCATAAGAAAAAATGTCACATGCTCTCTTGAAAGTATCAAAACCATCTGGGCAATCTTCGGCATAGAGTTCAAACATCATAGGCATGGCACATGCTTTCTGGGCGGCCTCGTCATCCCCGGCGGCCGTGTAGCAAGCTTGGGCTTCAGTCGCCACCTTTCCCCATGCCGATTCCTTAGCTCCCGTGGTGTCATCGGTTATGACTTTCTTGACGCACAAAAAGAGATCATCGTACGCTTTGTGGCACTCTGCACTGTGAGAATGAGCAGCAGCTGATGGAAGAAGAGAAGAGTACGACAGAGGGTCATCGAAGCAATATCAACATGTACCATAATATGGTAGTGGAGAAGAGGCTATTGAGCACATCACATCACAAAAGGACAGGTGGCACGTCGAAACATCTCTCATTCTCAGACGCATTACACTTATAACTCTACCTCTACCACTCAACACTTACCATCGACGGTGTTGCCCGCAAGGAACGAGATGGTGGCAATCTTAATGAACTTCATTGTTGATGGGATAAACCAGGAAGGCTGTTTGCTCTGAAGCCAATTCGTTTTATGGTGGCTGAATGCTGTGATAAGTGGTATAGTTAGCAGGATCTGGTTGACCTTTTACCCACGCACGCCAAAGAGCTCCCAGAATAAGGACGCTGTACCACTAAGTTCATCCAGTCACCAGACTTTCAAAACTTAGGTTTAAATAATTTACGTAGAAAGCTAGTCATACGTAGGCTCTAGTACAAAATTCGGTGTCCACCTTTTATTGAATTTTGCCTACTTTTCATGTCTTTGCCCTCCGCGCATGCATAGTGACGAGTATGGTGCCTCCATAGACACCAGCGACCAGTAGACACCCTCTTTGACTCCTCTACTATCGAAATGGCCGACGGTCGTAGCTCTCGTGGCCGTGGTGGGTCGAAGAGATCCAGGACGACCGATCAACCCTTTGAGAACGCACCTGAGACGAGGTGTGATGGTTGTAATGATGATTTAAATGAGTCATCCTACGCCGAGCTAGATGGATGTGGGCATAAGCTCTGCTTCCAATGCTCCGGTGGCTACTCGCTCAGGCAATAAGAAGACGGCATCGTGGAAGATTCATGCTGCTTACTCATCCGGATCGACACGGAATGCACAGCCTCAACATCAACCGCCCGTATCACAAGAGATCACGCCACCATTGGATGACAGTTTCATGAAGTCACATCCCAACATTTACTACCAGCATCAAACAACTGAATACCGAAGTAAATATGCGATTATATCGTTGGCGGCACCTCCGCTCCCCCGTGTGTTGTACTCTATCGGGATCGGAGTTAGGACGTGAGAGTGGAGTCTCGGAAACATTGGACAAATTGAATTACATAAATCACAGCCAAAGCACCTAGGTAGTCCTTGCCTTCTCTCTCATGAATGCTATGGGTAGGACTGCAATGACATAAAGGGAGGATACGAATACATACTTTGGGGAAGGGAGTGGCGTTTGGAAGATGGACTCCCAATCTTGCACAGTCACTACACCGTTTTGATTGGTGGTGTGGATTTGAGTTGAGATTGAGATGATTGACTCAACAACAAGACACAAATAATATCTACAACAAGAGTGGCATGACATTCGCTGCAGTGAAATGATATGGATGGAGAAGTTAAGCATGAAAGTTAATGCTGTGGCTTGGAGTCGCGGACTTCATCAAGAACTTATTGTTATTGTCTGAGTGTGTGTTGAGGAAGAGCCGCAATATATCTAGCACAAACCATTTGGTAGTTGCGCAGGTGTGAAACGCCAGAGGCGTGGAGAAGTGTTGCTTGAGGAAGATGATGGCTCAGTTTGATGGCATGGGATCTCATCAATTTAAGATCTGCCCAGACCCACCGAAGAGAGATAGAATTGTAGCGACCAAGAGTGAACGCCTCCATCATGGCTTGAGGAGGATTGGGAAGAGTTGAAGAACGACTTACGCTCAAGCCAAGATTGAATACTCAGAAAGATACTGAGATGCTTGCTGTCTGAACAATCTCTTACTGCGCTTATCCTGATCTCAGACAACGTAGGACGAGGCGGATGCTGGGCAATTGATAATATCGACAACAAGGATACAAATAATAACATCAAAGTATTTAAGCGCCAGCGCTATGATTGAGTAAGATAAATTATTGGAAGGCATGCCCTACTAAACATGATTTGGCCTTCTTGTGTCCCAATGCATAGTCTCCCCTGTTAGATGTTCCTCGCTGCAACTGTCTAATGTTTCGGGATAGGATCGCTGGAACATAGACTCACTCAAGTTACATCAGATGAGAATAATTAAGCTCCGAAGATTTTTCACTCGCAGTTTGCAGCCTCAACCTAGATCAACCTCCAAACGACAAAGAAATAATTACTGCATACGTTTGGTTGGCCCACCTCCAAATCAGAATACTGAGAGTCTCCATAGTTCTCGCTGCAGATTTATGAAAAGAATCGACATTCACGTAGTCATCGGGGGTCGTGAGAAGATTTCTCTAAGTGTCTCTTCTTCCAAACTTTCCTACCTCCTATCTCCTATTGTACGACCTTGTCTCTTGCCGCTGCAGATTCGAGATGCTTCACAACATTATTTAGACAAACCGCTGCAAAATCTCGACAGCTCAAAAGCGGCGGCCACAGCAGCAGCTTAGAGCACCCTTGCATGGCGATCTGCATCCATAATTCTTCATAATTCTGTGCATCCACAGTCCTCCTCTATGGTAAGTTCCTCACACATGCAGGAAGAGTGGCGAGGCACGACAAATCATCTGGGTTGAGAGTTTCCACTTGGGTCGGCAATCTACAACTGCGACGTTTGAAGAAGGAAGATCGAAATAAATGGAAATTAGATACTATCAAGACTACGATTGTGATTTGTCGGTCCTGTAATGCCACCACACCAATGTGCACGGCACCGGATGGCAAAGAAGGGCAGTGGATTCTTCATCATAGACGGAGCTCACCGAAGAGCACCGCTCGCCGCTCTATCACACTGTCACTCAACACGGAGCCAGAAGAAATTGAGGAACAGCAGCAGCGGATTCCTCTGATAGTTCCAAGCGTTGTTCTTCCGCCTCATCACTTCCGTTACGATGGTAGCAGAGAGGCAAGCGGCACCATGTAAATGTATTAGCAGTAGGCAAAAATAAATAAAACGTGAACACCGAATTTTGTACTAGCTTCTACGTAAGATAGCATTCTACGTATATTTTTTAACCTCGGTTCTGAAAGTCTGGTGACTGGATGAAAGTATGTATGTCTCGCTTCTGGGGAAACATTTCCGAAGTTGGTTGGTTAGAGAAGTTGGTATTGTAGTGGAAAAGGGAGTCAAAAGGGGTGCTTTGAAGCTGATTTGTGGTACTAGTAGGTACAATTATAGTACTTTAGCGTATGTAGAGGAAATATTTCTTTAGAAGCTCTCTAATCGTATCTAGACTCCCCAAAAAAAGGATAAAAAAAGGATTGCCAGATAATGGTAGTGATATGGATGACTTCACCCTACAACCAACAATATCTGTGTTGGGCAGTAATATGAAGGTTATGGGATGATATTAGTCCATTACATGGAGGATAACACGGATAAATTGAGCATCATTGACCTTCTGACATGGTTGGAAATACGGCAGATTTTATGTCTCTCTCTATTCGTCACTGTAACGGTCCATACACACCTGCTCCACCCAATAAATCGACTCTTGATGTAATAGATGAGACATGATTAATAGGACAGCACATAATATCGACTATTAGTGTTCCTCTGTGATGGGTAAACAGCGGAGTGTCGACATCGGCTACGAAATGATGCCGTCGATGTAGTAACCAATACGTCGCCGCACGCCCAATATCGAGACCATGCGACTGCACCATTCGATTCTACGTTGAAAATGGGTCTAGTGACTATATTCAGGGGTCGATAGGCGTATACTTGCCGGTGTTAAAGGCATGGTGCTTCATGGGTATCAGCGCAGTGATTTTGTGGTTGAAAAGGGGAGAGAAAAGCTAGTGTCCCCCATAGAAGTGTAATACATTTACTGTTTTCTTATTCGTTGTACACTAGTGTCTACGTCCCAACTGTTTTCCTAGGAAAACAAATACTAGCGATTTTCAAGTATCCATATCTCATGACTTTGGGATGAACCCGAAAATGTTAGACTTGGGACCGGGTCTCCAATGTGCATTCTTTCAATGGCATGGGGTCACTGGTGCCATATTATTTAGGGTCAATAAGAATTCCGGTTAGCACCATATCACACCACTATCTCTTCTTCTTCGTCCTTCTTTTTTTGCAAATTGATGTCACTCTTAGGAACAAGACCATGGCCGCCGTACCGCCGCCTTTACCACCCCTTCCGAGTGTGGACGCCGCCCCCAAGCAGCCGACGAGGAAGAGAACCAAGAGGGGAGACCCACGGGACGTGCCAGGTGCGGTAGTTCATGCCCTTGCACATAATATGATGGGTAACATTCAGCCACACACATGTTTGGCAACGTAAATTATTCCAAGACGTACATTCGTGGCGACGTTGTCAGGGCATTTGATATTAGGAAAGCTGGCGCAAGGAATGCACAATGAAGTCTCCAAGTGCGATGGGATATTCCGGGTAAACCAGGAAAGAATACAATATTCTACGACAATACACAAAAATCGGTCCCCAACTGGGGCAAATCCACATCATCCTTCACCTACGCAGACTCGCTCAATGTACGTGACAGCCAAGCCGTGCGGGGTTCGACCACCTACATGCCGGATGCGATGGGAGTTGCCCTCAACTCATCAGGTTCATTTGACAGGAGGCGGAAATTTAGGCGCAATAATGACAATGCATCTGTAATCCCAGCGGGCACCGGAGTTAGTAACAACACCGGCCAAAATAATATTATGGAAGAGAGGTCATGGGGAGAGAATACAAACACTCTTTCTCATAGCAGAGATACACCCAACGCATCATCCATGGGACCGCCCGTAGCGCAGCAAATGCTACCGCAGTGTCTATTGCACCCGATGGCGCCCCAGCAACCGCTGTCACCTGTCTAAACAACAGTCGCGACGTCGATCATCCAGCGGCCCTCAGCAGTTGCCACCACATGACCTTGTAAACAATCCAATTACAGTTGAGCATGTTAGTGGCACTAAGCACAAAGTTGTTGCAATGAAACCAAATCCAGGTGGACGGAAATGGCATGGGTTGCAGCGGACAACAATTGTGTCAAAGGCGATATCACCAACGGACCTCCCGACATTAGTTGGTATCATCAGATAGGTCTTCTTGGCGAAAACGTTTGCCCCAATAATCCGCAGTTCAATGGGATGACCCGGAAGATGACCCGGCTGGAAGCATTACTGCTCATGTGGCCGCCAAAGCCAAAGCACCTCAAGTGGGATTATCGTGTCAACTTCGGCATCCTCGGCATCATTTTTACTGACTCCTGGTACCTTTACCAACAGACCGTCGCCGACCCGGACGAATGCCTTTCAAAGCTTGCGGATGAAATGATCGACAACACAGAAGGTGTACGCCCTAGCAGGGCACGAGTTGTGTCTACAACTGAGATGGATACGGATGATGAAACAGTTGTCGTCTTGAGGCAAACAATCAGGAAGAGGACAGGAAAGGGATCTAATAATGCAGATGGATCGACCAAAGCAGGCACAGGGAGATGCGCTGGTAAAGGATGCAGCCATCAAACGTCATTTGTCTGCGGTGCTTGTACTCACGCCACGGACCCAACTCAGAAACAACACTGGTGCCTGGCATGTACTGCATGGGAGGACCACGAAAATTGCATGCACAGTGACGCACTTGCATAGGAATTACACATGAGATGGAGAACTAGATAATATATAATATAATTCCTACATGATAAACCAACTCATTCCTACTATCTATGGTCGTACTAAGCATACTTCCCTCGACTATTGCACATATCACATGTCACCACACATTCAGGATAACATATGCAACAAATCCGACCGGATTACACCCACCAAGTACAAACCTTGCAACATAATGCCCTTCAATTACCATAACTAAGGCACCATATCAGGGACTAAGCCTCATAGGTATCGAGGACGATGCAACTTCGTCCTCGGATATGAAAAAAGTGGGCAGAAGGGGGGACAACAGCTTACATTACTAGTGTAACCGATTGTTTTCCCAGGAAAACAATGCTGTTTTCCTAGGAAAACAGTCAAATGGGACGTAGACACTAGTATTTTTGACGATGGACTAATTAGTCCATCGTCGCAAAATAGCCCCTCAAAAACTCACTATGGATATTTGACAACTTCGTGAATGAACAGAAAACAGAAACCATCAGCAATACCCGCTGCCTTTGAGCTCGGTCAGTAGTATTATTTGGCAAATAGCAGCAATAATCTTTGGTGCTGTGCAGCTCGGTGGCATTGATTTTTACGATGAGTTATGTAGAAGAGTCAGACGATATGATGTGTTGTGCTTCCTGTGGCATCGCCGGAGTTGATGATGTCAAATTGAAGAAATGCACAGCTTGCTATCTCGTTCGATACTGCAGCGTTGAATGTCAGAAGAATCACAGGTCGCAGCATAAAAAGGAGTGCAAGAAAAGAGCGGCTGAATTGCGTGATGAAATTTTATTCAAGCAACCGGAGAGCACACATCGCGGTGATTGCCCGATTTGTTTTTTGCCGCTATCGCGTGATCCAGAGAATTCTACTTTGATGACATGCTGCTGCAAAGAGATTTGTAATGGATGTGAATATGCCAATATGATTCGTGAGTTGGAGGGAAAATTTGATCACAAGTGCCCGTTCTGTCGACATAAACCACCAGAATCTGATGAAGATGCGGATAAGAATGTTATGAAGAGAGCAGAGGCGAATGATTCAGTTGCACTTTGCCATATGGGTGTAAGGTGCAATATTGAAGGGGACTACAAAAATGCATTTGAGTATTTCACAAAAGCAGCTGCTTTGGGGGATGCTTTAGCACATTTTCAATTATGGATTTTGTACTCTGAGGGGAGCGGAGTTGTTCAGAAGGACAAGAAAAAGGAGGTTAGTCATTTGGAACAGGCTGCCATAGGAGGGCATCCCGGAGCTAGGAATAATCTTGGTTTTGAAGAGGAAGAGCGTGGAAGGATAGATAGAGCAGTAAAGCATTGGATCATCGCCGCCAAACTTGGAGATGAAGATTCATTGCAAAATGTCAAGGAGGCATACAGAGGTGGATTAGTCAGCAAAGAAGACTTTGCCTCAGCTCTTCGTGCACATCAATCTGCTGTAGACGCAACGAAAAGTCCGCAAAGGGAGACAGCGGAGAGATGGTGGAGGGAACAAGCAGCTAGGGTGTGAGATGGATGACATGACCACTTTAGTTCCTTCTATAAAGTTGTCAGATAGTATTCCCAGAATGCGAACAAGATTTAATAGAAGTAGAAGCTGTGTGTTGTAATCCGACCGCAGGAACCATTAAAAGCAAAAATGAAGACGATATAGCACATCATGAGATAAACATCGATAAAGATAAATGCTTGCTGTTGCTTCTGCTGGCTCTAGTTCTAGATCTAGAGTATCTGGTTTGCAATGAAGGATGAATAGATACATCACGCCGCAGTACAATTCCATAGCAAGCAAGAAGAGGAAAGACATACACAGTTAATGTGATGAATCACATATTGTCTAGCCTGTATAACTAGTCCAGTCCCAATAGCAATATCATCACTTGCTTAATCGCCCAGAGTACACAAGAGTTGTTCAAATACAAACAAATGTGACAATCTAAACCTATTACTTGCTCTTCAACATCACAGGAGGGTTCAGAGCTCTCCAGATAGAGAGACATGCATGAACAGATTGTGATGACATAAACAGTTAAGTCTCTCCTCTACAACTTACTATGTGGTTTGTCATAGACTCGATGAAAACTGTTGCAGTAGACACGTTTTAGTTGAGTACCATACACGCGACACGTTTTAGCTGAGCAAACTTCGTGAATGACAATGACCAATGACAACACATGGCGTGTATCTGAGCAGTGTAGTATTATTTGGTAAATAGTAGCAATAATCTTTGGTGCTGTGCAGCTCGGGGCATTCATTTTTACGACGAGAGGTGTAGAAGAGACAGACGATATTATTATGATGTGTTGTGCTGCTTGCGGCATCGCCGGAGTTGATGACATCAAATTGAGGAAATGCTCCGCTTGTTATCTCGTGAAATATTGCAGCATCAAATGCCAGCGGGATCACAGGCCACAGCATAAAAAGGAGTGCAAAAAAAGAGCCGCTGAATTACGTGACTAGGGGGCACCGCTTGGCTAGAGCTCCCTTTTGCAAATGAGACGAAGCATTGTGCAAAATTCTTTCGATCTTCATTCGTCGTTACGCAAAGAGTATGAATAGGTGTGCCGCAGCGTATAACGTATGGATGTTTGCAGGATTGAATAGATGCCGACCCCATGTCGCCGCAGTGGCTGGCGAATGGGGTCGGCCAACATAGCTCTCTGTTCTCCTTAATTTGTGCGCGAATACATCGTGTTGCACTTAATGAATAGTAGATCATACTTTCTGCATCTTCAAATCCAGCTCAAACTTGCCAGCACAAGTATTGAATGTTAAGATTCAGTTCAACTCTATTCCTATTCATGCTTTACTTAGCCAATATATAACTTGTGCCGCAGTCAAGGTTGGGGGTGATTTCGTCAACTCAAGATATCTCAAAGAGAGAGAGAGGTTGCTGACCACACGAGTAGCTTGCAAGTCCTTGCTGAGAGAGAGAGAGAGAGAGAGAGAGAGAGATGCTGACTTGCTCCTGTGTGCAGAAGGATGAAGGGCTGCTCGACTATAGGCCTTGTGATTTAGCTTAGCTTCATTTCAAATAAAAACGAAGGCCTATAGACGTCTCCCGCAATTCTAATGCATCTTTCAATTCTGAGCGAACAGGGGTCGATTTCTCAGTTATAAGTTTTGTTCCCTGAGCTCCATGGATCCCTCCCCATTCCGCAGTATTGACGACGCCGAAGAAAAGAATCTGGGGGGTGTTTGGCAATCTTAACGAGATTCTATTCAAGAAGCCCGAAAGCACTCATCTTGGCGATTGCCCGATTTGCTGTCTGCCGCTGGCAATTAATAACAACAAATCTTCGTTGCTGTCATGCTGTAGCAAAGTAATCTGTGATGGCTGTGATTATGCCAATCAGATGCAAGAGTTGAAGAGAAACGTCGAGCCGAAGTGCCCATTTTGTCGGCATTCACCACCAAAATCGGAGGAAGAATGGGATCGGAATCTTTTGAAAAGGATTGAGGTGAATGATGCATTTGCAATCTGTCAAACGGGTGTGAGCTGCTACAGCGAAGGGGACTACGATGGGGCATTTGAATATTACTCGAAGGCATCTGCGTTGGGAAATATTGTTGCACATATTAATCTATCGCGTTTGTACTATGAGGGGAAAGGAGTTAAGAAGGACAAGAAAAAGGAAGTTTATCATTTGGAACAGGCTGCAATTGGTGGGGAACCTTACGCTAGACACAATCTTGGTTGTATTGAGGAGGAAAATGACAGGATTGAGATAGCGCTGAAGCATTGGATCATCGCTGCCAATATGGGACATGACACTTCAATGAAAATGGTAAAGGAGTGTTATAGAAAGGGATTAGTCAGCAAAGGCAAAGAAGAATTTGCCTCAGCTCTTCGTGCACATCAAACTGCTGTCGACGCAACGAAAAGTCCGCAAAGGGAGGTAGCGGAGAAATGGCGTAGGGAAGAAGCAGCTAGGGTGTGAGATGGATGACCATGAGTCCCTTCTTTCTATACAGTTCCAGTTCTCAGATAGTATTACCAGAGCCAGAATTGGAACAAGATGTAATAGAAGTAGAAGTTGTGTGGTGTAATCAGACCGCAGGAACCAATAAAAGCAAAAATGAAGACGATATAACACATGAGATAATCATCGATAAAGATAAGCTTGTATTTGTTTCTGCTGGCCCTCTACCTAGAGTATCTGGTTTGCAATGAAGGATGAATAGGAATAGGTACATCAACATCAACATCACCATCACGCCTCAGTACAATTCACATTCAAGCAGGAGGAAAGACATACACGTCAATGTGATGAATCACATATTGTTTAGCCTGTATAACTAGTCCAGTCCCCTAGACACCACCAGCAATTGCAATATCATCACTTGCTTAAACGCCCAGAGTTCAAGAAGTTGTCAGTTGTTCAAACAACTGTGAGGTGACAATCTAAACTAAATCTAAATCTATGTACTTGTTCTTCAACTTCACAGGAGGGTTCACAGCTCCCTAGATAGAGAGATGACATGTCTCGAATGAACGAGATAAATCTCTCGATCAACTCTGTTCCTTTCGTTCCAACCAACCCTCTACATAGCTACTTGTTCAAAGTCAAGGCCTGCTGCAGGAGGCTTGAGATAACGGTTTTCGTTTTCTTACACATACATCTGCCCTTTCTTGCATTTTCCACCTACATTGAGACCGCGCCTTTTTGGTCACCATGACTTGAGTGAATTGCATGAGAATCATATTAGCTACACAGCAACCAAACAAAGCAAAGCAACCAAACAACAATCCCATCATGGTGGTCTCCGCCAACAGCAACCCCGGCATAACAGCCGGCGACCCCACCTCCGAATTCTCCATCGAAAAAATGCTCGGCGAAGGCTCCTTCGGCCAAGTATTCCGCGCCACCCACCTCCGCACCGGCGCCATTGTCGCCGTAAAAGTCGTCCCCAACCAAGAGGGGGATGCCGCCGAAGCCGACAAAATCATGGGCGAGATTGACATATTGAGTAAATGCAATAGTCCCTTTATCGTTGGTTATTTTGAGTGTTTTGTGGCACCCCCGAAAAAACGGATGGAGGCGGGAGAGATGTGGATTGTTATGGAATTTTGTGACGGGGGGTCGATTAGTGATTTGATCGAGGCGGCAGGTGGACGGGGCAGTTTTGCCATGCCCGAGGAGGCGATTCGGGCGGCGTGTGCGGGAATTGTGCTGGGGTTGGAATATTTGCACAAGAAGGAAATTTGCCATCGGGATATTAAATGTGGGAATGTGTTGTTGACGAATGATGGACATGTCAAGTTGGCGGATTTTGGTGTTAGTGCCGAGTTGACCAATACGATTAATAAGCGAAAGACGGTGGTTGGGAGTCCCTTTTGGATTGCACCGGAAGTTATCAAGGAGGCGCATTATGATGGACGTGCGGACGTGTGGTCACTGGGAATCACCGCTATTGAAATGGCCGAGGGGGCACCACCTCACTCCAATTTGAACCCGTTGAGGGCCATCTTTTTAATTCCATCCAAGCCGGCGCCGACATTGGCTGATCCGGACAATTGGAGTCCGGAAATGTTGGATTTTATTCGGTGTTGTTGTAAGAAGGACCCCTCGGAACGGAGTGATTCGGCGTTGTTGACGTCACATCCGTTTGTCAAACAGGAGGTTAATGCGTTGCAGAGGATGCATGCTAATTTTGATTATAGTGGGAATGGAGGGTTGAGGGGGTATGAACAGGAGGCGGCACAGAATACTAATCGACCATTGGGATTGCCAGCGTTGCGTAGTTTTATGGATCGCATGAGAAATCCTTTGGATGCAGTGAAGAAGGAACGTGACATGGGCCACCCAGTTGTTGGACAAGGTGGTGGGGGTTTTGATGAGAATGATGAGTCGGCAATGGCATCTCCCTTATCCACGAAGGAGAGTGAGGGAGGATCCTCATTTGATGAATCAGATGACAATAATTTCAACAAGAAGGGGGTGGCCACTTCCAATGCTACAATAGAACAAAGGAACCTCAATCCACCCGATTGGAATAACATGGCAATCCCCAACAACAATTCTGGAGGTGGCCAAAATGGTAGTGGCATATTCAACCGCACAATCAACGAAATTGATCCTGAATTGAAGAATGATGCATTGTTTCAAGAAGAAATGTACAAACTCAATCAATTGTACGAGGCAAAGTTAGCCTCACTACAAGCAGCACACGAAGAATCACGACGAAAAATTATGATTTCTGCCATGGTACGAAATCGCAAGGCAGTAGACGTTCACGTGTTGATGGAGCAGGCTGCGGCGAGGAGAGATATTGAATTGAAATCCAATGCTGTTTATAACGATGCGGCTAATAATGAATGTTTCAAGGTAATGCTGGAGAGTATGGGGGCAGCAGCAGCTGCTGCAGATAGTGGTGGAAATGTCGATAGAAACGCCAATTTTGCAGTACCAAGAATGACACCTTCACCGCCTTTAAATTATGCTGAGAGCGATGAGGTTGTAGCTCAATCATTGAACGATTTGGATAATCAGGTTATGTATCATGGAAGACCGTCTTCCGATGAAAGTGAGGATGACATCAATTTGGATCATGTTTCAATTGGTGTTTCACCGACAGCGAGTAATGAGAGACAGGAGATGATATTTTGAGAGGAGAAAAGTTGTTTGTTGTTGTTATAAGTTAAATCACATGTTTACTTCAATGGTAAAGAGTTGAAGCAAGCATCAAGCATGAGCATGGCCCTATTGACTCTTTTGCAAATTATTCCCGCCAAAAATCCGTGCGCAAGCTAAGTTGATTTTCGAAAAAAATTCAACCTGCGCAAGCAAAAGATGAACCATGGCGAGAATCCTGGAAAAGGTCGTCATAAACCGATCTGTTTGAATGAAGAAGAAGAGCATATCTTTGATCTTCGAGCTGCAAGAAGCGCAAATAAAAGATGCTAAGAGAAATGGAGAAAGGCGCACGCAAGAGTCACTTTCTATTGGGGAGGTTACTCATTCCCTAAGTTACTCTGTAGAAATAGAAAGAAGTTTCAGCTCTTCATTTGTTGGTCTTGACAAGCTCCCAAGGCAGGCAACACTGCGACAGATTTTCAGCGGGCAGCACTTTACAAAGAAAGATTGCCAGCAACAACTTCTCTCTCCCTCTGCAATTTGATTTTTTCGAGTTCTTCACGTGCTAGTTCTGCTGCCTCCCTCTGGGGACTTTTCGTTGCATCTACGGCAGCCTGATGTGCACGAAGAGCTGCGGCAAAGTCTTCTTTGCTAACCAATCCCTCTCCGAAGGCATCTTTGAGCGTCTCCAATGAACCATCATCTCCAAGATTGGCGGCGATGATCCAATGTTTTACTGCTCTATCCATCCTGCCATTTTCCGCCTCAAGACAACCAAGATTGTGTCTTGCAAATGGATGCCCTCGAATGGCAGCCTCTTCCAAATGATGCAATTCTCTTTTCTCGTCCTTCTTCACACCTTTCCCCTCCCGATACAACATGGATAGACTAAACCATCTCTATTCTCTAGACAACCAAGATAGTGTCTCGCCAATGTATGCCCAGCAATGGCAGCCTCTTCCAAATGATGCCACATCTTTTTCTTGTCCTTCCCAACACCTTTCCCCTCGTGATACATAAATGATAGATTAAAATGCGCATTTACATCGCCTAATCCGGCTGCCTTAGTATAATATTCAAATGCGACATCATAATCCTCCTTCTCTTGGCGCTTAAATCCCATTAGACGAATTGCAACTGGATCATTCACCTCAACTCGTTTCATCTGAATCCGGTCGGCCTCTTCTTGCGATTCTGGTGATGGATGTCGACAGAAAGGACACTTCCGCAGGAGTTTTCCCTCAATCTCTCTTATCTGGTTGGCACGATCGCATCCGTTACAAATCGTTTTGCTGCAACATGGCATCAAATTAGATTTATCACAATCAAGCGGTAGCGGCAAACAGCAAATCGGGCAGTCCCCCTCATGCGAGCTTTCAGGCTGCTTTAATAAAATTTCATCACGTAATTCATCGGCTCTTTTTTTGCACTCCTTTTTGTGTTTTGGCCTGTGATTCCTCTGGCATTTAACACCGCAGTATCGAACGAGATAGCAAGCTGTGCATTTCTTCAATTTGATGTGATCAGCTTCCGCTGTGCCGCAGGCAGCACAACACATGATTTCTTCTTCTACCACTGAATGTGTACTCATCACACAAAATCATCCATATCGATCCGATGCAATATCGCCGCCTATTGTATCAACCCGGCTCTTCGGTCGGATCGCTAAGATGTTGCAGGTGTTCTCCTTCTCCGCCCGTCAAGCTGCTCAGCTGCTGAGAGGAAGTTGGTTGTACGTATGTAAGTATTTAGTTGAATCTACTCCTAAAATACTCTTACTTACACCTACGTACTTAATGCCTCTCTCTCTCTCTAGCTATCTGAAGTCTGAATACTGAATAGAAGCCGGCCAATTAATTCCTCTGTCCTCTGGCTGGCATAGCCTGCTGGTACTTTGCAATGCAACATGCAACCAAGTGAACACCTGACGATGATCTCATTAATACTATCGAGCTCTCTACAGATTTCTTCCACATTAGCCCTCACTGCATTAATCTCACGATCAAGTCTCCTTGGCCAAGCCGCTGCCGCATTTACAACAGCAGCATCAGGACAACAAATCTTGATGAGAACTCTGCCAAAATCTTTTGCCATCATGAGTAGCAATACGGCAGCATTCGACGAATCAGCAATAAACAAAGCGCTATCACTTCTCAATTCCGTGTACGGGCCATCAATGACAAAACTTGACTAACTTTCCTCTCCCAATGCCACCCGATGAAGCAGGTCTATGCTACGATGGATACCAAAGACGATATTTATGGACCGATGCATTTGGTGTTCTTGCTTACAAATCCATTGCAGATATGCATGAGATAAATGATGACAAAGACAAAGCAAACATTTATCGTCATGCATGTGATAAACTCATACAAACAGTGCACGAGTGTTTAGGATCGCCCAGATCAAATGACAAAGATGATGCCATGAAGATCGATCCTTCATCACCTTGATCTATGATCCTTCTGGCATTTGATGCTGCAATATTTTACAAGATAGCAAGCGGTACATTTCTTCAATTTGACGCCATCAACTTCCTCTGTGCCGCAGGAGGCACAACACATCATGCCAATCTCAGCAGTTTCGCTCATGGTACAATATCACGATTATTATAAATAAATATCGCTCCTGCTCGCTCAAACAAAGATAATAATCGCCGGTGAGAATAATAATAGCATCAAGTAGCTCCTTCAAGGCTAGAGATAGATGAGGAAGAGGAGAGGAAGGAGGAAGATTGAAGATTGATGGAAAGGAATATGTTCCCGCCAAAACACATTTTGTCCACCTTGCATTGCCTTGGATCTTGATCCTGTCTGTGCCCAATGTGGAGCTACAACTTGGCAAAGTTCTGGTAATTCATCAGAAGATCAGAAGGCATCCTGGACCGGATCGATCTCTATGTCATCTGTTTTGACCGATGGTGTCTGTGGAATGCGACTTCAAAGGTACAAATCTCAAATTATCATTTTTTAGAGTGTATAGGTATAGTTGAAGTTGACTGGCTTGGAATGTCTGATTACCGCGTATCACTGAAGTTAAGTAGAATGACGACTGGACTATCCAACACTCCACGAGGTGCAGTCCTCCTTCACTGTCTCAACAATGTCTGGGGAGATGTCTCTACCAGGAGAAGCAGGGAGAGATCAAGCTTCTGAGAAGACTCTTGAGGATAATCGCGGCCTGTCGTCAAGCGAACAACTTCTAGGAGTCCCTACAGCCGACTCTATCTTCTCTACACGTTGTAACTGAAAAACTAAACGCAAGTTGTCTTGCGATATGATTGTGACAATCGACATATAAGCCACATGCACGCAAGATGCAACAAAGTGCTGGGCGAGGAGAGAGCAAGAAACATTCAATTTATTATCTGAAGTTGACTGCTTTTCTTAAAATGTCCTCGATTGCGACGAATCTCAAATTCTGTAGCTACCTCCCTCTGAGGACTTTCGGTCGCATCCACGGCAGCCTGAGAGCCGCGGCAAGGTCCTCTTACTCTTGCTTTGCTGACAAATCCCACTCTGTAAGTGTAAGCGTTTTAAGCGCTTCCAATGATCCATCAAATCCAAGATTGGCGGCGATGACTCAATGTTTTATTGCTCTATTCATCCTGCCACTTTTCTCCTGGATACAACCAAGCAAGACTGTGTCTCGCTTTCGTATGCCCCATTTGGAAAAGGCTGCCATAAAGGGGCATACGAAAGCGAGGCACAATCTTGATCTTGGATGTATTGAGGAGGAAAATGGCAGGATGGATAGAGCAATAAAGCATTGGATCATCGCCGCCAATCTTGGATATGATGGATCATTGGAAGTGCTTAAAATCGCTTATACAGAGCGGGATGTGTCGGCAAAGAGGACCTTGCTGCTGCTCTTCGTGGACATCAGGCTGCCGTGGATGCAACTAAAAGTCCCCAGAGGAAGGCAGCTGCAAAATATGAGATTCAGAATCGAGGACATTAAATGGAAGCGGTCAACTTCATATGGAGAATCCTAGATAATAAATTGATGTTTCGTGCTCTCTCCTCGCCCACAGCACTTTGTTGAATCCTACATGCTTGTTGCTTATATGTCGATTGTCACAAACATACCCAAGACTACTTGGATATTGTCTCAACCAGGAGAAGCAGGGAGAGATCAAGCTTCTGAGAAGACTCTTGAGGGTAATCGCGGCCTGTCGTCAAGCGAACAACTTCTAGGAGTCCCTACAGCCTGCCTCTTAGAAGATTGTAACTGAAAAAGTAAATCCAAGTGTCTTGCGATATGATTGTGACAATCGACATATAAGCCACAAGCATGCAAATGAATCAAAGTGCTGGGCGAGGAGGGAGCACGAAACATTCAACTTATCCTTCTACACTATCATAACCAACGTTAATGGGCCACTGGAAGCTCTTCGTTGCCGTATTTACAGCGTTTAATTCATATACATTCATACCTTAATTTTAAACATTCACTCTCAAGAAAATCTACCGCCATTGAGATGCTTGACAGTGTGGATGAAGTAGAGGAACACATCTATCTGGAGACTCTAGCGCATCAACCTGTTCATTATCAATCTTCTCACAAACACAGACAAACAACTTCAACTTCGCCTTCACAACTTGTTTCCCATCATTGGATAAAGCCGAAACAGAGAGCATCTTTTTTACCCTCTGGTCCAGAGAACCATGGCTGACCTGTTCCTGGGCCATAGTCTATAGAGTCGAAGTCAGATTTGGGATAATCAGTACATCTATCATGCACGCCAGGCTCATACGCTTCATTTATGAGGCAATAGCAATCACGCCACAGTGAATCACCTTCCAATTCAACTCCCGGCAAGGTCCAATTATTCTCGGCATAGCAGACTGAATCTTTGCACTTTGTGACACAATCTAGAACGGAATAAGCGCGGTAAGTAATAACACTGTAGTACTCTCCAAGGCTAGATGTACAATATCCCTCTCCCACCAATTGCAATTGATACCCAGTAACATTGGGAATAACGGCAGCCCAATCATATGGGCCAGGACTCAATTCCACAGCGAGGACTTCGTAAACTTGTGCCACTGCCTCCAGAATAACTTCAATGCTTTCCACCCCATGCCTCTGCGAGAGCCACCGCTACATCCGATATTGCTGCAGAAGCGCTTTCAATGGTGCTGGTGCTGGTGCTGGTGCACTGGTGATGTTTTCTTTAGTATCAGTATAAAAAGAAGGACCTGCGATGGTAAGGCACTGGCAATGAATGTCCATAGGCTTTGCAGATCTAAACGACGGCGGCCTGCTTCATCAATCGCTACTTCAACTTCTGGCGTCGGATCAACAACCACCCAGCAAGGCGCAATGAGAGGCTGAGTGAGGTCCTTGCAAATGCAAATTACTTCCTCTAAGGCAGATTTCAACGCATTTTGGACACTTTGCACGCATTCCTCCTCCTCCTCCTCACTTCCGCAGTCCAAGTTTCCCAATGCTATGGTGCCTTCATATTTTGCCCGTACAGCATCACCATTGGGCTCCTCTGCATCTGCATTCGAATTCGAATCTTCGCAATCATCATCATCTCCATTAAAATTAAAAGAATCGAGCTCACAGTCTTCGTCATCTTCAAAGTTGGCGTCTTTGAGACGTCTTGCATAACTGCGTTTGCTGCATTTGCTCTTGCTGCTTTTGCTACCCCACTGCTCTCCTTCACTGATGCTTGAGCTTGATCTTGATTATGTGCAACAATTCCTACAGAAGCAGAAGCGCTGCTTAGAAATTCTAATAGAAACGCCACAAATGTAGTGAAAAGAACAGCTGCCAGCACCCACCACATCCACATGAAGGAGCGCTTCGTTGGAGCGGCATCAGATTCAGATTCAGCGCTTAAGCTCAAGTCTTCGGCGTCGAAGTTGTCCACAACTTCAATTTCTCCTTCATTGATTTGAGTATGAGGTTCTTCAGTCACAGTCATGATGATGATGATGATGATGATGATAATTTGGATTTGGCATTTGGATTCATGCAAGAACTCTTTATGAATAAACGTCGTCTTTTTGTTTTGCATTGTGCGGAACGGAGCAACGTTGAGGTTGAGGGGGGAATACAGCAGCGTCGGAGGTATGTAAGTAGGCCTTTTGCAAGGGGAGAAATGTGTCTCTCGAATCACCACGCTGGAATTCAGTGCATAAGGACATGGTAGCTTACGACTTTTACCTAACCTCATAAAACTGTCCTTTTCTCTTACAGGTTACAATAACCATAAAATAACAACACACAATCCAACTTCATAGTTTCAGATGAGAGAATCCCCCCATAAGTACTGAACGTGAAGGATAGGAAGAGTAAAATTTAGCAGGCCAAAAATTTCTATGCACGTAAAATTATTTGTGAGAGCACATCGAAATTTTTGTAGAGGAAGGCACATTGAAATTTTTGTCATGATGATGATTCATTGTTCATCATAAAATTGACATTGACATTGACATTGCTTCAAAACAACAGCACTGTTGGCTCTGACGAACTATAACTATATATTGAGGCGTCTATCTTTACTTTACTATCTCAACATAGACCAATAACAACAACAACATCATGAGAGTTCTACCAATTATTGTCGGGAGCTCCATCTTATCCACTTCCTTTGCACAGCAGTACCGCACCCACTCCAGCTCCAGCAGTGTGAGAATGTGTTCCACATCCGATCAACGTGCATGCTGTGGAATGGTGATTGACAGCCTTGAAGGAGCACGCGATTTTTGCATCGACCATGGATGCAATCATAACATTTGTTACGGGAAGCCATCTGGGGCTGGCGTTGTTGCAAAGAAGAAGAAGGATGATACGGACGAGGACTACGATCGCGTCAACGATGTTGATCTGTGGGGAAGTGGAGGTGTGACGCAGTGGGGGGAGGACAAGGATGAACATGACTACGATGCATGGAGCGTCGCCAAGTGGAGTAAGGATGAGGTCGATAGCAATGCATCGGCCATCTTACCTTCTCGTTCTCGCCAACGCCAAGAACGAGGCCTTGCGTGGTCACCCCCCAATTGGGGTGCACCCAAGTACACCGAGCCCAGGGCCTACTACCCGCCACCAGCACAAGCACCAGTCAACTACTATCCTCCTATAGCTCCCAAGTTTGTTGAAACTTGTTGCACTAGTAATGAGAGAGTTTGTCCAATGGGATTCCCGATGCAGAAGCAGGTCTTCTTGTCCGGGAACGGGAAAGTGCGTGTCTGTTGTTTTACAAGGCGCGTTGATGGTGGAGGTGGATACTACCCCAGGTATGGAGGAGGCGGATACGGAGGAGGTGGATACCAATACCAAACTCGAACTCCACGTTACGGTTACGATTATGGGAATCGGATGTTACAGTACGGATATGGATCCGGAGGCGGATACTACGGCCAACCACCTTCTTATTACAGAGACTCGTACGCATTGCCGGCACAGTGCCCAGCTACTCGGACCACTCCTTTACCAACCAAGTCAGCTACTCTGACCACTCCTTTACCAACCAAGTCTCCAACAAAGGCTCCAACATCGGAACTATCATTGGAACCATCATCCGATGGAGCCTCATTGGCACCATCATCGGTACCATCCTTAGAACCATCATTGGGACCATCATTAGAACCATCATTGGCACCATCATTGGGACCATCCTTAGAACCATCATTGGGACCATCATTAGAACCATCATTGGCACCATCATTGGGACCATCCTTAGAACCATCATTGAGACCATCATCATCATCGGAACCATCATCCTCTCCGGCTACTGCACCAACCCCAAAAGAATCATGCACGTTTTGCGAGGGCGAGGGCGGTATCCCCGATCCCGATGCAGAAGCGGCTGGGACAGGAGGACAAACGTGTGCTCAAGTGAAGGCAAATGCAGATGAAGAAACTAATGGCAGCGCTATTTGTGACATACTCCAAGAAGTTGAAAGCTCTTGCTGCCCAGAGCCGACAGCTGCGTGTACCTTTTGCGAAGAAGGTATCTCTAATCCAGAGCTTGTGCCTCCAGACACTGGCACTGGAGGGCAAACATGCGCTCAGATAGGATTGTTGGCAGCTGATGACACTGAAGGGAGTGGTACCTGCACGACAATCCAAGCAGTCGAAAGCGCATGCTGTCCTCAAATTGAGAGTTGTACCCCTCTTGATCCTAACCCCTATACATTTGAACCCCCGAACAATGTCTTCCCCGTGGCTCCATGGACAACAGGCGGTGATGGTGTATGGACAATTGACGACACAAACGCACAGGAAGGAACGTACTCCATTAAGAGCCCTGATCTTGATGGAAGCGAAGGAACAGCAATATCAAATGCCACACTAGCTATTTGCGACGACTTTGCTGGTGGCGTGCTCATGTTCAATACATTGGCACCGGTAGTGCCACCCTACGACATTCTTGTCTGGTATGTTGATGGAGTTGAAATCAGTCGACTCGCTGGTGAACCTGAGTGGAGTGCAGTTCCAATTTCACTCCCTCCAGGAGCTCACAGGATCGATTTTCAGTATCAATACAACCCATTTAGTCTTCCAGAATTGCCAAATGATCCTCCTCCAACTAGACAAGGTGCGGTGTGGATCGATGCAGTGGGATTAATGTAGAAAATTCATATAAAACCAGTTGTTAATGTCTTGATATCCAAATGAGAATCCGAATCCCATTTGCACATGTTTCCAAGCATCTTTTGGACCATACCTCATTGGCACGGCGTATGTCAACTCGAATCTTCATACTTTGAAACGCCTCTACATGCGTCGGAATTTATTCATGACGAAAATTCTCATTCAACTTCTGAAAGGTGAGATCCTCGTCGAAGATGGTTTGTGAAAGAGAAAGATTTTGAACATCAAAATCAAAAAGAAAAATCGAAATAGAAATGCTAGAATACGACACAGATTCTACATTATCCGAGTCCAATGATGAACTTCGCTTACGCACAGTTGGGGTTAGACGTTAGATTCACAGAGAACAGAGATACTTAGGCTTAGGGTTACCATAGGCTAAGTTAAGGTGAAAATGAAAGTAGCTAAAATCACATATAAAGCACGTGCTCTTCCGTATCCGATCATGGTATCAAGGCCCACTCGAAGGTGTTGATTGCCATATTCACAGAGTTGTACTGCTGAGATCCCTGGCGGGCTCCCAGATGGCCTCATAAGGTCACTGTACGACGTTGTAGCGACGCCAATACGAATACGACCAAAAAGAGCTTGAGTCGTGAAAAAGATGCTTCTATACTAATAGTCTATACTATCATGGCCAACTATATTGGGTCATTAGAAGCTGTGGATTGTCACATTCACTGCGTGAGAAACGATATTGTGATTGTGCTAGAGAGTAATGCTGGCGGCCGTCTCAGATTCAGATGGCCTCATCAGGTCACCTACGACGTTGTAGCGACGCCGATACGACCAAAAAGAGCTTGAGTCGTAAATAAGATCCTTCTCTACTATCATGGCCAACTATCGTGGCCCACTAGAAGCTGTTGATTGCCATCTTCACAGCGTGAGATACGATATGGTGCTAGAGTAGCGCTGGCAGCCGTCCCAAATTGGGCCTCATCAGGTCTCACCTACGACTACGACGTTGTAGCGACGCCGATACGTCCAACAAACACTTGAGCTGTGATAATGATCCTTCTCTACTATCATGGCCAACTATCATGGCCCACTAGAATCTGTCGATTGCCATATTTACAGCGTTACAAACGAGATGTATGTCAACAGATGAGCTGGCGGGCATCTATCTGAAGTTGACCGCTTTACTTAAAATGTCCTCGATTGCGACGAATCTCAAATTCTACAGCTGCCTTCCTCTGAGGACTTTCGGTCGCATCCACGGCAGCCTGAAGTGCACGAAGAGCCGCGGCAATGTCCTCCTTGCTGACACATCCTGCTCTGTAAGCATTTTTAAGCGCTACTAATGCACGCTTGCTACGAGGCCGTCGGGGATGAGGCAGCCCAGAATGCATGTCGTATGCCCTTTGAGGAACTCCTTGCCAGAGATTGCCCAGATGATTTTGAAGCTTTTAAGAAAGCATGTGCATGTGCCCCCACGTCTTCTTTTGAGTTTGAAAACTTTGCTCTCGACCTTGCCGAAGAGCTCGAGTCCACTGCTTATGTGCATGGCCTCCGCGGATCTACCATCGAAGAAGAATAAGTTATATATTTTGGCATGATGCATTTGCGACGAGATGAGCTGATGTGTATCTATGATGGCACTATTAAATATGAAGACTCATGACTATATTATTTCTCGTTTGCTCTTGATATCACTTAGTTGGAGATGGAGAGAATTCTATATAGCAAGTCTTGTAGCTGCTAACCAAATATTATTCTCATTTCTTACCAATTCACAGAGCCACACTTCATACTCATTCATTAACTATCTCATCCCTATAGGGTATGTCCACCGCCACCAACAATCAACATGCAAATTAGCCACTCACTCTCATTAGTGACTTATTCCTTCTTTGATGATAACTTCTTCCCAATTTTGCCAATCAAGCCCAACATCCTAAATTTAAATGATGGTTTGTACGGTTGACACTCCCGGATAGGCAATGGCTTCCCCACTCCATAAAAGTATCCAAATGCCCCACCCAAACCGCCAGTATTGCCCTGTCGACGATCAACGGTATAAAATCCGAATTCTTTCACAAGACCTTCTTCAGTAAAGTCCATGTGAAAACTTTGCGGAGGCAGTGTCAATTCCGTAGAAGAGTCCGTGGAAGGCTCTGCTCCCATGAATGGAGCAATCTGTGTCGAAATCTGACGCCCATACCACCAAACACGATTCGGCTGCAATGGATCGACTGTGAATCCAAATGTATTTTGTTCAATATCGAATGATTCTTCCAACTTGAACCCTCCCAATGCATCCAAATATTCTTCTCTGCCAATCGGACCAACGACGGCGGCAACGAATTCAAAGTCTGTAGCGAGGCATGCTCCTGAGTCTTTCGTGCCGATTCCAATTTCGGGCGAGAGGACTCGTTTGGCACGGTTGATGAGATCGGACGGGGAGATGGGAAAGGTGGAGGCGGCGAAGGCAGCGGTGGTGTCGACTTCTCCGGGGAGGATGATTGGAGCGGCGGGAGCGCTGAATGCCGAGGCGGTGGATGTGACGACGGCGAATAGGGCGGCGGTGGCGGTGGTTGTCTTCATGGTGCTATTGTGGTGTGTTGTTTAGTTATGCAGTGGCGAGTGTTCTTCTATCTTGGCTGCTCTACACAAATCGTGCTACCACGTACACCTCATGGAGTCAGTATTTTCTTGGCTTCTTGGCTTCGCTACGTCGCGTGTTGTCCTTTCCCTCCAAAAATGAGGCCCATGCACAACAAGGTAGGCCCATGCCCCGAATCTGAATTCTGACCCGCCCATGGACAAGGCCCACGGCCCACGAACAATGAAAAGTCCGCGAGGCAAAAACCTCCCCCACCACAAAATCACAAGAGATGTCCACCATTAACACCCAGCCGCTACACTCCCAGGTGCAAGCATCACTTCAATGCATCACGTCCTCAACCTCACAATCTCAGTCTATCCGTCAGGCTCAAGAGACTCTACTCGCCCTGGAAAATGATCATGTCGACGAGTACGTAAATTGCCTCCTCTCATTGATTGGCGCCACATCACCATCATCACCGGTGGAGGAGAATGCAGCAAGTACATTACGTCTGGCAGCAATACTTTCACTCAAGGCTGCTATATCTCGTCGTTGGAAGGATCGTGGGCGTGGACGGGCTGATGCGGACCAGGAGAAAAAGAAGTATTTGAGTGAACATGTCAAGCAAATAGTTCGAATATTTATTGTGAATTTGGTCATCGCTGGTGGTCGACACACAAACAGCAGCAATGATATTGGCATCAATTTCATTACAAACGTCAATGAAATCACTGCACTGCAATTAGAACTGCTACAAGACCGTCAATTACAGCATAATGCAGCATCGCTCCTCTCCAAAATAGGTCGACTTGACCTCCCACTCAAATTCCATGAATTGGTTCCGACTCTCGTAGAGGCGGTCAAACGATCCCAAGAGGTGATTGCAACAACAACACTGGCTGCACAATCACATCGCAACGTCATTATTATGCAAACACGAAGATTTCAATTGATACAATACAATGCAATGAACGCATTGGAAGCAACGCTATCTGAAATTAGTACGCAGAGAATATTGGTGGGCAAAAAGTATCGAAATTCGATATCACTGCAGTATTTGGGGAGTGTAGTTGAATATGGATTTGTTCCATCGTTGAATAATCTGCAGACGTCATTGACGACCAATGCTACCGTGGAGGAACAAGAGGGTGTGCTGAGTGTGCAGTATGCTACATTGTGTTCACGGGTAGTGTGCCACATGTTGAATTCATCATTGTCAAAATTGGTGGATGATGCAACAGCCGTGATTGTGGTGGATCATACACTGACGTTTATTCACAAGTTCCTTTCCGAGTGGTTGCTACGAATGATGACTGAGCAGAACAACAATGCATCCGATAGCACGACACCCCTTGTCAAGGCAATGAATGAGCTGCTTCATGTCCACTGTGACATGATCGTAGAGATACAAAACTCTCATCCAGGAGCATTCGTTCGATATTTGGAGCCATTTCTCAATCTATTTCATTCTTCATTAATGACCATGGTGGAGAAAAGGAGAACGGCTTCTTCCAATGGTTTTGTGATTAGCTTTTTGACATTTCTTGGCAATGTGGCTGGCACGCAACAATATTCGGAGGATGCAGAACCAGCGAACATTTTGTGGGTGAATTTCTTCTCTCCTCAATTAATGCTCTCCCTATCACATGTTCTATTGCATCTTTTCAACAATCAAGAAGGAGTAGATGGTGACAACGATACTGATAGCCACCAATGGAAAGATGATCCAGAAGCCTTCTTTCAGTGGGAACTACAACGATCATGTGATGAAGATGTCGGATCGGCAGCACAAAATTTGTTCCTTGCTCTAGTAGAAGCTGAGTTTGCGGTTCATTCTGCGATACAGGGCAGGGAAAAGGTGGTGTTGCCGTGGTTGATTGACTTATTGGGCAATGTTGCCTCGCAGCGACTAGCTGTGGAGATAGAGGGGGGTATGTCAAGAAATATTGATGCCGAAATAATACGTCAGGCCATGCCTCTGCGTGCTGCTCATCAGACGTCAGTAACGCAACATGGATCGATTGAAGATGCATTTGTCATGCAGTGGGATGCAATTTATACAGCTGCAGGATTGGTTGGTGCAATGTTAGAGGGGCATTCGGGATTTGACTTTGGATCATGGTTTGAGAATTGTCTAGGGCCAAACTTGAGTGTTTTGCTGCAGCAGAGTGGATCTCAACAGCAACATCACAGCTACTTGCCTGTTCTTCAACGACGGATTATATGGCTCGTGTCATGCACTGCAAATCACGTCAATATTTCATCACAATTCAACCCACTTGGAATGGCAGTCACGGCTCTTTCTCGGCCTGATGACGTTTGCCTTCGCCTAACTGCTGTGCAAGCCGTGGATGCGTTACTCCCTTACTGTGAAGACACACCGCAGCTGCTTCATTCAATAACTGAGGTGTCAATACCTGCTTTGTTCCGGCTAGCCAATGACTGTGACGAGGTGGAATCTCGGTCGTCCTGCCTTGATCTACTCTCAAATATCATCACATATGTGTCGTGCACTGGTGGGTTGCTATCGACAGAACTACTCAATAGCATCGTTGCTCCACTATCCACCATATGGGAGAATGCTGATGGTCAAAACTTGCTATTGAGAAGGAACGTATTGTCGATACTTGCATGCGTGGCATCATTCGTCGGTCCAGACGAAGCTACAGCACTTTATCCTTTAGCCCTGCCCTTGATTGATGATAGCTTTGGGAGAGAAGAAAATGTGTTCCTTATTGATGAAGCTTTGAAGATCTGGTGGGTGTTCCTCCAATTATCGAAAGGATACGATCCATTGTTGGGCAAATTGTATCTTCGTGCACCTGCATTGAGCAAGGATTTGGAGCATGTCAAGTAAGTTCCTTTGCATTGGGTGTTTTTTTTTCCATTTGATTGGCATATGCGGCGCTGACTAAACCTCCTTTACATTGAATTATTTCACGATACCAAAGAGTATTGATGCGAATCACAGAGTATTACATCATTTTGGGAAAAGAAGGCTTCCTTAACGATCACGCAACAACAATTCAATCTGTACTTTGCAACATAGTAGGAGAGGTGTCACCACGTGGTACTGCTTACGTCGGTTTAGTGCTAGAGGCGCTGCTACGATTATTTCCTAGCGAAGGAGGTAAACTGTTGGATTCTTGTGGAATAGCGGACAAGTTTTTGGAAGCTTGTGCGCATAATTACTTTGGCATTGACTCGTGTGATCCTGATCGAGTGATTGTTATTTATATGACTGCTCTGGCACGGATTTCTTTGGCAAACCCGGCTTTCCTTCAGAATAAGCTGTCAATCACTCTACAAGCGGGGACGTTTGGGCATTCTCAATTGGTGGATCTGTTTGTGAAACGATTCCAAGTAGCTGGAAACGGAGCTCATGGCTTATTGTTTGAGTCATTGTGGGGAATGCTCCTGATCTCCTTCTACCCACCGTCGCACACTATCGCGCTCACCAATTCTGTCCTCGAAAAGGCTAATGAGATTTTCGGTGCCTTTGTTTACTTGCTCAAAAATGTAAGCAGGGATGGATCGAATCTTCTCTCCTATGAGGTTGAATGTGATGATGACGAAGAAAAGATTGATAGGGATACTTGCGCCTACGACGTTTTGCTGCAAGAGCAAGCAGCACGTGACAAATTACATTCCTCAAATTTCAGTCACCAACTCACAGAGAAGCTCAATGGTCTTGGCGCTGCGCTCGGTAATGATGATTATGGCCGATTTTTGAGTACGCTCGATAGTACTATATTACAGCAGCTACAAGAGATGCTTGCCAATTGATGTTACGAGACGTTTAGATTATCATGTTTGCCTCTTGAGACACTGACGTAGGCGAGATTTCGATTTGTCGCTGTTCTTCTTGTTTACGGCGAATACATGCTCCCATTGCCTTCAGCCCTCTCATGATAAATGAGCCCATCTGCATCCTCGCTGTGAGTATTGCCATAACAATATAACCCGAACCCAAAGATGATCCTGAACTGCGCATTTGTTTCCAGGTAGTAGCCGGATAAACAACTGATGCACCAAGGAGGAGGCATGAAATGAATTCCGTCGAAAACTCAACAACTTTTTTGGGTGTCGCCGAGCGTTTGCATTGTCGGGACAAACGTGAAACAGCGAGAACGAGGAAGGAAATCAATGCCATTGTGCTTGCTATCAAGAGTAGCAAGATCACCAAAACTCCTGCGTAGGCAAATAATCGAACTTGCGTCTTGTCTCGCATATTATCATCGTCCCCAAAGAGGGTGGATAGACCTTGAGACAACGAGTTCAACATGACGATGAAGTTGTTTTCCTGTGTAGGATCTGGTGGCGTAGGTGCGCTATTTCCGGCATTCAGTATGTCGGCCATCTTTGCTTCGATCACCATCTTTTGCTCGCCGCATATGCCACCCAAACATTGAAACAGATACACTTCTAAAGACAACTCTTCTGCTCCCACTTCGATCGATCCAATGTTCACATTCGGCTCCAGCTTTTGCACAAGGTAGTGAACGTGAGCAACTGGAAGAAAATAAAGGACAGCAATGATTATGAATGGGTAGAGAAGATTCATAAGGACTGAGTTGAACTCAATGCGCGAGCGCAAATTCGTCATGATGAGGTTGCCTTCTTCCTGTGTCTGTGTCGGATGAGCCGAGGTAGGCTGAACCAGCTGATTCCGTGCGCTGTCGGTATCCAGTGTTTCGGCCATATGATTTGCTGGAATCATCTGACCCGGTCTCATTGGTCGTTCAGCAATCAAATGTGGTGAAAATGATCGATTTGCGGGAATAACAGACACCGAAACGGAGGTATGTGGACGAGTCATTGTGTCCTTTCTTAGCGTTTCCTGTTCTGCTGGTCAATGTTTGTGGGAGAAGATCTCTACTTCTTGAAGTGCAAATAATGGCAGCGGTTAGCTTATTTCTTTGCCTGCTGGCATTTCTGACTTTTAAATATTTGATATTTTTTGTGTTTGAAAGCAAGCTGGAAACCTCAAGAGCACTTCACCTCCTCTCTGAATATGGTGACGATTTCACGACACAGGAGCTCTGCCACGGGCCGTAAACAAATGGCTTTGGTCTACCTGTTGATAGGTGCGATCTTTTTGTTCTGCTTTAATGCTTTCAACGTGCCAGACGACAATGACTCTCAAATGAATTTGAGAACGGTTCAAACAAAGCGAAAGTTGGATGACATTGGTAGCATTGATTTGGATATCGACAATGCTATTCTGACTGCTGCTGTAGTAAAAGCAAATGCCGAGCAGCTCACAACTACCGCCGCCTTGGATATCAACAAAATCGATGCCACGGAAAGTAGCAGTGCAATACCAACCATTAGTCTTACTGAGAAGAAGGAGGCCACAACTACCACATCTACCACAACAACAACTACTACGGCTACAGCAGCTACTACAATCCCCATCCGCGATATGATTCACAAGCGAAGTCTTGAAGTGAAACAGCTCCTATTGGACCAATTTTCCGGCAGCAATAATTCTCCACCCAACCCCCGCTATCACCAATCGCTGCAAAGAAAAAAGATGACAAAGAATATTTCATGCGCCCAGGATGATGCATTCAGTGGCATCCCAATCGATGACGGGAAGCACCATGCTTGGGTACCAAGTCCCCCTGGAGGATATTCTAGAGAAGCACTTACTAAATGGGAGAAGGCTTTCGATAGAGCGATGAAGCGAATCCGTGAAGAAGCATCTGGCGGCGATACATTGCGTGAGTTTGCCGAGGCAGAAGTGAAGCAGTTGCGTAAATTGCGTCATTCGTTGTTTTGCAAGAGAGAGTGAGTGGGCATACCATACAGATCCCCCCAGTGTGTGCATGCTCTTGGATACGTTGTGGATGATAATGTGTTCGATGCTTGTGGTGGGTGAAGGCATAGCTTCTCAACACCAAGAATGAATCAACGAATCCAATGTGAATGGGCAACGGTGCATACAGAATAAAAGCCCCTCTAATCAGTGCGTCTTGGAATACATAACTTCCGATAATAATATTTGTCTCATAATTCTATTCCATATAATGCTACAGATCTTAGTGCGCAGGCCTTTGGATACGATGGTTTGGGGTGAGGGAATGTTATTAACACAAATCAACACTAAGAATAATTAATGAAGTCAATGTGAATTAGCTGAAAGTACATCGAACAGCAGAAACCTGTCATTAATACAGATATTATTCTACTACTCCTAAACCTCAGCCACGTCTTTAAATGTCATGCTCAACTAACACTCTTGACACACATTTTTGAATCCATAATCTTTCCCATCTTTGTGGTGTTCAACATTGAATATCATCAAACTCGTCTTCTTCATCGTCATGTTCATATGCTTCGCCAAAACCAAAACCGTTACGTTTCATCCAGGACCTAGCATTGTCGAGAGCATTGCTAGTCGTCTCCTTGGCCGTCTCCCAGGCAGCCTTTGCCTTGGGTGAAAGATGAGCCCTTGCTCGCAAGCTAGCCTCCTTGGCTTGTTCATAATGGCTCTTGGCTGCCTCTTTTGCTTCTCCGGAGCTCTTGGCAATTTGTGCTTTCCACTCGGCCATTTTCTTTTTGGAATCACACGCTACCTGATTCCAATCCACCTCGTCGGCAGACTCAAACTCTTCATTGGAAGAAGACCCACGAAGGCCATAAGCGGAGAACTCCTTGGTGCTTTCAAAGGAGCCGACCTCGTCCTCATAATCGACGAACTTGGCATCGTACTCATCGGCAAGCTCTGCGATGAGGTTGTCGCTGGGCACTTCGTAGGCGGCTAAAAGATAAGAAGGATAGAATAGAGTAGAATGATAGAAGGCGATGAGAACGGGCAATCGATGCAGCATCAGATATATTATACACCGCACAACATAGAGAGGCATCCGACAAATCAAACAACATCGTGGGAGAAGATTGATGAACAAGACAAACTCACCAACAAAAGTGTTGGCCGCAAGGAATGCGGCAGTGATTATCTTGACGAACTTCATTGTTATCTCGGTGCTAGAGTTCTCTTTCACTTTGAAATGAGCTCTTATTGTTGAGAGTGAGGTGTGTAGATAGCATGCAGCTGAAACACAGCCAAACACCAAATCAGCAGTATCAATTCCGCTGGGTAAAGTGAATGCTCCGGAGGCTGGACGCGTGTCGTGATGATGTGTCAGCCACTTTTTGGGAGCATTTTGGGAAAAAGGGCCGGTTGTTGTCACATCATCAGTACCTATCCTTCATTCAGAGATGAGAACCGGATTACGCGAAAGAAATGCCGCTTGAAAGAACTTCTTCGGAATACTACTTCGTTTCTGCTCCATTACTTTTTGCCGCAGAGGCGGAGAGAGGCGGGCGTTGGGCACAATGAATGAGGAAAGCAAGGACCGTCCGGTTCAGGGTTCATCCAGGCCGCGAACCAAGATGGTAAGTAGATGATGCAACGGCCGGTACATAAGAAATGTTGTTGCAATGCAATAATAATTATTTGTGCCGATGGATTCAAAAAATTCATAAACATAAGTATACCTCAGGAACCTAATTATCACACTGCTTCGTTCTTCTCTGCCCCGCCCTTCCTCTATCATGAATAGCGATAGCGGCAGCGGACGCTTCAACACAGTCATCTTTAAAGATGGGGAGATCGTACATCGACAAAACCAGAAGTCTACTTTGTTGGAAGGGACGGCAGCTGAGCAGCCGCAACAAGAGAGAGATGCGGACATAAAAGTAGAAGAGGAAAACAAAGACGTATTCGATTTTTCAGCCGACTTTAGTGGAGCATTCGGCTTGATGGAAAGAGATGAAGCAGGTATGGGCGTAAGGAAGATTCAAACAACACCGTCCAGAGTTGCTTCGCAATCCAATTACTCTTCGCCTAGGAGTGTTATTTTCCCAAGCATCTATGATACTCCTACTAAACAGCAGCAGCGGCAGAGTGCTATGTTTCGGGCGAAAAAGTGTACAGAAGCCATGGGTTTGAGTTTGACTTCTTTCAACAGCAACGATACCGGTAAACCCATCTCCATAGAAGAATATTCCATCGGTGATAAAGCCAAATTGAACGACTTATTTTCGCTTGACATCTCTAGAGAGGATGCTGCACTTGAAGCCAAGTCACTCGAGGTGGGAGATGCCGCCTTCATATTGCGATCGGATTATAATTGGACATATGCGGTTGTGATTGATAAGGCTATGGTGCCGGATGGTCAAAGTTCCTTGAGATTTGAGGTGGGGGCGGATAAAAGTCGGAAGACATTCTTTGAGGCACAATGGGGGAAGTATGTTCGTGTGATAAAGACGACAAGTAGGGCGGTCCCTGGTCTATCATATTTTGAAAGTCGCTCAGATAAAGCCAATCAAGATGCAGTGGATAACACAAACCTAGCTCGTCCCAAGCCCAAGGGGATTCTACGGAACAAAGAAAATAACCCAGGCAGAAAACTGGTTGAGAGGAGCAAAAGTGAAGGAAACGTTGGACATAGGGTAAAATTTGTGCTATCCAACACGATGTATTACGACGCTGAATCGAAGATATTTGCTGTTAGAAAAGAAGACTATGTAATGCAAACGCCGACGCAACTTGAACTCCTCACAACAGTCTGTTACAAGAAGAACGAAGCCAAGAAGAAGAAGAATAGGAAGAAGAAAGGACTAGAACGTCCAGAGCGGCCACTACCTTCTGGAATGCTGTTGCCGATGCCGCAGATACTGCGGTTTCTCCGTCCTCAGAGGATACATCAACACAAGCAGCAATTGACGTGAAAGAGAGCGAGAGCTGGGATGTTCGGCAGTTACTGTCCAAGCTCACACAGCCAGTTTTTCCATGGCGTCCTACAGATAGTACCGATAAAGATGATGCCATTACGTCCGAGAAAGATATTGTTGAAGAGTCTCTTACAATTGAATGTGAGCTGCGGGACAATGAAAAGTTTCATGAGATCCACATACTTACTAGTATGTAGAGTATTAGCTCACTGTATTGGGTGGCCTCGTGTGATGCCCGACATAGAGATCATAGTTTAATAATGTAACAAGAAATTTTGTAGTACGTCAGATGGTCCTCCCTCGGGGCGAAATTATCTACATATCTAGAAGATCAAGGAATCAACCTCTTTCTGCCCACAAATCCGAGAAAGAGTTATCACAAGCATCCCAGTTGCATTCCCCCGGGAGAACGGCCGGCAGCATGCCACTGAGGAGTTGCGTTCCCCGGGGAAGAGAAGAAGCGATCCTCTCCATCCTCTCGAAAAAATGCTCAATCGCTCATCGGTGACAATTTTAGTACTATTTCATTGATTCCTACGTTAATGGAAGAGTGTTACTAAACTTAGCTTATCTTTACCACGTGAACCGCAATGACGGTATGTAAGCAAAGGCCGGCATGCAGAACACATCAACAGTTTATGTATTATCACTGGCGATGGCTCCTGGCTCCCCCCACATAAAATATAGAGCTGAATCTCTCTTACTACAACAACTCTAATTCACATAGTTGCCTCACTGAGCCTCACTTGGACAGCTTCTCTACCATGACCATGATCACCTCACATTCCAGCATTAACGTCTTTTATAGGCGGATACAGGCTTGTCGCCTAGCGCAAAGAAGCAGTGATGAATTCATCGAGGCTTTTGGCCATTCACCGTTGGAGTCAATAGCACCATTCGAGAGAGATGAGATCATCCTTGGTCGAAGGGTGGGATCGGGATCATTCTCTTCCGTGTACGAGATCCAGGATTTCCACCTGCGTTCCAATCATTCCGAGATATACTCCGAGGAACAAGTCATGAAGAGAGAGGCGACCGCCAAGTCTGTGAAGAATGGTAAGAAATATGTGATGAAGTGGAAAGTGCCTGAAGGACAAGTTGGAGGACTCCTATGACGAAGGTCTCTTCCTCGGTGCAGCTCAAGATATTGTTCATGAAGCTGAGATGTTGGCAGCCCTCTCGCTCCCAAATATTATCAAGCTACAGGGCGTAGTCGCAAGCCGCCATATGGCCTTTCTTGAGGGTGCATCTGAATTCTTCATCATCGTGGAGAGACTTGATAGCACTTTAACTGATAAAATTGAAGTATGGACGAAGGAGGATAGCACCTTCAAACCATCTATGCCCTTCAAGACACTCAGCAGTAGCAGTAGGCGCTTCAGCTTCAGTAGCAGCAGAGCATTGGCTACAAACACGGAAGATAAGACTTCAACATCATCAGTGGGTAGAACAACGTCTTTTCACGGCCGTATAAAGGTGGCTGCTTCTCTAGCTGATGCTATGGAGTATCTACATTCACAGGGAATCGTCTTCCGAGATTTGAAACCACAGAACGTCGAACGTAGGCTTTGACAGACAAAATACCCTGAAGCTCTTCGACTTTGGTCTTGCTCGTTTCATGCCTCGAGATAAATCTGCCTACGAAGACCTACATCATCTCGGCGGCTCGGGAACTTTACGGTATTCAGCGCCTGAGGTGATCTTTCGTCAGCCGTATAACCTCAAGTTGACTCAAGGCCGATGTATATTCGTTTTCAGTTCTGTTGTGGGAGGTAATGTGCCTGAAAAAGCCATTTGCCAAATACAAACAGAAAGAAGACTTCCGGAAGGCCTTTTTGAAGGTAGACTTCGAGCCTCTCGCTATAAATAGAGTGTGGCCTGAACCTCTCCAACATACATTGGAGAGGGGCTTATCAAGAGACCTTTGGGCGCGTCCAACATTGAGTGAAGTTTGTACAGTTCTCAATGATTGTGCACTCTTTGTAGTGAGCGAAAATGTGAGCACCAGGGCATTGAGTCTATCCAGGAGCAAGAGTATCCTTGTTGATCTTTCCCGGTTGCCATCCAAAAGAGGCTCGCAGAAATCTCGTTCTTCATCTTGCTCTTTTGAGCGTGATACTTCAATCCAGAAGCTCTACAAGTACAAGCGAAATTTATCAGAAACATCTAGAACCACCACCATTGGCTCTTCTTTTGCTTCTTTCGAAGAATTTTTAGTTCAAGAGGGCGATGTGTGGGATAAAAGTCTTCAAAGTCTAGATGCTGGCACGTTTGAAAGCTATTCACGTCAAGAGAAGGAAAAGAAGGAACTTTGGAAGCTAAATAGAGAAACAAAGCAGTATTAAATGAAGAATTGTTCATGTTAACGCTCTGTCAAGGTCATAAGTACCTAAATGAGGAGCAGAGTAGAATAGTTATAGATCTAAGCGTGGTAATGCTAGTAGTAGTAGAACTCGCTCACTCACTCAGACTCAGTGGATCTTGTCTGGATCTCGTCTCTGTCTATCTGTCTAACCAAGATGTCTTGACTAGACAGAGTTATCACCCATCTAAGAAGGCATCGAAGCATAGCCTGCAAGCACCGCATACTCTGATCAATTACATCAAGGGACTCTTGAAAAAGAGTGTGACAATATAAGGCCCAATGTCAGAATTTGGAAGCCGAACAAACCCCAGTTCAAAAGCAAAAGAAGACCACGTACACGTACTTTGGTAGAGAAGTCTCGATTCTGTCTCATTCGTCATCCAGCAAGCTGCTGCGCAGAGAGTCCTAAAAGCCAAACAAAAAACTTACTGGATGCCGGCAGCCGGCCGGCCCGCCCTGCGAGTATCATCGCACCATTGTTTCTTGCGAGGTTGACTTGTCACTATGACTACGACTCCAGTGCCAGATGTCAGGCCTAAGGCTAAATAACGTCAGATTTGGAAGCCGAACGAGCTCTAAATTTGGTAGAGAAGTCATTCTGTGTTCTGACATCCGTCATCCAAGCAGTCATTCAACGAACGAAGAACCCCAATGCACATTCACAACTTCCTGGCTGGAAGCAATGCTGGTCGTGTCATGAAAGGCCGGCAGCCGGCCGTGATACAACCATCGCATTGTCGACAAGCATAGAACAAACGAGGCATAATAAAACGACTGTCAATAATAGATTCACTACAATGAAGCCTTCCGAGCCGCAGCAGCGGCGGTCAACAACAGCTGCGCTGCTCATTGCGTACTTTATCTTCGGAGCATTGCATGAATCTGCCCACTTGATTACAGCATCATGGCTCCTCCCTGCTTCGTCCCTTTCAGCGATACTCAACAACGGCAACAGCAACATTGCAACTCTAATTCTGCGCATCCTACTAGGCCGATGCATCACCATCCCAATAGACAGTACCGCCAACAACAATGCAATGACCATCGCTCTAATCACACACTCCGGCTGGATCTTTAGCATGTCAATTGCCATCCTATGCCATGCTCTCTACAAACAACGACCAATATCGTCAGTGGTTCCGCTAGCAGCGTATATTACCGCATTGGAGGGGATGACCACCGATTTATTTGGGTTCATTCCTCAGCAACAGCAGCAGCAATTGTTTGATCGTAGTTACATGACTTTCTTTTGTGGTAATTTTGGGATATTGCTGTTGAATTCTTCGTGGTTATCGATTGATGGGGGGCGGACTGCTTTGGATGTGCTGGAGAAGATGGTGAGTTGATAATATTACATGATGTGGTGGTCAATTTTTAAGTGTGTATGACTGAAAGGCTGGTGCAACAGAAATATGCTCATACTTTGATCATTCTTTCACCATCTCTCTAATCTTTGAACAACGTCATCATCTTGATACTACATTTAAACACACCTACATCATCAATAGGTCAATGTGACCATGATGAGGGGAGCACAATCCGGTGGAGTAGTCACATTCGAACCAACCAAATATTCCCACAACAAAACACCCACCATAAACGAACAATCATCACCACCAAGACATCCACCAACCCTCAAAGGAATACGATCCCGCGTAGTAAACGCCAAACGAACCGACCTCTCCAAAATAATCAAACAAAAAATAATCCAAGACAATTGTTCCCCCCTAACCGGAAATTTACACGGATACAACAAGTCGGAATATACAGTGAATGAAGGTGGAGGCAAATTGGTCCGTGGATTCTTTGGTCATACGAGATTTGCGACTAGTTCCAAGGCTAGTTTTGAGGGGACTCATCCTCATCAGTGGAGTGCACGGAGAGAGTATAATTTGTATTCGTTTGGATCTGCCTCGTCGTTTGGTGGGGGAAGTAGTGATGGACGGAATAGTAGGAGTAGGGTGGTGGTGGAACCGAGGATTGTGGGTGTGGAGAATTATATTACTCATAATGGTGATTTTGAGTTTTTTAGGGTGAGGGATAAGTATTATGATGTTACGTTGGTGCAGGGGTGGTTGGAGAATGTGTTGGAGACTCCGCTGCCTTGTACGGTTGATTCGGGTGAGTTATGTTGGGAGTTGCAACAACAATTTACTTATATTCATTTTCAGTGGACGAATTATCCATTGTGTGTGTGTGTGTGTCAGGGTTGATTGGTGCAATTATATTGTTTTCTCATCTTGATTGCCTCTCTATCTATTATCATGTTAGCTGCTATTGCTGGAATGATTGATCTACTCAGAACACAAGGGTCATTTGCCTTGAGTTTACGATACGCAGTGTGCTTGACGTTGAGTAATTCCAAAGTGGAAACTGATCCTGCCGTACCATACCCAACTCATGCCGAATATGAAGAGATTGCAAAGATTTTCGAGTCATCGTTGCAGGATGTATTAAATGCGAGTAATAACAACTCCAATGATGATGACAATGGGATGATCACTTTGGAAGATATTAGCTCCAACTCGGATAGACGTGCATGGCTAGTATCGATTATAGTAGAACGCCTTCGTGGTCAGCTGGATGCAACTCTTCCGAGGGGAAATCCGACTAATTTTCTTGATGGATCTTTTCGCCGACTGCAGCGTGGAGGCCCATCCGCCATGGCAACTTTGGCGAAGTTTGTGTCGTCGGATGCAGAAGACGAAGAGTTGGCGTTATTCTGTCGTGCTACTGTGGATGCCTTCTTTGATAACGATTTGCTGCACTCTACACGAATCTTTCTTGAAGATGCCAAGGGGAGCTTTGGTATTATGGTTTCTTCATCAATTGATGCGCATAGGCAGGTTTGTTTTGCTGCTCGTGGTCAAACAATGTCAATTGCATTCTACCCTCGTAAGGGTTTGATTTGCTACGGGTCGGAGCAAGCTGCTGTCAAGGCGGGGTTAAACTATGAAAATCCGGGGGGTTCCTTGGTGCATAGTAGCTTCGACGAGGGTCACAATGCGGTGCGGTTAGATTTGGACGACCTTGGAGGGGAGATTGCCCTCCTCGACTGGGGTTATGCATGCGATGCTGAACCTGCCATCTCTCCTCCCAACAGGAATTTACAAGTCGAAAAGCTAATGAATGGAAGTGTGAACGTGGTCCTTTTACAACAGAGCATGAACGCTCAGACCAATCAACTGTCAAAGCGTCTCACCCTTCTCGAAAACAATGAATTCATTGAGCCGCTGCTTGACGATGTTGATGACCCAGTACTTGCCGATATCCGTGACATTCCTCGCGTCTGTAATGATATTCAGCAGGATTGGCGCACTGTGGGGTTGAATAGAATGACAGCTTGGAATCTTGCCAACTGTATTCGAGAAAGAATGAAAGGCCGTGTGGATGGCAGCATCCAAAGTCACGGAGCACAGATTGATATCCTAGTTACTGGATGTGAAGTGAGCTTGTGGGTTGCAGAACAGTTCGTGAGTGATTTGCAGAAGTCTTTTCCGTATCTTTTCATCAGGGCAGTTTCGTCAAATAAACTGCTTGGTTTATTCGGACAAGAACTTGTTATGCCTTGCACAGGGTTCCCCTACTCTCAGAAGACTATGGATATTAAGAACAGCCCAATCGTCATGATCATATCTCATAGTGGGGGAACGTTTGGCCCTCTAGCATGCTCCAACTTGCTCCAGAGCTTCTCTTCTTCCATCTTTGCTGTCACATCAGAGTGGGATACACAGGTGGGGAAGCAGCTCAGGTCGATGTACAGCGATGACTTACTATCGAGCCGAATTTTTAGCACCGGTGTTGGAGTTCGTCCAGCTGAGCCATGCAGTGTGAGCGTCGTCGCAACGCACCAGTTGCTGACCAACATCTTTGAACATATTTGTGTCTCAATCATTAGCGAACCGACGTTTCGTCATGTCAGTGGAGCAGTGATTACTGAATTGGATCTCCAAATCCTCGAGAGATGCAATCAAGGTAAGTAATCTTAAGTGACGCCCCTTGATGATGACTGCTACAGCTAGTTAGATATCTCACCTCTCTATCTTTCCTCTCTTTGTACCACAACAGAAAATATCAGAGCGCTCGAAGAAATAGTTTGTGTAGACAAACATGGAGGCGAGCTCCACGAGAGACGTTGCAAGACGGAGGTAGAATTAAGGTCTGCTGGAGATCTTTGGGCTGATCACATACTCGAGGTACCAAAAGCTTACATCATGAGCTTCATTTACATTATGGCTACAGTTACGAGCGGATGGCCATTAGTTTGTGGCCTGGCTACGGCATGCGGGCTCCGCAGTAGTGATTGGGGATTTTACATTACACGATTCCTCGATGCTTGCCTTTACTTTTGGCTCCCACAAATCAACATTATGATTCTGAGGTTGGTTCAGGGAAGAAATCTCAGACATCGCATGGTAGGCCGTACCGTGGTGATAGGAGATTGTCCATGGGTGGCTCAATCCGCGGATGCCTTCTTGAGTAAGATATTTGCGTGTTCTTACAGTATTGCAGGCCTCAATGTGTTGCATGGCAATCCTGCAGATCATTTAGTCCATAGGCACACGCACCGAGTCGTAAGAGGAACGCTGCTTGTGTGTGGCCGACCTGATGGAAGATTGCCAGCTCTTACATCTCTTGAAGCTTCAACATGTCTCTCAGTTAATCAAGCCAGTTCTATCCAGAGTATTGGTGGAACGTGCGAGAGCATTACCATCGGACACAACAAATCCAAGCTCCCGCTCAGTAAACACGCGATCTATTTGAAGAGGTAAGTCAGTACCCCAATATAATCATGCAGATATGCCAGCTCGACAATGTTGTTAACCCTTTATCTACTTCAGCCATCGACCCCTCTTTTTAAGTGAAAAGGTTCTAGACGACATTGATGCACACGAAGATTTGGTCCGACAAAGAAAGGCGAAGCAAAGTGAAGAGAAAGACTCACTCGTAAGGGGACGTTCATTCTACGAGAGGGCGAAATCTTTCTTGCCAGCGAAGAAAGATGTTAGCTTTTTGGAGCTGTCTCTATCTCGTTCTCGCAAAGCAAAGACTGCTCGCTCGAGTGCATCTCTACTTGGGGCGTACGTGGATTTAGAAAAACAAGCCAGGCAGACGAGGAGCGAAACAGCGGATGTATTTCTTGCGGTGGAAAAGATGATAAAAGAGTGAGTTTTGTTTCAACAGTGTAGGCGTCTTTCATATCATCACAATGTGGTGCTCTAACACAACCTGCTCTTGATTTCACAGTCGACAAGGAATTGAAAATGCTAGACGTCTATTTAATGAAATTGATTCCGACGGAAATGGGGTGATAGGAGTGGAAGAATTCATTGCTGCGTACCAAAAGAAGGACCCAAACCTTGCCGAAGAGCACTTGCATCGACTCTTTGCAGAAGCTGATGTCGATGATGACGGGATGCTCCAGTTTGATGAGTTTGTGAAAGGTGAGTCTTTGAGTTTGTAACGCTCTTTGTGCTTCACTTGAAATGCGATACGTGCTAAGTCCAATGTTCTTTTCCTTCTCCAGTGTCACAAATGCCAAACCTAGTGAGTGAGCTCACTGTCAAAAATCGTGATAGTCGCGGATTGACTCAGGTTCAGGCATCAAAAGAAAGGTATTTTGGAGAAGAGCTGCGAAAGCATTCCCTCAATCCTGGCGTCAGCTCGTTGGCCATGTCACAGAGCCAGTTCTTCAGCATGGAGCTGTACGAGTCACGAATTGCAAGCATGCAACGCTTCGTCGCAATGACCGTAATGTTCCATCAAATGGGAATGCGTGTTCAAAGCTTCTTCCCCAAAATCTCTTTTGGTTACTGGGGTTATCGAATGGATAGGACACACTCCATCATGAGAATTGCATCTACTGCTAGCCCTGTGAGTGGGGCAGATGTTCGCGAAAGGATAGAAGAAGTAAGGCTCATGCTGAAGGTCGAAAACTCGGTAGCCTTGATCGGAAGGACGTGGAGAAAATACTCGAAGGGGAAGAAGGGGCGAAAGAGTCCTATTAGTAGTGAATGAGGAGAAATAAGGGGAATGCTATATAGGGAGGAATCGATTAGGATTAGAATATATAAACTAACTTAGATTGTGCTATTGCTATTACTAACACGACAGGTATTTGACGATGCATTCAACTGAGGAGCACCCTCTCCCTGAACAATTGATGGGATGGATCAAAGAACGGCTTCATCCAAGAATCATCCTCAACCACATCGATCCAAGCACGTGATTTGGATCCCTTGGCCAAGGACTCGTTGCGTTTATCTCTAGAGTAGAAATGATCAAACAATCGCATGAACTCAGTGAAGTAAACATCCGCCACCGCCGTATCTCCTTGAATCACCAGCATGTTCTCATCATTTTGCTCGGTGGAGGCAATGCTAAAGTTGGCCGAGCCTGTGATAATTGTAGGGTTGTCCGTCAGTGCATCTATCATCATGAACTTGGTATGAACAAAGTCGACAAAAGTGCTGAGCCCCGTCAGAACTTCAGAGTGTTCAGAAGAAGGAGCTACATCCTCCACCTCCTTCTTCCTTCCAGAAAGGACTGCGCCATACGCAATGCGATTCGATTTCAGCTTCTTGAAATCAAAGTAGTCGCAATATTCATTTCCCCTTCCCTTCTTCTCAGCAGACGCGCGGGACTTTTCAGAGCTGTGCTCACTTGGTTGGCTGTCAAGAAGTATGTAACGAAGAAGTTTGTCATCAGTCTTGATACGTCTCGCTATACGAGGTGATCGACGGACGCCTACTGCATGGCTAGGGCTGGGCTTTCCATCTTGGTTCAATACATGAGCGAGCGGCTGCGATACTCCAAATGCAGCAGTAAAGTGAACAGAATCAGCTGCGTCTCCCATTCGATCGGCATACCAATCAAGGAGATCTGACGTCTTTCTGGGGCTAAAGAAGACAGTCATCGTATCATGAGACTGCACCCCAGCTGGATCCGGTTGGAGCTGCTGATTGATTTCATCCATGGGCACCGCATCTTCATCGTGAGAACTTCCTGAATGTCTTTTGCTGCGTCCAGGAGGATCTAGCGCCAGCTTATTCCAATACGCCAAGTACTGCTGTGCAACATCTTCGTCTCTAACAATGTGTCCAACATTACTTTGACCGTAGAATGCACTTTCTGTAAAGTTGGTGCTTCCCGTCCAGAGCTCCACGGGTTTGCCATCACGAAGTAGGATGATGAACTTGTTGTGCATGATGGAAGAAGTGTGGCGCTCGATGAAGGTATCGTGGTGCCAAATACGTGCATGATCCAATGATTGAAATCCAACAGCATCGATGGCACGCTGTGTATCTGAAGTTGTCTTGTCCGGCACCCACTCCTTCACTACCTTGCCATCTTCATCTTTGACAACATCGTTGTACCGAGTCTTTGGACGATGTGAGCCCTTGACATGATGAATAATCTTCACGTCCACCCCTCGCTCGATAGCAGCAGCAAATGCATGAATGACCTCTTTGTGGGTAAATTCATAAGCCGTTACTCGGAGCTGCCATGAACTATCTTTTGCCTGAGAGATGAACTCCAACAGAGCTTCCTCTAACCCCCTTGATAGCCATGCGCATGCCTCCTTCTTCTTTGCTGGATCAGGAATGGTCAGTGGATTGATAGTAGACGTCCAATGTGGCGTTCCATATTTGTTGACCCTATGCCACTTCCGAAACTCTCCAAACTTTTCAGCATATGCCTGAGACCCAGCCGTACCGCGGTTGAAGTAGACGCCATGCTTTGATGTGGAAGGGTCCTCTGTAGTAACTGTAACAACAAGCGGCGATCCAACCGCTGCATACTTTGGCCGTGAAAAGAAACTGTATCTTGACCTACTCGGTGCTTTGATCATTCGACGCACTGAATATTCATATTGATGCCCCGGCTCGACGGTGTAATCTCCATAATGGAACTTTTGGATCGGCCTGCCGTCAAAGTTGAGTGAACTGGACTTTCCACTAGATATGTCACGCCGATCAATGGCAAAGCCCACAAATACATCATGGGAGGGAGATTGTCCGTTCTTCTCTCGTGAAGATGATTCAGAAGCGGCTCTGTCGGCCCCGTTAGCATCTTCCGCCACAGTCAAGCCGCTCAACATAGCAGAGAGTGTTGTGGAGGGGGACGAATCACCGCTCTCATCATCCTTCTGCTTCAGGTTCAATCCCAGGATGACGACACGTGTCCCTGTGATGGCGTGGACCGATATCCCTACGAAGGGTTAACCCGGGTTCCAACCTGGTCTTAGAATCTAAACCAGGTTATAACCTGGGTTAGCTATCTGCCTGTAATGGCAGCCCTAGACGCCGCCGACCGCCTAACCCCTGCGTCGGGATCATCAACAGGATCTATAGGATCAATATTGACCGTTGGTTTGCGTGGCGGCGGCTTGTGTGGGGTTGTGGTGTGGCCTCATCACACGGCTTTCGGCCGCCATCTTTTTCGGCCGTCGTCAGGGAGTTGTGGTCATGATACGACCGCCATCAACGTCCCGTATCGCCTCCTCTTCTTCCCGAGCTGATAATATATACGTGGACGTGTTCCAGTGCAATATTTCCTTCAGATGGGGCTTGCATTCATGCTGAAGTCGATGGTCGCCGCTCGGTGTTATTTTTTCGGTCACAATAAGTTTGGCCTTATATCGACGAGAGATGATTTCGGCAACAGATATTGGTGATATAGGCAGCGGAATTGTACAATGAAGTGTGATGGATACTCCAGGCTTCTATCATTGGGCACAGCTATTGCTGTAACGCTGTGTTCTCATGTCGTCTTCTGAAAGGCAACTCACAACTGCACTTATTTTTGCAGAAGCGGAGAGTTAGTGATAGTTTCTTATGTCAAATGGGCTTCAATGCCGGTACTGTGAAGAAGATACAAATAAGTTTGAATGGGGGGAGTGGTCAGTCCCTCCTTGATAACGGTCTGTGGAGAATACTGTACAATATCTACTGCTGGAGGAGAAAATAGAAAAATTATTCATTGCAGTAACACTGGTCGTTCTGTACCCATCTGATTAGCAACTAGCATGAATATCTCCCGAAATGCATATAGCAATACCCACTACAAGAATACGCTGAATGATGGTCGTAATCCATTGTTTACAGCAACTAATTGCATATAATATGAAGACTTATCTTTCTCCCAGCACATTTCTACTGTATGGTACCGGGAATATTAATGCCATAGAGTCCAAATTAATCGCTTAGAAGCTAGGGTTAGCAATGACATGATGTCTGCTGACATTGTAGAGCATTAGTTCTGGATATCGATGCATTCTGCGTGGTGCGTAGGCGCCTATTGCGATGGACACCATGGTCACGATATGCTGCCGGTAGCTATTCTACGTGTACGTTAGCTAATATTACGTACCTACTTACTCTTTTTAAGCCAGGGTTTTGCCCTTCGCGCCATTTCCCCTCTAGCTATTTTTACGCGGGGGAAACCGTAGGGATATATCGTTGTTCTCGCTCCTCGATCTCATCTTTGTTGGTTTGTGAGGGAGGAGGCACAACATCAATCACACGAAACCAGTCGAGCACCTCGCCGGAAATTTTTGAAGAAACCCGACTGAACACCAGAAAATGCTCTGCATAAAAAAAAACACTCCAAAGTGCCACACGCCCAGGCAAGTTCAGTGCTTGTTGAATCATTCATCAAGTTGTTTTATTGATGGTATTATTGTTGAATATTCCTGAAGATGAGTGCAGATGCAGAGAGCGATAAAATGATGTGTTGTGCCTCCTGCGGCACCCCAGAAGTTGACGACGTCAAATTGAAGATTGCTCCGCTTGCAAACTCGTTCGATATTGCAGCGTCAAATGTCAGAAGGATCATAGGCCGCAGCATAAACGAGACTGCAAGAAGAGAATGGCTGAATTACGTGACGAAATTTTATTCAAGCAACCGGAAAGCAGCCATCTCGGTGACTGCCCCATCTGTTGTTTGCCGCGACCGCTTGATCAAAAAAAATCTTCTATGATGCCGTGCTGCAGCAAATTCATATGCAACGGGTGCAATTATGCCAATCAGGTACGCGAGTTTGAGGCGAAGCTGAAGCGCACGTGCCCATTTTGTCGGCATCCAATACCATATACACAGGAAGAAGGGAATCGGAATCTAATGAAAAGAGTAGAAGCGAATGACCCAGCTGCGATAGGCCACATGGGTGCGAAGCGACGCGAAGAAGGGGATTATGATGGTGCATTTGAATGTTGGACGAAGGCAGCCGGATTGGGTGATGTTGGAGCGCATCATAATCTATCAGTTATGTATAGGAAGGGGCAAGGTGTTGAGAAGGACGAGAAGAAGGTATGGCATCATTTGGAAGAGGCTGCTATTGGTGGGGACACATTTGCGAGACACAATCTTGGAGTAATGGAGGGTGAAAACGGCAGGCCCGGTAGGGCGGTGAAACATTTTATCATTGCTGCTAAACTTGGAGACGACGATTCATTGGAGGCGCTGAAGGAACATTATGCAGATGGATTCGTCAGCAAAGAAGACTTTGCTGCGGCTCTTCGTGGACATCAGGCTGCTGTAGACGCAACGAAAAGTCCTCATAGGGAGGAAGCAGAAATAGCGTCGAGTCAGCAGAGCGAGGGAGGCAGCAGAAGCAGCTCGAAAGGGAGTGTAAAATAAATGAGCGACCGCATCATCTGTATCTCAAGCAACAGAATCCTATCCAATTTATTGCGCTCAGAAGCTCGACTTCGATACATCTGCTCTTGCTCTCCCGGTGCACATGTATAGCTCACTTCACCACACTCAAGAATACCTCTCTACAATCCTCAAAACAATCACCCTGCAACACATTGGAAATCTTGGAACGATATTCCTCTCTCTCCACCCAGTTATTGTATTCATCTATCAATTCTGATGACTCTCCCTCCTCTTTCCCACCTCCACTATCATTCATGCTCCTATTCAATAACAACCTCCTCCCATCACCCGTGACCCCCTTCCTCAAAAACTGAAATCCATTTAGCCACCCAACCGACTTGGGCTGAAATTTCTCTATATTATTCTTCATCGAACTGAACCCAAATGATGGTAATATCTCTTCCTCAAGTATATGTGATGGGATGTGTGTAAGATTTAAGAAGGAGATGATTCGAAGTACTTCGGTGCGGAGGTCGGATTTCATCTTTTCGTAGGATAGAAGGAGCAGTGGCTGATCAATAACGCCGGTACTTTCATCATCACCTATATCATGACCACGAGAAGTGTCATACAAATTGTCAGCAAACCCTCCAGCAAAACCAATCAAATGATGCAAACTACTTCCAAACGGAATCTTTCCATCCATCCAATCTCGTAGGAATATTTCAAATGTATCGGTATACGTGCCCTCTATTTGATTGGATAAGTGATGATAGAATGAGGCTACGACGTCTATTTGATTTCGTGTCACGTAGATGAACTTTCCGCATTGAGGACGCTTTTTGTGAACGTTGTTGTCGTTATCATCTGACGGTCCTTTATTGACATCATTGTAGCCCTCTTTATCATCATTTTGTGGTGTGCTACCATCAACTTCACTCCTCTTGGGCAACATATCCCAGCGTAAATGAGTATTAAACACCCGTCGTCCCAATCGATCATGATTCTCTCGTACCGAATCCGCCAGTACCTTTGTGCCATCATTGGACGGTGACGATTGCCAGTGTGCATCGATTTCAAAAAACGGTGCATAGTCGGACACGTGATTGTAGGCCAAGTCATCACCAGTGTTGCCGGCATCAGAGTGACCACATGACGTCGAATCAGCAATTTTGTACTTTCGATCAGCCAGCAGCAAAGTCAGAACAATGTGCTGCGTCCATGTCGTTCCACTTTTGGGATACGAGCAGATAAAGATATCCGATGGGCGGAGAGGGAGCTCACGGCATGCTGATATGGTGGATGGAGATGTTATGGGCAGCAAGGGCATGGGAGGGAAGGTCGTCATGGTTGATTGCTTAATGCTTTGCTCTTCGCACTCACTTTGCACTTAGCATAAAGAGGTGAGACACGTATCTTCTATCATCTTCATCGTTTCGCGGAAAATTAGTGGTGTCCAAGGCTTTGTTTTGTGCTGGTGGGCGACACCCCTACCACCGGGGGAAAGGGGCGACGAGAGAGACATGAGAGAAGACGCCTGCTTGCCCCCGCCACAGAGATGACCAAAAAAAGCGTCCCGTCGATTTTTCCGCGAACGGCCATTTTACTAGGGCGCCTCTCTAGTTAAAATTCGTCGAGTAGACTTGGACACCATGCACATCGATTCGTTGAAAATCCTCCGGGAATAAGGGACAGGATGCATACTTAGTATGGGACAGCGGCGGCTTGCTTTGGGTCATAACGGTCACATATGTCGCATAATCTTGGGTGCCAAAATAGCCATTTTGGCCGAAATGGCGATGTGATACACATGCTGTACACAGTGTTGGAGTGTATTCATAACTTGTCGACGCGCTTCATGCTTCAGCATGTTCCGGTGAAAGTCAATCGTTCACAGATATTATGTAGACTGATATGCTTAGAAATACCATTCGACCACCTTCATTTCCTACATACACCTTTTTATATCGTGTATCGATGCAGCTCTATTTCCCTCACTAATCATACTTGCTGCAGCCGTCAAATATTCAACACAACGGGCCTCATCTCACATCGTAGTCGTCGGCAAACATGGCCAGTGCTGCAAACCAAAAGTCGGACTCTGTTGGCCACACAAGTTGACAAATTAATACCGCATGATATATGGCTCCATGGCCTTCTGGCCGCTATACACAGCGACCGACTAGAGAAAGGCTAACCAAACGGCATAACACAAAATGAGAAGAGGATGGTTTGACGGTGGTACTGCTCGTCTCTCACAAACATGTCTCAAGAAGGAAGCATACTGTTCTATTGCTGTTTTAATTGCTTGCGCTTTATTATGTTAGTGAAAGAAGGAAAGCGCTGCTTGCACAGACGCCGGTAGCAAGCACGGCGTCGGCCATGGTGCTTTGATCTTTGATGTGGGTTGGTTGATGGGTAAATGAGGCAGATTTCTCAACTTAAGTACTTAGCGTAGAACTTCTACGTGGGAATAGGTATGTAGCTTAGGAGTTAACTCCACCAGCATAAACCATTAGCCCTCCAAAGTTGCCACTTGCCAGTTGCCACATGACATCTGATTTATCTCATAAGCCCTGGCCCTTCAGACAGTTTGCGATCATCCCATTTGGCGGGACTCAGGTACTATTCCAACATACCGCTTAAGTAGCTACTCCGACCAAATTCAGCCGGGAACATGCTTTTTTTACTGTCTGATCAGACTCTCCTCACAAAATAGTTAGTGTCTACTAGCTATTTTGGCAGCACTGAGAGAGAGAGCACCTTCGACGAAAATAAGTAAAGCAAGACTCTTTCTAGACCAGAATTTCACGTAGAAATCGGTTATCCACTTGGTTGGGGTCACAATTGTACGTAGGAGTCAGTATTAAGGCCCCAATTCAACCACTAGCTATTTTATTAGGGGTACATTTCAGGTACCCCTTCCAAGCCAGAGAATCCACTGCCAAGTTCAACAGAGGATCTTCATATGCATAGATGCAATTAGGCTTCATCAAATATGGCATTACACTGTCAACGCAGTGAGCTAGGGCAAAAGCCCATTTTACTAGTTATTTTGCTCAATTTGTTAGTAAGTTGCTAATTTAGACGGATTTTTTTTCTAGGGCGACAAAGCACGGGGCGATCGCAAACTCGGCCAGGGCCAGGGCTTATCCGTCGTCGGTCTATCGTGGCGTTGTTGTCGTGATATTATTTTTATGATGAGTGGTGTTTTAGACGAAGACGAGACCGTGATGATTCAGTGTTGTGCCGCCTGCAGCGTCGCAGAAAATGAAAACATCAAATTGAAGAAATGCACAGCTTGCTATCTCGTTCGATATTGCAGTGTCAAATGTCAGAAGGAGCATAGGCCGAAACACAAACGAGATTGCAAGAAAAGAGCCGCTGAATTGCGTGATGAAATTTTGTTCAAGCAAACTGAAAGCAGCCACTATGGGGATTGTCCGATCTGTTTTTTGCCGTTATCGATTGATGAACAGAAGTCAACTTTGATGGCATGTTGCAGCAAAAAGATCTGTATCGGCTGCAATTATGCCAATATGATAAGAGAGTTGGAGGGAAAGTTGGAGGGAAAAATCCAACAAACATGTCCATTCTGTCGACATTTATTACCAAAATCGCAGGCAGAATCGGAGCAGAATCTGATGAAGAGAGTAGAGGCGAATGATCCAGTTGCAGTCTGTGAAATGGGAGTGATGTGCTACAACAAAGGAGATTACAAAGGTGCGTTTGGGTACTTGACAAAGGCAGCTGGATTGGGTGATATTAATGCGCACTTTGAATTATCTAATTTTTACTATGAGGGGAAAGGGGTTGTTCAGGAGGACAAGAAAAAGGAGGTTTATCATTTGGAAGAGGCTGCCATTCGAGGGCATCCCAAAGCCAGGCATAATCTTGCATGTAATGAGATGAGTATTGGCAGGAATAATAGAGCAGTGAAACATTGGATCATCGCTGCCAAACTTGGATATGATGATGCATTGGAAAATCTCAAGCTTGAATACAGAGAAGGACAAGTCAGCAAGGAAGACTTTGCCTCAGCTCTTCGTGCACATCAAGCTGCTGTAGACGCAACGAAAAGTTCCCAGAGGGACGAAGCAGAAGCAGCCCGGAATAAATGAAGCAAATGGAAGGAAGACCTAAATATATTAGACTCAGTGTATTACTATTGCTCTCTGAGCTCTTGCACTCTATCTCTCTAGAGATAGCGAATGAAAATAGAGACACGTATCCTCATATCTTCATCTTCAAAAAGAAAGACGAAGCCCGCCTTGCCATTGCCATCGACTCATCTACCATTGGTGTTATCCGGGTGTCGGTGTTCGGTGTACTTAGCGTGTTGTTGACGAATATTCTTGAAGATGAGTGGCGTAGAGAAGTCTGATGATATGATGTATTGTGCTTCCTGCGGCATCGGTCAAGTTGATGACGTCAAATTGAAGGACTGCTCAGCTTGCAAACTAGTAAAATATTGTGGCGTTAAATGCCAGAAGGAGCATCGGTCACAGCACAAACGAGCATGCAAGCAGCGGGCGGCTGAATTACGTGACGAAATTTTATTCAAGCAGCCCGAAAGAAGCCATCTCGGTGAATGCCCGATTTGTTGTTTGCGGCTACCACTTGGCCAAGAAAAATCTACTATGATGCCGTGTTGCAGCAAATTCATCTGTAATGGCTGCGAGTATGCCAACTCCATTTACGAGTTGGAGGGATGTCTGCAGCGGAAGTGCCCATTCTGTCGACACCCAGTTCCAGATTCGGAGGAAGAAACCAAAAGGAATATGATGAAACGAGTAGAGGCGAATGACCCCGTTGCGATGCGCCAGATGGGTGGGATGCGACGCAGGGAAGGGGACTACGATGGGGCATTTGAATATTGGAGTGAGGCAGCTGGATTGGGTGATGTTGGTGCGCACTATCAATTATCAGTTGTGTATCGGGAGGGACTTGGTGCCGAGAAGGACAAAAAAAAGGAGTTGCATCATTTGGAAGAGGCTGCCATCGGTGGGCATACATTTGCGAGGCACAATCTTGGAATAATGGAGGGTAAAAACGGCAGGCCCGATAGGGCGGTGAAACATTTAATCATTGCTGCGAAACTAGGGCAAGATCAGTCATTATCATCGCTCAGACGCTTATATACAGAGGGAATCGTCAGCAAAGAGGACTTAGCCGGAGCTCTTCGTGCACACCAGGATGCCATAGAAGAAACAAAAAGTCAGCAGAGGGAGGCAGCAGAAGCAGCCCGAACGGATAGAGTAAAGTAAATAAGTGGCTGCGTCTGTATCTTATGGTGGCAATCTTGATGAACTTCATTGTTGATGGGATAAGTCAGTGAGGCTGTTTGCTCTGAAGCGAATTCGTTATAAATTGGGGAGATAGTTTGCTCTTTGCGAATACATAGTTTTTATGAAGGCAGGATGCAGCACGGCTCTCTCAAGAGCTCTGATCCAAAAAAAAGTCCCAGGGACTTTTTCACAACAAGCGTATTGAAAATTTGGCCATGCATTGGACGAAAATTGCTAGAGAAGCCATACTATGACATACCAAACGTCTTGTATATGTTATTAGCTGCCGAAGATACTTTGATTCGTCGAGATAGAGCACCTATCGACGAAAATAGGCCACTTTTACTACCAAATCGGTGCAAATGCGCTACTGTCTAGGAGTGACGCATTGTCATTTTGGGGCAAAATAGGCGCCTATGCAGCCTTAGTAGTGCCAATAGTACCAACAACGTCCCCCGGTGGCTTAATCGAAAGGTAATAACATCTGCTATCAACTTATGGCCGGTTGGTTGAGGTCGGGGGTCGTCGGAAAGGATATAACAGCATCGTTTTGGGCTTAGTCGAGTTTTGCTAGTGTTTTGTGTGAGAGGTCTGAGCGGGGACAATTTCTCCGTGGGGACTATTTTTTCCGGCGGGGATCCGTGAAGTCGTCGGGCTCTGAATTAGGACGCGGTTGTACATAGTACGGTTCGTAGAGAGTCTTTGTAAAATGTACTCATACGTGAGTGTCACACTATGTATGAGTACTAACCAAAACAGTACATACCAGTCTAAAACTATTCTGTCCCGTCATTTTCACCTCATCTTTGCGTGCTTCGATCTTGGTCAATATGCGGCCGATGAAGTCACCCATTGAAGCTCACTCGAGCTGAAGTAATGCTCTATCGACTACGCGTGCTGGTTTTGTCGCCATGTGCAGTGTGGAGTAATATATTGTGGCCGCGTCGAGAGCAATTTCATTGATTTTGGTTAATTTTGATGAATTTTGAGTCTGTCCCGTTATCTTTGTATGCCTCGATCTCGGTCAATTTGCAACCGATTAAGCCGCCCGTTTGACATGCCTTCAAGAGCATACTCTCAGCTCCACACAGCTTCAGTGAGCGGCTTAATCGGCTGCAAATTGACCGAGATCGAGGCAGGGCAAAGATAGTGTGAAAAATGTGACAAATTTCTAAAATATATTTTCTATTCGGTCAAATTCAGGCTGGAACTGGGTTTTTAAATTACGGTATAGATTCACGGCCGCACTTTTTATAGTTTTGCTTACCACTAGATAAATCCACCTTGAGCTAGTAAAATGCCTGATCTTTAGCCCTCTGTAAATCATTAATCAAGACTCCGACGGAGAAAAGCAGCGGTTGTAATCGATTCTCCATCCAAAACGGTAGGACAAACTCCCCTGTTCTGGAGTCGGGAACGCCACTCCCTGTCGTGGGTAAGCAGGCAAAGGCAACGTTTCGATGCGGCTGGCCTGTGAAAGCGCAGGCTCTTGCGACGATGGGGATTCACGGTCGAAACCCAAAGTTCCGTCTGAAGTCGGCCGCATCAAGTATGGGCAGAGACCTGTGCGAGCACTCATTGCGACTATGGATCTATCATTCAACCGACGAATAATTCCCTATCACTAGGGCAAGGTGTTCCTCTTGTGATATGTTTGCATTTGCTCGCCATCACAATTCTTCCGTATGCATCGGAGACAAGTACAAGTAGGTCTGGCAATGACGCTTGCTGTTGCTGAGAGTGAGAGACAGCTGATGCCTAAGATCAAAAGTAACGAGACTTGTCGTGAGCGTAAACAGTAACTCCAAAGATGACTGGGAACAACGACGAAGAAGTTGCACTAGAAACAATATGGAGTACGAGTACGAGCCTGCTGCTGCTGCTGCTACTGTGACTGTGAAGCTCTACTACGAGGCTGCTTAGATGAAGACGAATCCAAAGACAGCAGAGCAGATGAAATGAAGAGAAAGAAAGAGGGAATAGCGTAAAATGGTTTATTTCAGGTCTGTTATTCAATCTGTTCAATGTCTGTGAGCTGGCACCATATTCCTCCAGATTCTAACAGCACTTGCCTTATCCTTATTCAAGTCTTCCTTACTCATCTGTAGTTTGGCCAACCCTTTCTTTGGTAGACATCAAATTGAGCTGCATGTTTCAGCCATCTGGATATCCTTGGTATCCTCGATCCTCGACATCCTGGCATCTTCGCCATCTTTGTCTTCGTCCTCCGTATCACCTTCTCTGCTGCCACATGCATCGCCTGAATCAATTCCAATCCAGAAATATTCGCCAAGGAACACAAAGCGAGACATTGCGTCGCATCATTCTTCACTCCACCGCCCTTACTGGATGATTTGCCTCCCCCCACTTTGATCATGGGAGCCATGGTCAAGTCCTTTTTAATAGTGTCAATCACTCCCCCCATGACGATCGAGGCATACAAAGATAACGGGACAGACTCAAAATTCATCAAAATTAACCAAAATCAATGAAATTGCTCTCGACGCGGCCACAATATATTACTCCACACTGCACATGGCGACAAAACCAGCACGCGTAGTCGATAGAGCATTACTTCAGCTCGAGTGAGCTTCAATGGGTGACTTCATCGGCCGCATATTGACCAAGATCGAAGCACGCAAAGATGAGGTGAAAATGACGGGACAGAATAGTTTTAGACTGGTATGTACTGTTTTGGTTAGTACTCATACATAGTGTGACACTCACGTATGAGTACATTTTACAAAGACTCTCTACGAACCGTACTATGTACAACCGCGTCCTAATTCAGAGCCCGACGACTTCACGGATCCCCGCCGGAAAAAATAGTCCCCACGGAGAAATTGTCCCCGCTCAGACCTCTCACACAAAACACTAGCAAAACTCGACTAAGCCCAAAACGATGCTGTTATATCCTTTCCGACGACCCCCGACCTCAACCAACCGGCCATAAGTTGATAGCAGATGTTATTACCTTTCGATTAAGCCACCGGGGGACGTTGTTGGTACTATTGGCACTACTAAGGCTGCATAGGCGCCTATTTTGCCCCAAAATGACAATGCGTCACTCCTAGACAGTAGCGCATTTGCACCGATTTGGTAGTAAAAGTGGCCTATTTTCGTCGATAGGTGCTCTATCTCGACGAATCAAAGTATCTTCGGCAGCTAATAACATATACAAGACGTTTGGTATGTCATAGTATGGCTTCTCTAGCAATTTTCGTCCAATGCATGGCCAAATTTTCAATACGCTTGTTGTGAAAAAGTCCCTGGGACTTTTTTTTGGATCAGAGCTCTTGAGAGAGCCGTGCTGCATCCTGCCTTCATAAAAACTATGTATTCGCAAAGAGCAAACTATCTCCCCAATTTATAACGAATTCGCTTCAGAGCAAACAGCCTCACTGACTTATCCCATCAACAATGAAGTTCATCAAGATTGCCACCATAAGATACAGACGCAGCCACTTATTTACTTTACTCTATCCGTTCGGGCTGCTTCTGCTGCCTCCCTCTGCTGACTTTTTGTTTCTTCTATGGCATCCTGGTGTGCACGAAGAGCTCCGGCTAAGTCCTCTTTGCTGACGATTCCCTCTGTATATAAGCGTCTGAGCGATGATAATGACTGATCTTGCCCTAGTTTCGCAGCAATGATTAAATGTTTCACCGCCCTATCGGGCCTGCCGTTTTTACCCTCCATTATTCCAAGATTGTGCCTCGCAAATGTATGCCCACCGATGGCAGCCTCTTCCAAATGATGCAACTCCTTTTTTTTGTCCTTCTCGGCACCAAGTCCCTCCCGATACACAACTGATAATTGATAGTGCGCACCAACATCACCCAATCCAGCTGCCTCACTCCAATATTCAAATGCCCCATCGTAGTCCCCTTCCCTGCGTCGCATCCCACCCATCTGGCGCATCGCAACGGGGTCATTCGCCTCTACTCGTTTCATCATATTCCTTTTGGTTTCTTCCTCCGAATCTGGAACTGGGTGTCGACAGAATGGGCACTTCCGCTGCAGACATCCCTCCAACTCGTAAATGGAGTTGGCATACTCGCAGCCATTACAGATGAATTTGCTGCAACACGGCATCATAGTAGATTTTTCTTGGCCAAGTGGTAGCCGCAAACAACAAATCGGGCATTCACCGAGATGGCTTCTTTCGGGCTGCTTGAATAAAATTTCGTCACGTAATTCAGCCGCCCGCTGCTTGCATGCTCGTTTGTGCTGTGACCGATGCTCCTTCTGGCATTTAACGCCACAATATTTTACTAGTTTGCAAGCTGAGCAGTCCTTCAATTTGACGTCATCAACTTGACCGATGCCGCAGGAAGCACAATACATCATATCATCAGACTTCTCTACGCCACTCATCTTCAAGAATATTCGTCAACAACACGCTAAGTACACCGAACACCGACACCCGGATAACACCAATGGTAGATGAGTCGATGGCAATGGCAAGGCGGGCTTCGTCTTTCTTTTTGAAGATGAAGATATGAGGATACGTGTCTCTATTTTCATTCGCTATCTCTAGAGAGATAGAGTGCAAGAGCTCAGAGAGCAATAGTAATACACTGAGTCTAATATATTTAGGTCTTCCTTCCATTTGCTTCATTTATTCCGGGCTGCTTCTGCTTCGTCCCTCTGGGAACTTTTCGTTGCGTCTACAGCAGCTTGATGTGCACGAAGAGCTGAGGCAAAGTCTTCCTTGCTGACTTGTCCTTCTCTGTATTCAAGCTTGAGATTTTCCAATGCATCATCATATCCAAGTTTGGCAGCGATGATCCAATGTTTCACTGCTCTATTATTCCTGCCAATACTCATCTCATTACATGCAAGATTATGCCTGGCTTTGGGATGCCCTCGAATGGCAGCCTCTTCCAAATGATAAACCTCCTTTTTCTTGTCCTCCTGAACAACCCCTTTCCCCTCATAGTAAAAATTAGATAATTCAAAGTGCGCATTAATATCACCCAATCCAGCTGCCTTTGTCAAGTACCCAAACGCACCTTTGTAATCTCCTTTGTTGTAGCACATCACTCCCATTTCACAGACTGCAACTGGATCATTCGCCTCTACTCTCTTCATCAGATTCTGCTCCGATTCTGCCTGCGATTTTGGTAATAAATGTCGACAGAATGGACATGTTTGTTGGATTTTTCCCTCCAACTTTCCCTCCAACTCTCTTATCATATTGGCATAATTGCAGCCGATACAGATCTTTTTGCTGCAACATGCCATCAAAGTTGACTTCTGTTCATCAATCGATAACGGCAAAAAACAGATCGGACAATCCCCATAGTGGCTGCTTTCAGTTTGCTTGAACAAAATTTCATCACGCAATTCAGCGGCTCTTTTCTTGCAATCTCGTTTGTGTTTCGGCCTATGCTCCTTCTGACATTTGACACTGCAATATCGAACGAGATAGCAAGCTGTGCATTTCTTCAATTTGATGTTTTCATTTTCTGCGACGCTGCAGGCGGCACAACACTGAATCATCACGGTCTCGTCTTCGTCTAAAACACCACTCATCATAAAAATAATATCACGACAACAACGCCACGATAGACCGACGACGGATAAGCCCTGGCCCTGGCCGAGTTTGCGATCGCCCCGTGCTTTGTCGCCCTAGAAAAAAAATCCGTCTAAATTAGCAACTTACTAACAAATTGAGCAAAATAACTAGTAAAATGGGCTTTTGCCCTAGCTCACTGCGTTGACAGTGTAATGCCATATTTGATGAAGCCTAATTGCATCTATGCATATGAAGATCCTCTGTTGAACTTGGCAGTGGATTCTCTGGCTTGGAAGGGGTACCTGAAATGTACCCCTAATAAAATAGCTAGTGGTTGAATTGGGGCCTTAATACTGACTCCTACGTACAATTGTGACCCCAACCAAGTGGATAACCGATTTCTACGTGAAATTCTGGTCTAGAAAGAGTCTTGCTTTACTTATTTTCGTCGAAGGTGCTCTCTCTCTCAGTGCTGCCAAAATAGCTAGTAGACACTAACTATTTTGTGAGGAGAGTCTGATCAGACAGTAAAAAAAGCATGTTCCCGGCTGAATTTGGTCGGAGTAGCTACTTAAGCGGTATGTTGGAATAGTACCTGAGTCCCGCCAAATGGGATGATCGCAAACTGTCTGAAGGGCCAGGGCTTATGAGATAAATCAGATGTCATGTGGCAACTGGCAAGTGGCAACTTTGGAGGGCTAATGGTTTATGCTGGTGGAGTTAACTCCTAAGCTACATACCTATTCCCACGTAGAAGTTCTACGCTAAGTACTTAAGTTGAGAAATCTGCCTCATTTACCCATCAACCAACCCACATCAAAGATCAAAGCACCATGGCCGACGCCGTGCTTGCTACCGGCGTCTGTGCAAGCAGCGCTTTCCTTCTTTCACTAACATAATAAAGCGCAAGCAATTAAAACAGCAATAGAACAGTATGCTTCCTTCTTGAGACATGTTTGTGAGAGACGAGCAGTACCACCGTCAAACCATCCTCTTCTCATTTTGTGTTATGCCGTTTGGTTAGCCTTTCTCTAGTCGGTCGCTGTGTATAGCGGCCAGAAGGCCATGGAGCCATATATCATGCGGTATTAATTTGTCAACTTGTGTGGCCAACAGAGTCCGACTTTTGGTTTGCAGCACTGGCCATGTTTGCCGACGACTACGATGTGAGATGAGGCCCGTTGTGTTGAATATTTGACGGCTGCAGCAAGTATGATTAGTGAGGGAAATAGAGCTGCATCGATACACGATATAAAAAGGTGTATGTAGGAAATGAAGGTGGTCGAATGGTATTTCTAAGCATATCAGTCTACATAATATCTGTGAACGATTGACTTTCACCGGAACATGCTGAAGCATGAAGCGCGTCGACAAGTTATGAATACACTCCAACACTGTGTACAGCATGTGTATCACATCGCCATTTCGGCCAAAATGGCTATTTTGGCACCCAAGATTATGCGACATATGTGACCGTTATGACCCAAAGCAAGCCGCCGCTGTCCCATACTAAGTATGCATCCTGTCCCTTATTCCCGGAGGATTTTCAACGAATCGATGTGCATGGTGTCCAAGTCTACTCGACGAATTTTAACTAGAGAGGCGCCCTAGTAAAATGGCCGTTCGCGGAAAAATCGACGGGACGCTTTTTTTGGTCATCTCTGTGGCGGGGGCAAGCAGGCGTCTTCTCTCATGTCTCTCTCGTCGCCCCTTTCCCCCGGTGGTAGGGGTGTCGCCCACCAGCACAAAACAAAGCCTTGGACACCACTAATTTTCCGCGAAACGATGAAGATGATAGAAGATACGTGTCTCACCTCTTTATGCTAAGTGCAAAGTGAGTGCGAAGAGCAAAGCATTAAGCAATCAACCATGACGACCTTCCCTCCCATGCCCTTGCTGCCCATAACATCTCCATCCACCATATCAGCATGCCGTGAGCTCCCTCTCCGCCCATCGGATATCTTTATCTGCTCGTATCCCAAAAGTGGAACGACATGGACGCAGCACATTGTTCTGACTTTGCTGCTGGCTGATCGAAAGTACAAAATTGCTGATTCGACGTCATGTGGTCACTCTGATGCCGGCAACACTGGTGATGACTTGGCCTACAATCACGTGTCCGACTATGCACCGTTTTTTGAAATCGATGCACACTGGCAATCGTCACCGTCCAATGATGGCACAAAGGTACTGGCGGATTCGGTACGAGAGAATCATGATCGATTGGGACGACGGGTGTTTAATACTCATTTACGCTGGGATATGTTGCCCAAGAGGAGTGAAGTTGATGGTAGCACACCACAAAATGATGATAAAGAGGGCTACAATGATGTCAATAAAGGACCGTCAGATGATAACGACAACAACGTTCACAAAAAGCGTCCTCAATGCGGAAAGTTCATCTACGTGACACGAAATCAAATAGACGTCGTAGCCTCATTCTATCATCACTTATCCAATCAAATAGAGGGCACGTATACCGATACATTTGAAATATTCCTACGAGATTGGATGGATGGAAAGATTCCGTTTGGAAGTAGTTTGCATCATTTGATTGGTTTTGCTGGAGGGTTTGCTGACAATTTGTATGACACTTCTCGTGGTCATGATATAGGTGATGATGAAAGTACCGGCGTTATTGATCAGCCACTGCTCCTTCTATCCTACGAAAAGATGAAATCCGACCTCCGCACCGAAGTACTTCGAATCATCTCCTTCTTAAATCTTACACACATCCCATCACATATACTTGAGGAAGAGATATTACCATCATTTGGGTTCAGTTCGATGAAGAATAATATAGAGAAATTTCAGCCCAAGTCGGTTGGGTGGCTAAATGGATTTCAGTTTTTGAGGAAGGGGGTCACGGGTGATGGGAGGAGGTTGTTATTGAATAGGAGCATGAATGATAGTGGAGGTGGGAAAGAGGAGGGAGAGTCATCAGAATTGATAGATGAATACAATAACTGGGTGGAGAGAGAGGAATATCGTTCCAAGATTTCCAATGTGTTGCAGGGTGATTGTTTTGAGGATTGTAGAGAGGTATTCTTGAGTGTGGTGAAGTGAGCTATACATGTGCACCGGGAGAGCAAGAGCAGATGTATCGAAGTCGAGCTTCTGAGCGCAATAAATTGGATAGGATTCTGTTGCTTGAGATACAGATGATGCGGTCGCTCATTTATTTTACACTCCCTTTCGAGCTGCTTCTGCTGCCTCCCTCGCTCTGCTGACTCGACGCTATTTCTGCTTCCTCCCTATGAGGACTTTTCGTTGCGTCTACAGCAGCCTGATGTCCACGAAGAGCCGCAGCAAAGTCTTCTTTGCTGACGAATCCATCTGCATAATGTTCCTTCAGCGCCTCCAATGAATCGTCGTCTCCAAGTTTAGCAGCAATGATAAAATGTTTCACCGCCCTACCGGGCCTGCCGTTTTCACCCTCCATTACTCCAAGATTGTGTCTCGCAAATGTGTCCCCACCAATAGCAGCCTCTTCCAAATGATGCCATACCTTCTTCTCGTCCTTCTCAACACCTTGCCCCTTCCTATACATAACTGATAGATTATGATGCGCTCCAACATCACCCAATCCGGCTGCCTTCGTCCAACATTCAAATGCACCATCATAATCCCCTTCTTCGCGTCGCTTCGCACCCATGTGGCCTATCGCAGCTGGGTCATTCGCTTCTACTCTTTTCATTAGATTCCGATTCCCTTCTTCCTGTGTATATGGTATTGGATGCCGACAAAATGGGCACGTGCGCTTCAGCTTCGCCTCAAACTCGCGTACCTGATTGGCATAATTGCACCCGTTGCATATGAATTTGCTGCAGCACGGCATCATAGAAGATTTTTTTTGATCAAGCGGTCGCGGCAAACAACAGATGGGGCAGTCACCGAGATGGCTGCTTTCCGGTTGCTTGAATAAAATTTCGTCACGTAATTCAGCCATTCTCTTCTTGCAGTCTCGTTTATGCTGCGGCCTATGATCCTTCTGACATTTGACGCTGCAATATCGAACGAGTTTGCAAGCGGAGCAATCTTCAATTTGACGTCGTCAACTTCTGGGGTGCCGCAGGAGGCACAACACATCATTTTATCGCTCTCTGCATCTGCACTCATCTTCAGGAATATTCAACAATAATACCATCAATAAAACAACTTGATGAATGATTCCAACAAGCACTGAACTTGCCTGGGCGTGTGGCACTTTGGAGTGTTTTTTTTTATGCAGAGCATTTTCTGGTGTTCAGTCGGGTTTCTTCAAAAATTTCCGGCGAGGTGCTCGACTGGTTTCGTGTGATTGATGTTGTGCCTCCTCCCTCACAAACCAACAAAGAGCTATGGAAAATGCACGTCAGTGCCGGAACGGTCTCTTTATCATGATGCACGGTCTATTTCTTGTGATGCACGGTCAAGCGGTAATGGGCATCCACTGGCGATTTATGGCCATTAACACTCCTCTACACAAATTTGTTTAGATCCCAGACTTAGATCCCCACGTGCATTTCCTTTGGCGAGGCCTTTTGCCTTATCTTTCTCAACATGCACGGTCTCTTTCTTGTGATGCACGGTCAACAGGCTACATTGGAAAGTACCTGGAAAGTGCACGTGTAAAGAATTCCTATGTTGCATTACCAGACGTATGTACTACCACTAAGTTTACCTAGTGCGAATGATCAACACTCAACACACAGCTAAGAAATCCAATGGCAAAGCATGACATTCTGTCCTACATGATTTGACCACCTCACAGCCACCAATCTAACGGAATTTATAAACTCACCACACCTATATTGTGCGCCATTAAGCGTCACTGCAAATTGCTGTTGTTAGTAGTCAGCACCAGCTCTAGTGAAACAAATGTTTATGTGCAGACATAAGTATGTTGTGCATCTGCATCAATCGAATTAATTAATTATGACGTCCACATCCAATAATAACCATGGTAATCTCACCGTGGTACAGAATGATATTCTCTCAGCTACCGAATTGTCCAAGTACCGCCAAGCTAAGGCCGTGGATGATATGACCAGGGCTACTCAACATCTGACAGAAATAGAGAGGCAAGCTGTCTTCAACTTAGCACAAAATCCTGCTATGTGTCATGTCAAGCAGCCAACACTTAACAGCAACAATACTCTTCCTAATATAGGCAGGAACCCTGTCGCCACAAACGTGATGCAAGGGGTTGTTGCATGTCTATCTCGATTCAGTGCCAGTGATAAAGCCAAGTACCATGGATTAATTGAAAACATGGGTGGAAGGTTTCATGATGAGCTAGGTGCTGATCATCATATATCACATTTGATCATTTCACCGGAAGAGATACATTCATCTGCCAAATACGAGTTTTTGAAGAGAAAAATCGTTGGTGATCATGTTAGCCAGGTGGAGAAGGAGTGGGCAACACAAGTGAGAATTGTCACACCAGAGTGGGTCGTTGCATGCTGGACATCCAAATCTCATGTTGAGGAGACACAATACTCGGTTGTAGGAATGGAGACACCCATTCTGTCATCATCCAATCCTTCAAAGACTACAATTAGAACTGCCACCATGGACATTGGCATTGGTCCAACTTCTCCATCTTCAATTGACAACCCACTTGATCAAATAGTGAGTGACTTTCCCGAACAGTATCCAAATGGGGATAGGACATTTCATATCGAAAAGATTGACTCTTCTAAGAAGCCAGTTGTAGGTTGGGCCAGGCAATGTTCAAGGAACGTACATCGCTGCCTGGGGTGCTATGTATGCCCTCAGTTTAATGAGGGGTGTTACTACCGGCAACGCCCACAAGTTCCACGTCGAGGAAAGCAACGAAGCAATGGTGTACCACAGCCAAATCATGACCACCAATGTTGGATGCATCCGGATGCAGAACTTCTTTTGGAAAAGTGCGATTGCAAGTGGATAATTAACGATCACAGTGACAATTTGTGGGAACTGATTCATACTGGAATTCACAATCATCCTGTACCGCCTCCTGTCACGGCAAGTCACAAAGCAAAGGAGAAACTGTCCGAAATCATCCGCCACAATCCCCAAGCGAAACCATCTCAGCTAGCAACAGGTATCGGTGGTGGAAAAACCAATACAGTTCCTCCCGTGTCCGGGCTCGATCCTAAATTTTCCAATGCTGGATATGTTGCGGCACACAGGAAGAAAGTTCTGAAGGAGATCAAGAGGGAGAATAATGGAACCGATTATCCTTATGAATCGCTTGACGCTGTTTTTGATTTTACGGACAATATGCTAGAGCGTAGTCCAGGCATTCTTGTAGATGGTTCTATTGGACCAAGACAATTCTTCACCTATGCATCTCAACACATGAGAGTCCTTCTTCAAAGTAGCTTGAGTGGATTTTCAACAGACACAGTTGAGGGATTTGTGGAGTCTATTTACTTCAAGGGAGAAATTAATGTCACTATCTCATCCACATGGTGCCATGTCCTACAAACTCAGGCGCCTGCATTGGTCAGTGTCCTCTTCCGAAAGTCGGCAGAGTCATATGGGATTCATTGGGATCATTTCTTTCCATTCGTTGGGAAGAATGCAACAAGTTTGGATGAGTTCTACGACAATTATCCAGGTAACACCTCTGATTTCTCAGAAGCAATCAAATCGGCCTACATGAATTCACTTGATGAGTACTGCAGTCAACAATTTCAACAGGTGCTGAGTGACCAACAGAAAAAAGATCTTTACAGGTACTGTGCCGTTCACTACAAACGGAATGTCACGCGTGTTGGGCAGGTCTCTGCTGTGGTCCATCCAACTAAGAGAGATGAATTTGTCGAAATTGCCTTTGCGCTTCTTGAGATTGATGACTTCGATGAATTTTCAACAACAGTTTTGGACCTATATGACAGGTTCCCTTTGTTGACAGGATGGTTCCTCTGGTACTTACAGGACAGCCGCGCATCGATTCTCTTTCCCGCAGTCCGCAACATGTCAGAGGATTCTGACATGGACAAATTCAATGCAATGAAGAGGGACACCAATGCACAGGAGGGTATTGGTGGTTTCCTCCAGTCTCTGAAGAACAACCAAAGATTAGGTCTTCAGTGTGTTTTGGAAGCCATAGAAATGTGGATCGGTTGGTACCAACATAGATATGAAATGGAAAAGTGTGGCTTGATGACTAAGTATACGAAGGCAACACCTCAACAAAAGAGAGTTGGTAGAGAGAAGAAGTCGCACTATAAGGCTCCAGAAAGTGGTGCTGACTTACTTCGTAGTCCAGACAATGACAATGTGAGCGACAAGAAAAGGATTGCCGCCATCAGTGAATGTAGCAATGCGCCTGTCCAGTTGAATAATGATTGTAACATGTGCTTTGCCAATGCACTGTTTCAAAACTTGTATGCCAATGATGCGTTTCGCGATGCCATAATGAGGTTCGAGATTGATCTCGATGACCTCTTCATACTCGGACAGCCAGTGATGGTACTGAAGAAGTTCATGGAGTATATTTCTGCGATGAAGAAGGGCACTACAGATGTTACCCCGAAGGGATTGAAAGATATTTTATGGATGGTGCATTATGATGGTTATCTGAATTATCAGTTCATGGATCAGTTGGACCCGATGGAACTGATGGACTACATGTTGACAAAATTCAAAGAAGATAGTAACTTTGTGCATCATCACCTCCAGACACATGTTTGCACACTTGGTTTTCTTACTGAGAGTTTCCGCTGCCGCAGTTGTTGTGAAGACGGGGAAAGTCTTCTTACTGTGGGACCATCAACTCCACTCCTGCGCGAAGAGGACAAATCAGTGATGTATTCCACAGATGATAAGTTCTATGTGCAGTTATCACAGTGTCGTCCAGGCTTGACGTTGGATGATTGTCTTCATCATAGGTTTGGGAACGAAAATGAACTCGAAATGTTGCCGTCACAAGAAATTGCTCAGAAGTGCTCCTGTGACAATGATCTGTCCTCACCTGTCGTATTGTCAAGGTTTACCCATTGGAAAGGATCTGAGATGAAAATGCTTGTTTTGAATGTAGCAAACAGGGATTTGGACGGAAAGGTTATTCCATCTGAACAACGTGTGCGGCCGCAGCTCAATGTTGACCTAACACCTTATTGTATGCTCGACGACTCTGAAATAGCAGCAGATGTTAAGGTGACTGGAACACTCACTGGCTATATTTCGCATATGCTTGGAAGAAATCAGAGGTACGGAACGTCCACAACCTTGTCTGGCCACTATGTTTCAGTGACAAAGACAATTGATGGTGATGATTTCTTCTTGTCAGATGATCAAGTTCCTAATTTGCCGATCAACTTGGGGACCACGCCAAATGAACATTGGATTAAACCGGATACATTGTTCTACAATGTCACAAGAAGTAACGAAATGCTGTTCAAAGGAGGAGAGGAATCCCAAATAGCAACTTCTGAAGGAAACGCTGATGAAGTCTTGAATTCTAGCCAAAACGAAGTGACTGATGACGTCTTGAATCCTAGCCAAACCGAATCCGTCAGAGCATCATTGCAAGAATCAGTACATGGCATAAATTCATCACCGTAATCAGAGTCCATTACCCGCAAAGATGACTCTACACCAGTTGCGATTGGCGGCATGATTTCATCTCTGCCGCCCGGCGGGGCAATAATGCCAGTGGCTACACAAGCAGCTTCTCCTACTCTTACTACTGTTGCTACATATGACTCGTAAGTTGCCTTTTGCTGCGCAGCGTTTTGTGCCTCTTTTATCCTTCTTCGTTCTCTTCTTTCATCTTGTTCATTGCGCTTTTCTTCTTCATGCTGAACAGGATTAGATATCTTTTTGCGCCTCCTTTGCTCCCTTTTTCTTAGCTTATTGATGACCCTAATTTCCTCGGCAGAGTAACCCATGACTATCCCAATTTGATGTGATGTTGTGCACAAGATTAGTTTGTACTTGAGGTTGTGCTCACAAAGAAGACATAAGAAAACGGCAAAATCAGCCTACACCAATGGACTCGGAGATCACTGTTTGGTCTAGTGAGTGAGATCGATATTAGTTTCAGCCGCTGTAATAGCTTTCACACACTTATTTGCCTGCCGACTGTGTGTGTTGTGCCGCGAGACCATTGTTTGTGGAGAGTGGAGGTTTTTTTTGAGGTGGTGAATGGCGCCAAAAAGAGTTGTCATACGTATGTGATACCAGTAAGTAATAACTTCTGGTTATCCCTTTTGTGACCACCCATCATGAGAAAGAGACCGTACAGGCACCGTACCGGCACTGACCGTGCATTTTCCAGGTGCCACCAACAAAGATGAGATCGAGGAGCGAGAACAACGATATATCCCTACGGTTTCCCCCGCGTAAAAATAGCTAGAGGGGAAATGGCGCGAAGGGCAAAACCCTGGCTTAAAAAGAGTAAGTAGGTACGTAATATTAGCTAACGTACACGTAGAATAGCTACCGGCAGCATATCGTGACCATGGTGTCCATCGCAATAGGCGCCTACGCACCACGCAGAATGCATCGATATCCAGAACTAATGCTCTACAATGTCAGCAGACATCATGTCATTGCTAACCCTAGCTTCTAAGCGATTAATTTGGACTCTATGGCATTAATATTCCCGGTACCATACAGTAGAAATGTGCTGGGAGAAAGATAAGTCTTCATATTATATGCAATTAGTTGCTGTAAACAATGGATTACGACCATCATTCAGCGTATTCTTGTAGTGGGTATTGCTATATGCATTTCGGGAGATATTCATGCTAGTTGCTAATCAGATGGGTACAGAACGACCAGTGTTACTGCAATGAATAATTTTTCTATTTTCTCCTCCAGCAGTAGATATTGTACAGTATTCTCCACAGACCGTTATCAAGGAGGGACTGACCACTCCCCCCATTCAAACTTATTTGTATCTTCTTCACAGTACCGGCATTGAAGCCCATTTGACATAAGAAACTATCACTAACTCTCCGCTTCTGCAAAAATAAGTGCAGTTGTGAGTTGCCTTTCAGAAGACGACATGAGAACACAGCGTTACAGCAATAGCTGTGCCCAATGATAGAAGCCTGGAGTATCCATCACACTTCATTGTACAATTCCGCTGCCTATATCACCAATATCTGTTGCCGAAATCATCTCTCGTCGATATAAGGCCAAACTTATTGTGACCGAAAAAATAACACCGAGCGGCGACCATCGACTTCAGCATGAATGCAAGCCCCATCTGAAGGAAATATTGCACTGGAACACGTCCACGTATATATTATCAGCTCGGGAAGAAGAGGAGGCGATACGGGACGTTGATGGCGGTCGTATCATGACCACAACTCCCTGACGACGGCCGAAAAAGATGGCGGCCGAAAGCCGTGTGATGAGGCCACACCACAACCCCACACAAGCCGCCGCCACGCAAACCAACGGTCAATATTGATCCTATAGATCCTGTTGATGATCCCGACGCAGGGGTTAGGCGGTCGGCGGCGTCTAGGGCTGCCATTACAGGCAGATAGCTAACCCAGGTTATAACCTGGTTTAGATTCTAAGACCAGGTTGGAACCCGGGTTAACCCTTCGTAGGGATATCGGTCCACGCCATCACAGGGACACGTGTCGTCATCCTGGGATTGAACCTGAAGCAGAAGGATGATGAGAGCGGTGATTCGTCCCCCTCCACAACACTCTCTGCTATGTTGAGCGGCTTGACTGTGGCGGAAGATGCTAACGGGGCCGACAGAGCCGCTTCTGAATCATCTTCACGAGAGAAGAACGGACAATCTCCCTCCCATGATGTATTTGTGGGCTTTGCCATTGATCGGCGTGACATATCTAGTGGAAAGTCCAGTTCACTCAACTTTGACGGCAGGCCGATCCAAAAGTTCCATTATGGAGATTACACCGTCGAGCCGGGGCATCAATATGAATATTCAGTGCGTCGAATGATCAAAGCACCGAGTAGGTCAAGATACAGTTTCTTTTCACGGCCAAAGTATGCAGCGGTTGGATCGCCGCTTGTTGTTACAGTTACTACAGAGGACCCTTCCACATCAAAGCATGGCGTCTACTTCAACCGCGGTACGGCTGGGTCTCAGGCATATGCTGAAAAGTTTGGAGAGTTTCGGAAGTGGCATAGGGTCAACAAATATGGAACGCCACATTGGACGTCTACTATCAATCCACTGACCATTCCTGATCCAGCAAAGAAGAAGGAGGCATGCGCATGGCTATCAAGGGGGTTAGAGGAAGCTCTGTTGGAGTTCATCTCTCAGGCAAAAGATAGTTCATGGCAGCTCCGAGTAACGGCTTATGAATTTACCCACAAAGAGGTCATTCATGCATTTGCTGCTGCTATCGAGCGAGGGGTGGACGTGAAGATTATTCATCATGTCAAGGGCTCACATCGTCCAAAGACTCGGTACAACGATGTTGTCAAAGATGAAGATGGCAAGGTAGTGAAGGAGTGGGTGCCGGACAAGACAACTTCAGATACACAGCGTGCCATCGATGCTGTTGGATTTCAATCATTGGATCATGCACGTATTTGGCACCACGATACCTTCATCGAGCGCCACACTTCTTCCATCATGCACAACAAGTTCATCATCCTACTTCGTGATGGCAAACCCGTGGAGCTCTGGACGGGAAGCACCAACTTTACAGAAAGTGCATTCTACGGTCAAAGTAATGTTGGACACATTGTTAGAGACGAAGATGTTGCACAGCAGTACTTGGCGTATTGGAATAAGCTGGCGCTAGATCCTCCTGGACGCAGCAAAAGACATTCAGGAAGTTCTCACGATGAAGATGCGGTGCCCATGGATGAAATCAATCAGCAGCTCCAACCGGATCCAGCTGGGGTGCAGTCTCATGATACGATGACTGTCTTCTTTAGCCCCAGAAAGACGTCAGATCTCCTTGATTGGTATGCCGATCGAATGGGAGACGCAGCTGATTCTGTTCACTTTACTGCTGCATTTGGAGTATCGCAGCCGCTCGCTCATGTATTGAACCAAGATGGAAAGCCCAGCCCTAGCCATGCAGTAGGCGTCCGTCGATCACCTCGTATAGCGAGACGTATCAAGACTGATGACAAACTTCTTCGTTACATACTTCTTGACAGCCAACCAAGTGAGCACAGCTCTGAAAAGTCCCGCGCGTCTGCTGAGAAGAAGGGAAGGGGAAATGAATATTGCGACTACTTTGATTTCAAGAAGCTGAAATCGAATCGCATTGCGTATGGCGCAGTCCTTTCTGGAAGGAAGAAGGAGGTGGAGGATGTAGCTCCTTCTTCTGAACACTCTGAAGTTCTGACGGGGCTCAGCACTTTTGTCGACTTTGTTCATACCAAGTTCATGATGATAGATGCACTGACGGACAACCCTACAATTATCACAGGCTCGGCCAACTTTAGCATTGCCTCCACCGAGCAAAATGATGAGAACATGCTGGTGATTCAAGGAGATACGGCGGTGGCGGATGTTTACTTCACTGAGTTCATGCGATTGTTTGATCATTTCTACTCTAGAGATAAACGCAACGAGTCCTTGGCCAAGGGATCCAAATCACGTGCTTGGATCGATGTGGTTGAGGATGATTCTTGGATGAAGCCGTTCTTTGATCCATCCCATCAATTGTTCAGGGAGAGGGTGCTCCTCAGTTGAATGCATCGTCAAATACCTGTCGTGTTAGTAATAGCAATAGCACAATCTAAGTTAGTTTATATATTCTAATCCTAATCGATTCCTCCCTATATAGCATTCCCCTTATTTCTCCTCATTCACTACTAATAGGACTCTTTCGCCCCTTCTTCCCCTTCGAGTATTTTCTCCACGTCCTTCCGATCAAGGCTACCGAGTTTTCGACCTTCAGCATGAGCCTTACTTCTTCTATCCTTTCGCGAACATCTGCCCCACTCACAGGGCTAGCAGTAGATGCAATTCTCATGATGGAGTGTGTCCTATCCATTCGATAACCCCAGTAACCAAAAGAGATTTTGGGGAAGAAGCTTTGAACACGCATTCCCATTTGATGGAACATTACGGTCATTGCGACGAAGCGTTGCATGCTTGCAATTCGTGACTCGTACAGCTCCATGCTGAAGAACTGGCTCTGTGACATGGCCAACGAGCTGACGCCAGGATTGAGGGAATGCTTTCGCAGCTCTTCTCCAAAATACCTTTCTTTTGATGCCTGAACCTGAGTCAATCCGCGACTATCACGATTTTTGACAGTGAGCTCACTCACTAGGTTTGGCATTTGTGACACTGGAGAAGGAAAAGAACATTGGACTTAGCACGTATCGCATTTCAAGTGAAGCACAAAGAGCGTTACAAACTCAAAGACTCACCTTTCACAAACTCATCAAACTGGAGCATCCCGTCATCATCGACATCAGCTTCTGCAAAGAGTCGATGCAAGTGCTCTTCGGCAAGGTTTGGGTCCTTCTTTTGGTACGCAGCAATGAATTCTTCCACTCCTATCACCCCATTTCCGTCGGAATCAATTTCATTAAATAGACGTCTAGCATTTTCAATTCCTTGTCGACTGTGAAATCAAGAGCAGGTTGTGTTAGAGCACCACATTGTGATGATATGAAAGACGCCTACACTGTTGAAACAAAACTCACTCTTTTATCATCTTTTCCACCGCAAGAAATACATCCGCTGTTTCGCTCCTCGTCTGCCTGGCTTGTTTTTCTAAATCCACGTACGCCCCAAGTAGAGATGCACTCGAGCGAGCAGTCTTTGCTTTGCGAGAACGAGATAGAGACAGCTCCAAAAAGCTAACATCTTTCTTCGCTGGCAAGAAAGATTTCGCCCTCTCGTAGAATGAACGTCCCCTTACGAGTGAGTCTTTCTCTTCACTTTGCTTCGCCTTTCTTTGTCGGACCAAATCTTCGTGTGCATCAATGTCGTCTAGAACCTTTTCACTTAAAAAGAGGGGTCGATGGCTGAAGTAGATAAAGGGTTAACAACATTGTCGAGCTGGCATATCTGCATGATTATATTGGGGTACTGACTTACCTCTTCAAATAGATCGCGTGTTTACTGAGCGGGAGCTTGGATTTGTTGTGTCCGATGGTAATGCTCTCGCACGTTCCACCAATACTCTGGATAGAACTGGCTTGATTAACTGAGAGACATGTTGAAGCTTCAAGAGATGTAAGAGCTGGCAATCTTCCATCAGGTCGGCCACACACAAGCAGCGTTCCTCTTACGACTCGGTGCGTGTGCCTATGGACTAAATGATCTGCAGGATTGCCATGCAACACATTGAGGCCTGCAATACTGTAAGAACACGCAAATATCTTACTCAAGAAGGCATCCGCGGATTGAGCCACCCATGGACAATCTCCTATCACCACGGTACGGCCTACCATGCGATGTCTGAGATTTCTTCCCTGAACCAACCTCAGAATCATAATGTTGATTTGTGGGAGCCAAAAGTAAAGGCAAGCATCGAGGAATCGTGTAATGTAAAATCCCCAATCACTACTGCGGAGCCCGCATGCCGTAGCCAGGCCACAAACTAATGGCCATCCGCTCGTAACTGTAGCCATAATGTAAATGAAGCTCATGATGTAAGCTTTTGGTACCTCGAGTATGTGATCAGCCCAAAGATCTCCAGCAGACCTTAATTCTACCTCCGTCTTGCAACGTCTCTCGTGGAGCTCGCCTCCATGTTTGTCTACACAAACTATTTCTTCGAGCGCTCTGATATTTTCTGTTGTGGTACAAAGAGAGGAAAGATAGAGAGGTGAGATATCTAACTAGCTGTAGCAGTCATCATCAAGGGGCGTCACTTAAGATTACTTACCTTGATTGCATCTCTCGAGGATTTGGAGATCCAATTCAGTAATCACTGCTCCACTGACATGACGAAACGTCGGTTCGCTAATGATTGAGACACAAATATGTTCAAAGATGTTGGTCAGCAACTGGTGCGTTGCGACGACGCTCACACTGCATGGCTCAGCTGGACGAACTCCAACACCGGTGCTAAAAATTCGGCTCGATAGTAAGTCATCGCTGTACATCGACCTGAGCTGCTTCCCCACCTGTGTATCCCACTCTGATGTGACAGCAAAGATGGAAGAAGAGAAGCTCTGGAGCAAGTTGGAGCATGCTAGAGGGCCAAACGTTCCCCCACTATGAGATATGATCATGACGATTGGGCTGTTCTTAATATCCATAGTCTTCTGAGAGTAGGGGAACCCTGTGCAAGGCATAACAAGTTCTTGTCCGAATAAACCAAGCAGTTTATTTGACGAAACTGCCCTGATGAAAAGATACGGAAAAGACTTCTGCAAATCACTCACGAACTGTTCTGCAACCCACAAGCTCACTTCACATCCAGTAACTAGGATATCAATCTGTGCTCCGTGACTTTGGATGCTGCCATCCACACGGCCTTTCATTCTTTCTCGAATACAGTTGGCAAGATTCCAAGCTGTCATTCTATTCAACCCCACAGTGCGCCAATCCTGCTGAATATCATTACAGACGCGAGGAATGTCACGGATATCGGCAAGTACTGGGTCATCAACATCGTCAAGCAGCGGCTCAATGAATTCATTGTTTTCGAGAAGGGTGAGACGCTTTGACAGTTGATTGGTCTGAGCGTTCATGCTCTGTTGTAAAAGGACCACGTTCACACTTCCATTCATTAGCTTTTCGACTTGTAAATTCCTGTTGGGAGGAGAGATGGCAGGTTCAGCATCGCATGCATAACCCCAGTCGAGGAGGGCAATCTCCCCTCCAAGGTCGTCCAAATCTAACCGCACCGCATTGTGACCCTCGTCGAAGCTACTATGCACCAAGGAACCCCCCGGATTTTCATAGTTTAACCCCGCCTTGACAGCAGCTTGCTCCGACCCGTAGCAAATCAAACCCTTACGAGGGTAGAATGCAATTGACATTGTTTGACCACGAGCAGCAAAACAAACCTGCCTATGCGCATCAATTGATGAAGAAACCATAATACCAAAGCTCCCCTTGGCATCTTCAAGAAAGATTCGTGTAGAGTGCAGCAAATCGTTATCAAAGAAGGCATCCACAGTAGCACGACAGAATAACGCCAACTCTTCGTCTTCTGCATCCGACGACACAAACTTCGCCAAAGTTGCCATGGCGGATGGGCCTCCACGCTGCAGTCGGCGAAAAGATCCATCAAGAAAATTAGTCGGATTTCCCCTCGGAAGAGTTGCATCCAGCTGACCACGAAGGCGTTCTACTATAATCGATACTAGCCATGCACGTCTATCCGAGTTGGAGCTAATATCTTCCAAAGTGATCATCCCATTGTCATCATCATTGGAGTTGTTATTACTCGCATTTAATACATCCTGCAACGATGACTCGAAAATCTTTGCAATCTCTTCATATTCGGCATGAGTTGGGTATGGTACGGCAGGATCAGTTTCCACTTTGGAATTACTCAACGTCAAGCACACTGCGTATCGTAAACTCAAGGCAAATGACCCTTGTGTTCTGAGTAGATCAATCATTCCAGCAATAGCAGCTAACATGATAATAGATAGAGAGGCAATCAAGATGAGAAAACAATATAATTGCACCAATCAACCCTGACACACACACACACACAATGGATAATTCGTCCACTGAAAATGAATATAAGTAAATTGTTGTTGCAACTCCCAACATAACTCACCCGAATCAACCGTACAAGGCAGCGGAGTCTCCAACACATTCTCCAACCACCCCTGCACCAACGTAACATCATAATACTTATCCCTCACCCTAAAAAACTCAAAATCACCATTATGAGTAATATAATTCTCCACACCCACAATCCTCGGTTCCACCACCACCCTACTCCTACTATTCCGTCCATCACTACTTCCCCCACCAAACGACGAGGCAGATCCAAACGAATACAAATTATACTCTCTCCGTGCACTCCACTGATGAGGATGAGTCCCCTCAAAACTAGCCTTGGAACTAGTCGCAAATCTCGTATGACCAAAGAATCCACGGACCAATTTGCCTCCACCTTCATTCACTGTATATTCCGACTTGTTGTATCCGTGTAAATTTCCGGTTAGGGGGGAACAATTGTCTTGGATTATTTTTTGTTTGATTATTTTGGAGAGGTCGGTTCGTTTGGCGTTTACTACGCGGGATCGTATTCCTTTGAGGGTTGGTGGATGTCTTGGTGGTGATGATTGTTCGTTTATGGTGGGTGTTTTGTTGTGGGAATATTTGGTTGGTTCGAATGTGACTACTCCACCGGATTGTGCTCCCCTCATCATGGTCACATTGACCTATTGATGATGTAGGTGTGTTTAAATGTAGTATCAAGATGATGACGTTGTTCAAAGATTAGAGAGATGGTGAAAGAATGATCAAAGTATGAGCATATTTCTGTTGCACCAGCCTTTCAGTCATACACACTTAAAAATTGACCACCACATCATGTAATATTATCAACTCACCATCTTCTCCAGCACATCCAAAGCAGTCCGCCCCCCATCAATCGATAACCACGAAGAATTCAACAGCAATATCCCAAAATTACCACAAAAGAAAGTCATGTAACTACGATCAAACAATTGCTGCTGCTGTTGCTGAGGAATGAACCCAAATAAATCGGTGGTCATCCCCTCCAATGCGGTAATATACGCTGCTAGCGGAACCACTGACGATATTCGTCGTTGTTTGTAGAGTGCATGGCATAGGATGGCAATTGACATGCTAAAGATCCAGCCGGAATGTGTGATTAGTGCAATGGTCATTGCATTGTTGTTGGCGTTGCTGTCTATTGGGATGGTGATGCATCGGCCTAGTAGGATGCGCAGAATTAGAGTCGCAATGCTACTGTTGTTGTTGCCGTTGTTGAGTATCGCTGAAAGGGACGAAGCAGGGAGGAGCCATGATGCTGTAATCAAGTGGGCAGATTCATGCAATGCTCCGAAGATAAAGTAGGCAATGAGTAGCGCAGCTGTTGTTGATCGCCGCTGCTGCGGCTCGGCATTCTTCATTGTCCGAATCTGTTGACGGTCGTTTGCTATTTATACCACCGTTTGCTATGCTTGTCGACAATGCGATGGTATCAACGGCCGGCTGCTGGCATCTCTTTCATGACACGTAGACTTCTTCCAGGAAGTTTATGCAGGTGCATGTGCATTGGGGTTCTGGGCTGGGGTTCTTCGTGAGAGAACACAGAATGACTTCTCTACCATACCAAATTTGGAGCTCGTTCGGCTTCCAAATTCTGACATTAGGCCTGACATCTGGCACTGGAGTCGTAAGGTAGTCATAGTGACAGATCAACCTGCGAGACTCAGCGGCCGGCCGGCTCGGCAGAGGAGGAGGCAAACCTCCCCGTGCTCCCACCACCACCACCAAAAGCAAATCCAAGATCTCGACTTCCAGGATGTTTTTGGGGTTTTCTTTGGGTTCTTGGGACTCTCTGTGCGCCTTTTGCTGGATGACGGATGAGACAGAATCGATACTTCTCTACGTGGTCTTCTTTTGGGCTGGGGCTGGGGTTTGATCGGCTTTCAAATTCTGACATTGGCCTTATTGTCACACTCTTTTTGAAGAGTCCCTTGATGTGTATAATTGATCAGAGTATACGGTGCTTGCAGGCTTCGATGCCTTCTTAGATGGGTGATAACTCTGTCTAGTCAAGACATGTTAGACAGATAGACAGAGACGAGATCCAGACAAGATCCACTGCTAGATAGATATTTTCGCCCCGAAGGAGGACCATCTGACGTACTACGAAATTTCTTGTTACAATATAGTCAAAATTTCTTGTTCATTATTAAACTATATATGATCTCTATGTTGGGCATCTGTCCTATATATCACACGAGGCACCCAATACAGTGAGTTAATAAATACTCTACATACTAGTAAGTATGTGGATCTCATGAAACTTTTCATCGTCCCGCAGCTCACATTCAATTGTGAGAGACTCTTCAACTATATCTTTCTCGGACGTAATGGTATCATCTTTATCGGTACTATCTGTAGGACGCCATGGAAAAACTGGCTGTGTGAGCTTGGAGAGTAACTGCCGAACATCCCAGCTCTCACTCTCTTTCACGTCAATTGTTGCTTGTGTTGATGTATCCTCTGAGGACGGAGAAACCGCAGTATCTGCGGCATCGGCAACAGCATTCCAGAAGGTAGTGGCCAGCTCTGGGCGTTCTAGTCCCTTTTTCTTCCTATTCTTTTTCTTCTTCTTCTTCTTCTTGGCTTCGTTCTTCTTGTAACACACTGTTGTGAGGAGTTCAAGTTGCGTCGGCGTTTGCATTACAGAGTCTTCTTTTCTAACAGCAAATATCTTCGATTCAGCGTCGTAATACATCATGTTGGATTGCACAAATTGTACCCTATGTCCAACGTTGCCTTCACTTTTGCTCCTCTCAACCAGTTTTCTGCCTGGATTATTTTCTTTGTTCCGTAGAATCCCCTTGGGCTTGGGACGAGCAAGGTTTGTGTTATCCACTGCATCTTGATTGGCTTTATCTGAGCGACTTTCAGAATATGATAGACCAGGGACCGCCCTACTTGTCGTCTTTATCACACGAACATACTTCCCCCATTGTGCCTCAAAGAATGTCTTCCGACTTTTATCCGCCCCCACCTCAAATCTCAAGGAGCTTTGACCATCCGGCACCACAGCCTTATCAATCACAACCGCATATGTCCAATTATAATCCGATCGCAATATGAAGGCGGCATCTCCCACCTCGAGTGACTTGGCTTCAAGTGCAGCATCCTCTCTAGAGATGTCAAGCGAAAATAAGTCGTTCAATTTGGCTTTATCACCGATGGAATATCCTTCGAGGGTGATGGGTTTACCGGTATCGTTGCTGTTGAAAGAAGTCAAACTCAAACCCATGGCTTCTGTACACTTTTTCGCCCGAACCATTGCACTCTGCCGCTGCTGCTGTTTTGTAGGAGTATCATAGATGCTTGGGAAAATAACACTCCTAGGTGAAGAGTAATTGGATAGTGCAACAGCAGTCCTGGACGGACTTGTTGTTTGAATCTTCCTTACGCCCATACCTGCTTCATCTCTTTCCATCAAGCCAAATGCTCCATTAAAGTCGGCTGAAACATCGAATGCGTATTTGTTTTCTTCTTTGAAATTCACATCCGCATCGTTCCCTTGCTGCGGCTGCTCATCTGCCGTCCCTTCCAACAAAGTAGATTTCTTGTTTTGTCGATGTACGATCTCCCCATCGTTAAAGATGACTGTGTTGAAGCGTCCGCTGCCGCTGCCGCTATTCATGATAGAGGAAGGGCGGGGGGCAGAGAAGAGCGAGGTGATGTGATGTGTAGGTAGATTCCTTGAGGTATTGAATCTGAATCGGCACAAATTATTGCATTGCAACATTTCTTACCGTTGCCCGTTGCATCATCATCTTAGTCTTGGTTCGCGGCCCGCCTGATGAACCCTTGAACCGGACGGTCCTTGCTTTCCTCATTCATTGTGTCCAACGCCCGCCTCATGCGGCTGAAAAAGTAATGGAGCAGAAACGAAGTAGCATTCCGAAGAAGTTCCATTCACGCGGCATTCTCTTTCGCGTAATCCGGTTCTCATCTCTACAGGTACTCATGATTGTGACAACAACCGGCCCTTTTTCCCAAAATGCTCCCGAAAAGTGGCTGACACATCATCACGACACGCGTCCATCCTCCAGGAGCATTCACTTTACATACCCGGCTACACAGCGGAATTGATACTTACTGCTGATTTGGTGTTTGGCTGTGTTTCGATTGCATGCAATCTACACACCTCACTCCTCAATAATAAGAGCTCATTTCGAAGTGAAAGAGAACTCTAGCACCCAGATAACAATGAAGTTCGTCAAGATAATCACCGCCGCATTCCTTGCGGCCAACACTTTTGTTGGTAAGTTGTTGTCTTTTACTTTTATCCATTTACCTCCCATGATGTTGTTTGATATATCGGATGCCTCTCTATGTTGTGCGGTGTATATAATATCTGATGCTGCAACGATTGCCCGTTCTCATCGCCGTATATCACTCTACTCTATTCTATATACTTCTTATCTTTTAGCCGCCTACGAAGTGCCCAACGACAACCTCATCGCAGAGCTTGCCGATGAGTACGATGCCAAGTTCGTCGATTATGAGGACGAGGTCGGCTCCTTTGAAAGCACCAAGGAGTTCTCCGCTTACGGCCTCCGTGGGTCTTCTTCCAATGAAGAGTTTGAGTCTGCCGACTTTGTGGATTGGGAACAGGTAGCGTGTGATTCCAAAAAGAGAATGGCCGAGTTGAAAGTACAAATTGCCGAGAGCTCCGGAACTGCAAAAGAGACTGCCAAGAGGCATTATCAGCAAGCCAAGGAGGCTAGCTTGCGAGCAGCTGCACATATTGAGCCCGGTGCAAGGGCTGCCTGGGAGAAAACCAAGGAGACGACTAGCAACGCTGTCGACAATGCTAGGTCCTGGATGAAACGTCACGGTTTTGGTTTTGGCGAAGCATATGAACATGACGATGAAGAAGACGAGTTTGATATTCAATGTTGAACGCAAAGATGGGAAAGATTTGGATTCAAAAATGTGTGTCAAGAGTGTTAGTTGAGCATGACTTAAAGACGTGGTTGAAGTTTAGGAGTAGTAGAATAATATACTAATGACAGGTTTCTGCTGCTCAATGTACTTTCAGCTAATTCACATTGACTTCATTATTTATTTATTCTTAGTGTTGATAACTATTCCCTCACCCCAAACCATCGTATCCAAGGGCCTGCACACTAAGATCCGTAGCATTATATGATTAGAGAGACAAATATTATTATCGGAAGTTATGTATTCTAAGCCGCACTGATTAGAGGGGCTTTTATTCTGTGGTGCATCATTCACATTGGATTCGTTGATTCATTCTTGGTGTTGAGAAGCTATTCCTTCACCTACCCCTGGCATTGAGCATAACTTCCACAATGTATAAACGTATTATCCAAGGGCATGCACACACTGGGGGGATCTTGTATGCCCACTCACTCTCTCTTGCAAAACAACGAATGACGCAATTTACGCAACTGCTTCACTTCTGCCTCGGCAAACTCACGCAATGTATCGCCGCCAGATGCTTCTTCACGGATTCGCTTCATCGCTCCATTAAAAGCTTTCTCCCATTTAGTAAGTGCTTCTCTAGAATATCCTCCAGGAGGACTTGGTACCCAAGCATGATGCTTCCCGTCATCGATTGGGATGCCATTGAATGCATCATCCTGGGCGCATGAAATATTCTTTGCTGTCATCTTTTTCCCTTGTAGCGATTGGTGATAGCGGGGGTTGGGTGGAGAATTATTGCTGCCGGAAAATTGGTCCAATAGGAGCTGTTTCACTTCAAGACTTCGCTTGTGAATCATATCGCGGATAGGGATTGTAGTAGCTGCTGTAGCCGTAGTAGTTGTTGTTGCTTTTATTGTTGTTGTAGTTGTTGTGGCCTCCTTCGTCTCAGTAGGACTCCCGGTTGGTGTTGCACTGCTACTTTTCTCAGCATCAGCATAGATTCTGTTGATATCCAAGGCGGCGGTAGTTGTGAGCTGCTCGGCATTTGCTTTCACCACAGCAGCAGTCAGAATAGCATTGTCGATATCCAATTCAATGCTACCATCGTCGTCCAACTTTCGCTTTGTTTTAACCATTCTCAAATTCATTTGAGAGTCATTGTCATCTGGCACGTTGAAAGCATTAAAGGAGAACAAAATGATCGCACCTATCAACAGGTAGACTGAAATCATCTGTTTGCGGCCCGTGGCAGAGGTCCTGTGTCGTGAAATCGTTACCATTTGGACAACAAAGCTTGCAGCGAAGGAGGAAGTGGCAAGAGATTAAACTTGGCTGCTTTCCAAGACAAAAAAATTTAAAAGTGCAGAATTCGGATGGAAAATTTCAAAAGCACAACACAAAAGCACAACCTTCTCAGAAAAGAAAGGACAAAATGACTCGCCCTCACACCACCCTGCCAGCGTCTATTATTCCCACTACCCGATTAAATTCATCACATTTGATTGTTGGACAATCAAAAAGACCAGGTGGGCAATTCGGAACAGATAATTCCAGGGATACCAGAATCTCTCAGCCTACCTCATCTCATCCGACACAGGACGACAACCAACAACCTACAGACGTCATTGACGACCAATGCTACCGTGGAGGAACAAGAGAATGTGTTGAGTGTGCAGTATGCTACACTGTGTTCACGGGTAGTGTGCCACATGTTGAATTCATCATTGTCAAAATTGGTAGGTGATGCAACAGCCGTGATTGTGGTGGATCATACACTGGCGTTTATTCACAAGTTCCTTTCCGAGTGGTTACCACGAATGATGACTGAGCAGAACAACAATGCATCCGATAGCACGACACCCCTTGTCAAGGCAATGAAGGAGCTACTTCATGTTCACTGTGACATGATCGTAGAGGTACAAAACTCTCATCCAGGAGCATTTGTTCGATATTTGGAGCCATTTCTCAACCTATTTCATTCTTCATTAATGGCCATGGTGGAGAAAAGGAGAACAGCTTCTTCCAATGGTTTTGTGATTAGTTTTTTGACATTTCTTGGCAATGTGGCTGGCACGCAACAATATTGGGAGGATGCAGAACCAGCGAACATTTTGTGGGTGAATTTCTTCTCTCCTCAATTAATGCTCTCCCTATCACATATCCTATTGCATCTTTTCAACAATCAAGAAGGGGTCGATGGTGACAGCGATACTGATAGCCACCAATGGAAAGATGATCCAGAAGCCTTCTTCAATTGGGAACTACAACGATCATGTGATGAAGATGTCGGATCGGCAGCACAAAATTTGTTCCTTGCTCTAGTAGAAGCTGAGTTTGCGGTTCATTCTGCGATACAGGGCAGGGAAAAGGTGGTGTTGCCGTGGTTGATTGACTTATTGGGCAATGTTGCCTCGCAGCGACTAGCTGTGGAGATAGAGGGGGGTATGTCAAGAAATATTGATGCCGAAATAATACGTCAGGCCATGCCTCTGGTTGCTGCTCATCAGACGTCAGTAACGCAACATGGATCGATTGAAGATGCATTTGTCATGCAGTGGGATGCAATTTATACAGCTGCAGGATTGGTTGGTTCAATGTTGGAGGGGCATTCGGGATTTGACTTTGGATCATGGTTTGAGAATTGTCTAGGGCCAAACTTGAGTCTTTTGCTGCAGCAGAGTGGATCTCAACAGCAACATCACAGCTACTTGCCTCTTCTTCAACGACGGATTATATGGCTCGTGTCATGCACTGCAAATCACGTCAATATTTCATCACAATTCAACCCACTTGGAATGGCAGTCACGGCTCTTTCTCGGCCTGACGACGTTTGCCTTCGCCTAACTGCTGTGCAAGCCGTGGATGCGTTACTCCCTTACTGTGAAGACACACCGCAGCTGCTTCATTCAATTACTGAGGCGTCAATAGCTGCTTTGTTCCGGCTAGCCAATGACTGTGACGAGGTGGAATCTCGGTCGTCCTGTCTTGATCTACTCTCAAATATCATCACATATGTGTCGTGCACTGGTGGATTGCTATCGACAGAACTACTCAATAGCATCGTTGCTCCTCTATCCACCATATGGGAGAATGTTGATGGTCAAAACTTGCTATTGAGAAGGAATGTATTGTCGATACTTGCATGCGTGGCATCATTCGTCGGTCCAGACGAAGCTACAGCACTTTATCCTTTAGCCCTGCCCTTGATTGATGATAGCTTTGGGAGAGAAGAAAATGTGTTCCTTGTTGATGAGGCGCTGAAGATCTGGTGGGTGTTCCTCCAATTATCGAAAGGATACGATCCATTGTTGGGCAAATTGTATCTTCGTGCACCTGCATTGAGCAAGGATTTGGAGCATGTCAAGTAAGTTCCTATGCATTGGGTGTTTTTTTTCCATTTGATTGGCATATGCGGCGCTGACTAAACCTCCTTTACATTGAATTATTTCACGATACCAAAGAGTATTGATGCGAATCACAGAGTATTACATCATTTTGGGAAAAGAAGGCTTCCTTAACGATCACGCAACAACAATTCAATCTGTACTTTGCAACATAGTAGGAGAGGTGTCACCACGTGGTACTGCTTACGTCGGTTTAGTGCTAGAGGCGCTGCTACGATTATTTCCTAGCGAAGGAGGTAAACTGTTGGATTCTTGTGGAATAGCGGACAAGTTTTTGGAAGCTTGTGCGCATAATTACTTTGGCATTGACTCGTGTGATCCTGATCGAGTGATTGTTATCTATATGACTGCTCTGGCACGGATTTCTTTGGCAAACCCGGCTTTCCTTCAGAATAAGCTGTCAATCACTCTACAAGCGGGGACGTTTGGGCATTCTCAATTGGTGGATCTGTTTGTGAAACGATTCCAAGTAGCTGGAAACGGAGCTCATGGCTTATTGTTTGAGTCATTGTGGGGAATGCTCCTGATCTCCTTCTACCCACCGTCGCACACTATCGCGCTCACCAATTCTGTCCTCGAAAAGGCTAATGAGATTTTCGGTGCCTTTGTTTACTTGCTCAAAAATGTAAGCAGGGATGGATCGAATCTTCTCTCCTATGAGGTTGAATGTGATGATGACGAAGAAAAGATTGATAGGGATACTTGCGCCTACGACGTTTTGCTGCAAGAGCAAGCAGCACGTGACAAATTACATTCCTCAAATTTCAGTCACCAACTCACAGAGAAGCTCAATGGTCTTGGCGCTGCGCTCGGTAATGATGATTATGGCCGATTTTTGAGTACGCTCGATAGTACTATATTACAGCAGCTACAAGAGATGCTTGCCAATTGATGTTACGAGACGTTTAGATTATCATGTTTGCCTCTTGAGACACTGACGTAGGCGAGATTTCGATTTGTCGCTGTTCTTCTTGTTTACGGCGAATACATGCTCCCATTGCCTTCAGCCCTCTCATAATCAATGATCCCAGGTGCATCCTCGCTGTGAGCATTGCCATAACAATATAGCCCGAACCCAAAGATGATCCTGAACTGCGCATTTGATTCCAGGTAGTAGCCGGATAAACAACTGATGCACCAAGGAGGAGGCACGAAATGAATTCCGTCGAAAACTCAACAACTTTTTTGGGTGTCGCCGAGCGTTTGCATTGTCGGGACAAACGTGAAACAGCGAGAACGAGGAAGGAAATCGATGCCAACGTGCTTGCTATCAAGAGTAGCAAGATCACCAATACTCCTGCGTAGGCAAATAGTCGAACTTGCGTCTTGTCTCGCATGTTATCGTCGTCCCCAAATAGGGTGCCTAGACCTTGAGACAACGAGTTCAACATGACGATGAAGTTGTTTTCCTGTGTAGGAACAGGTGGCGTAGGTGCGCTATTTCCGGCATTCAGTATGTCGGCCATCTTTGCTTCGATCATCATCTTTTGCTCGCCACAAATTCCACCCAAACATTGAAACAAGTACACGTTCAAAGGCAGCTCTTCTGCTCCGACTTCGATCGATCCAATGTTCACATTCGGCTCCAGCTTTTGCACAAGGTAGTGAACATGAGCAAATGGAAGAAAATAAAGGACAGCAATGATTATGAATGGATAGAGAAGATTCATAAGGACTGAGTTGAACTCAATGCTCGAGCGCAAATTCGTCATGATGAGGTTGTCGTCCTGTGTCGGATGAGATGAGGTAGGCTGAGAGATTCTGGTATCCCTGGAATTATCTGTTCCGAATTGCCCACCTGGTCTTTTTGATTGTCCAACAATCAAATGTGATGAATTTAATCGGGTAGTGGGAATAATAGACGCTGGCAGGGTGGTGTGAGGGCGAGTCATTTTGTCCTTTCTTTTCTGAGAAGGTTGTGCTTTTGTGTTGTGCTTTTGAAATTTTCCATCCGAATTCTGCACTTTTAAATTTTTTTGTCTTGGAAAGCAGCCAAGTTTAATCTCTTGCCACTTCCTCCTTCGCTGCAAGCTTTGTTGTCCAAATGGTAACGATTTCACGACACAGGACCTCTGCCACGGGCCGCAAACAGATGATTTCAGTCTACCTGTTGATAGGTGCGATCATTTTGTTCTCCTTTAATGCTTTCAACGTGCCAGATGACAATGACTCTCAAATGAATTTGAGAATGGTTAAAACAAAGCGAAAGTTGGACGACGATGGTAGCATTGAATTGGATATCGACAATGCTATTCTGACTGCTGCTGTGGTGAAAGCAAATGCCGAGCAGCTCACAACTACCGCCGCCTTGGATATCAACAGAATCTATGCTGATGCTGAGAAAAGTAGCAGTGCAACACCAACCGGGAGTCCTACTGAGACGAAGGAGGCCACAACAACTACAACAACAATAAAAGCAACAACAACTACTACGGCTACAGCAGCTACTACAATCCCTATCCGCGATATGATTCACAAGCGAAGTCTTGAAGTGAAACAGCTCCTATTGGACCAATTTTCCGGCAGCAATAATTCTCCACCCAACCCCCGCTATCACCAATCGCTACAAGGGAAAAAGATGACAGCAAAGAATATTTCATGCGCCCAGGATGATGCATTCAATGGCATCCCAATCGATGACGGGAAGCATCATGCTTGGGTACCAAGTCCTCCTGGAGGATATTCTAGAGAAGCACTTACTAAATGGGAGAAAGCTTTTAATGGAGCGATGAAGCGAATCCGTGAAGAAGCATCTGGCGGCGATACATTGCGTGAGTTTGCCGAGGCAGAAGTGAAGCAGTTGCGTAAATTGCGTCATTCGTTGTTTTGCAAGAGAGAGTGAGTGGGCATACAAGATCCCCCCAGTGTGTGCATGCCCTTGGATAATACGTTTATACATTGTGGAAGTTATGCTCAATGCCAGGGGTAGGTGAAGGAATAGCTTCTCAACACCAAGAATGAATCAACGAATCCAATGTGAATGATGCACCACAGAATAAAAGCCCCTCTAATCAGTGCGTCTTAGAATACATAACTTCCGATAATAATATTTGTCTCTCTAATCATATAATGCTACGGATCTTAGTGTGCAGGCCCTTGGATACGATGGTTTGGGGTGAGGGAATAGTTATCAACACTAAGAATAAATAAATAATGAAGTCAATGTGAATTAGCTGAAAGTACATTGAGCAGCAGAAACCTGTCATTAGTATATTATTCTACTACTCCTAAACTTCAACCACGTCTTTAAGTCATGCTCAACTAACACTCTTGACACACATTTTTGAATCCAAATCTTTCCCATCTTTGCGTTCAACATTGAATATCAAACTCGTCTTCTTCATCGTCATGTTCATATGCTTCGCCAAAACCAAAACCGTGACGTTTCATCCAGGACCTAGCATTGTCGACAGCGTTGCTAGTCGTCTCCTTGGTTTTCTCCCAGGCAGCCCTTGCACCGGGCTCAATATGTGCAGCTGCTCGCAAGCTAGCCTCCTTGGCTTGCTGATAATGCCTCTTGGCAGTCTCTTTTGCAGTTCCGGAGCTCTCGGCAATTTGTACTTTCAACTCGGCCATTCTCTTTTTGGAATCACACGCTACCTGTTCCCAATCCACAAAGTCGGCAGACTCAAACTCTTCATTGGAAGAAGACCCACGGAGGCCGTAAGCGGAGAACTCCTTGGTGCTTTCAAAGGAGCCGACCTCGTCCTCATAATCGACGAACTTGGCATCGTACTCATCGGCAAGCTCTGCGATGAGGTTGTCGTTGGGCACTTCGTAGGCGGCTAAAAGATAAGAAGTATATAGAATAGAGTAGAGTGATATACGGCGATGAGAACGGGCAATCGTTGCAGCATCAGATATTATATACACCGCACAACATAGAGAGGCATCCGATATATCAAACAACATCATGGGAGGTAAATGGATAAAAGTAAAAGACAACAACTTACCAACAAAAGTGTTGGCCGCAAGGAATGCGGCGGTGATTATCTTGACGAACTTCATTGTTATCTGGGTGCTAGAGTTCTCTTTCACTTCGAAATGAGCTCTTATTATTGAGGAGTGAGGTGTGTAGATTGCATGCAATCGAAACACAGCCAAACACCAAATCAGCAGTAAGTATCAATTCCGCTGTGTAGCCGGGTATGTAAAGTGAATGCTCCTGGAGGATGGACGCGTGTCGTGATGATGTGTCAGCCACTTTTCGGGAGCATTTTGGGAAAAAGGGCCGGTTGTTGTCACAATCATGAGTACCTGTAGAGATGAGAACCGGATTACGCGAAAGAGAATGCCGCGTGAATGGAACTTCTTCGGAATGCTACTTCGTTTCTGCTCCATTACTTTTTCAGCCGCATGAGGCGGGCGTTGGACACAATGAATGAGGAAAGCAAGGACCGTCCGGTTCAAGGGTTCATCAGGCGGGCCGCGAACCAAGACTAAGATGATGATGCAACGGGCAACGGTAAGAAATGTTGCAATGCAATAATTTGTGCCGATTCAGATTCAATACCTCAAGGAATCTACCTACACATCACATCACCTCGCTCTTCTCTGCCCCCCGCCCTTCCTCTATCATGAATAGCGGCAGCGGCAGCGGACGCTTCAACACAGTCATCTTTAACGATGGGGAGATCGTACATCGACAAAACAAGAAATCTACTTTGTTGGAAGGGACGGCAGATGAGCAGCCGCAGCAAGGGAACGATGCGGATGTGAATTTCAAAGAAGAAAACAAATACGCATTCGATGTTTCAGCCGACTTTAATGGAGCATTTGGCTTGATGGAAAGAGATGAAGCAGGTATGGGCGTAAGGAAGATTCAAACAACAAGTCCGTCCAGGACTGCTGTTGCACTATCCAATTACTCTTCACCTAGGAGTGTTATTTTCCCAAGCATCTATGATACTCCTACAAAACAGCAGCAGCGGCAGAGTGCAATGGTTCGGGCGAAAAAGTGTACAGAAGCCATGGGTTTGAGTTTGACTTCTTTCAACAGCAACGATACCGGTAAACCCATCACCCTCGAAGGATATTCCATCGGTGATAAAGCCAAATTGAACGACTTATTTTCGCTTGACATCTCTAGAGAGGATGCTGCACTTGAAGCCAAGTCACTCGAGGTGGGAGATGCCGCCTTCATATTGCGATCGGATTATAATTGGACATATGCGGTTGTGATTGATAAGGCTGTGGTGCCGGATGGTCAAAGCTCCTTGAGATTTGAGGTGGGGGCGGATAAAAGTCGGAAGACATTCTTTGAGGCACAATGGGGGAAGTATGTTCGTGTGATAAAGACGACAAGTAGGGCGGTCCCTGGTCTATCATATTCTGAAAGTCGCTCAGATAAAGCCAATCAAGATGCAGTGGATAACACAAACCTTGCTCGTCCCAAGCCCAAGGGGATTCTACGGAACAAAGAAAATAATCCAGGCAGAAAACTGGTTGAGAGGAGCAAAAGTGAAGGCAACGTTGGACATAGGGTACAATTTGTGCAATCCAACATGATGTATTACGACGCTGAATCGAAGATATTTGCTGTTAGAAAAGAAGACTCTGTAATGCAAACGCCGACGCAACTTGAACTCCTCACAACAGTGTGTTACAAGAAGAACGAAGCCAAGAAGAAGAAGAAGAAGAAAAAGAATAGGAAGAAAAAGGGACTAGAACGCCCAGAGCTGGCCACTACCTTCTGGAATGCTGTTGCCGATGCCGCAGATACTGCGGTTTCTCCGTCCTCAGAGGATACATCAACACAAGCAACAATTGACGTGAAAGAGAGTGAGAGCTGGGATGTTCGGCAGTTACTCTCCAAGCTCACACAGCCAGTTTTTCCATGGCGTCCTACAGATAGTACCGATAAAGATGATACCATTACGTCCGAGAAAGATATAGTTGAAGAGTCTCTCACAATTGAATGTGAGCTGCGGGACGATGAAAAGTTTCATGAGATCCACATACTTACTAGTATGTAGAGTATTTATTAACTCACTGTATTGGGTGCCTCGTGTGATATATAGGACAGATGCCCAACATAGAGATCATATATAGTTTAATAATGAACAAGAAATTTTGACTATATTGTAACAAGAAATTTCGTAGTACGTCAGATGGTCCTCCTTCGGGGCGAAAATATCTATCTAGCAGTGGATCTTGTCTGGATCTCGTCTCTGTCTATCTGTCTAACATGTCTTGACTAGACAGAGTTATCACCCATCTAAGAAGGCATCGAAGCCTGCAAGCACCGTATACTCTGATCAATTATACACATCAAGGGACTCTTCAAAAAGAGTGTGACAATAAGGCCAATGTCAGAATTTGAAAGCCGATCAAACCCCAGCCCCAGCCCAAAAGAAGACCACGTAGAGAAGTATCGATTCTGTCTCATCCGTCATCCAGCAAAAGGCGCACAGAGAGTCCCAAGAACCCAAAGAAAACCCCAAAAACATCCTGGAAGTCGAGATCTTGGATTTGCTTTTGGTGGTGGTGGTGGGAGCACGGGGAGGTTTGCCTCCTCCTCTGCCGAGCCGGCCGGCCGCTGAGTCTCGCAGGTTGATCTGTCACTATGACTACCTTACGACTCCAGTGCCAGATGTCAGGCCTAATGTCAGAATTTGGAAGCCGAACGAGCTCCAAATTTGGTATGGTAGAGAAGTCATTCTGTGTTCTCTCACGAAGAACCCCAGCCCAGAACCCCAATGCACATGCACCTGCATAAACTTCCTGGAAGAAGTCTACGTGTCATGAAAGAGATGCCAGCAGCCGGCCGTTGATACCATCGCATTGTCGACAAGCATAGCAAACGGTGGTATAAATAGCAAACGACCGTCAACAGATTCGGACAATGAAGAATGCCGAGCCGCAGCAGCGGCGATCAACAACAGCTGCGCTACTCATTGCCTACTTTATCTTCGGAGCATTGCATGAATCTGCCCACTTGATTACAGCATCATGGCTCCTCCCTGCTTCGTCCCTTTCAGCGATACTCAACAACGGCAACAACAACAGTAGCATTGCGACTCTAATTCTGCGCATCCTACTAGGCCGATGCATCACCATCCCAATAGACAGCAACGCCAACAACAATGCAATGACCATTGCACTAATCACACATTCCGGCTGGATCTTTAGCATGTCAATTGCCATCCTATGCCATGCACTCTACAAACAACGACGAATATCGTCAGTGGTTCCGCTAGCAGCGTATATTACCGCATTGGAGGGGATGACCACCGATTTATTTGGGTTCATTCCTCAGCAACAGCAGCAGCAATTGTTTGATCGTAGTTACATGACTTTCTTTTGTGGTAATTTTGGGATATTGCTGTTGAATTCTTCGTGGTTATCGATTGATGGGGGGCGGACTGCTTTGGATGTGCTGGAGAAGATGGTGAGTTGATAATATTACATGATGTGGTGGTCAATTTTTAAGTGTGTATGACTGAAAGGCTGGTGCAACAGAAATATGCTCATACTTTGATCATTCTTTCACCATCTCTCTAATCTTTGAACAACGTCATCATCTTGATACTACATTTAAACACACCTACATCATCAATAGGTCAATGTGACCATGATGAGGGGAGCACAATCCGGTGGAGTAGTCACATTCGAACCAACCAAATATTCCCACAACAAAACACCCACCATAAACGAACAATCATCACCACCAAGACATCCACCAACCCTCAAAGGAATACGATCCCGCGTAGTAAACGCCAAACGAACCGACCTCTCCAAAATAATCAAACAAAAAATCATCCAAGACAATTGTTCCCCCCTAACCGGAAATTTACACGGATACAACAAGTCGGAATATACAGTGAATGAAGGTGGAGGCAAATTGGTCCGTGGGTTCTTTGGTCATACGAGATTTGCGACTAGTTCCAAGGCTAGTTTTGAGGGGACTCATCCTCATCAGTGGAGTGCACGGAGAGAGTATAATTTGTATTCGTTTGGGTCTGCCTCGTCGTTTGGTGGGGGAAGTAGTGATGGACGGATGAGTCGTAGTAGGGTGGTGGTGGAACAACCGAGGATTGTGGGTGTGGAGAATTATATTACTCACAATGGTGACTTTGAGTTTTTTAGGGTGAGGGATAAGTATTATGATGTTACTTTGGTGCAGGGGTGGTTGGAGAATGTGTTGGAGACTCCTTTGCCTTGTACGGTTGATTCGGGTGAGTTATGTTGGGAGTTGTCAACAATTTATGTTTGTTGATTGATGCAATTATTGTTTTCTCATCTGATTGCCTCTCCATCTATTATCATGTTAGCTGCTATTGCTGGAATGATTGATCTACTCAGAACACAAGGGTCATTTGCCTTGAGTTTACGATACGCAGTGTGCTTGACATTGAGTAATTCTAAAGTGGAAACTGATCCTGCCGTGCCGTACCCAACTCATGCCGAATATGAAGAGATTGCAAAGATTTTCGAGTCATCGTTGCAGGATGTATTAGATGCGAGTAATAACAACTCTAATGATGATGACAATGGGATGATCACTTTGGAAGATATTAGCTCCAATTCGGATAGACGTGCATGGCTAGTATCGATTATAGTAGAACGCCTTCGTGGTCAGCTGGATGCAACTCTTCCGAGGGGAAATGCGACTAATTTTCTTGACGGATCTCTTCGCCGACTGCAGCGTGGAGGCCCATCCGCCATGGCAACTTTGGCGAAGTTTGTGTCGTCGGATGCAGAAGACGAAGAGTTGGCGTTATTCTGTCGTGCTACTGTGGATGCCTTCTTTGATAACGATTTGCTGCACTCTACACGAATCTTTCTTGAAGATGCCAAGGGGAGCTTTGGTATTATGGTTTCTTCATCAATTGATGCGCATAGGCAGGTTTGTTTTGCTGCTCGTGGTCAAACAATGTCAATTGCATTCTACCCTCGTAAGGGTTTGATTTGCTACGGGTCGGAGCAAGCTGCTGTCAAGGCGGGGTTAAACTATGAAAATCCGGGGGGTTCCTTGGTGCATAGTAGCTTCGACGAGGGTCACAATGCGGTGCGGTTAGATTTGGACGACCTTGGAGGGGAGATTGCCCTCCTCGACTGGGGTTATGCATGCGATGCTGAACCTGCCATCTCTCCTCCCAACAGGAATTTACAAGTGGAAAAGCTAATGAATGGAAGTGTGAACGTGGTCCTTTTACAACAGAGCATGAACGCTCAGACCAATCAACTGTCAAAGCGTCTCACCCTTCTCGAAAACAATGAATTCATTGAGCCGCTGCTTGACGATGTTGACGATCCAGTACTTGCCGATATCCGTGACATTCCTCGCGTCTGTAATGCTATTCAGCAAGATTGGCGCACTGTGGGGTTGAATAGAATGACAGCTTGGAATCTTGCCAATTGTATTCGAGAAAGAATGAAAGGTCGTGTGGATGGCAGCATCCAAAGTCACGGAGCACAGATTGATATCCTAGTTACTGGATGTGAAGTGAGCTTGTGGGTTGCAGAACAGTTTGTGAGTGATTTGCAGAAGTCGTTTCCGTATCTTTTCATCAGGGCAGTTTCTTCAAATAAACTGCTTGGTTTATTCGGACAAGAACTTGTTATGCCTTGCACAGGGTTCCCCTATTCTCAGAAGACAATGGAGATCAAGAACAGCCCAATCGTCATGATCATATCTCATAGTGGGGGAACGTTTGGCCCTCTAGCATGCTCCAACTTGCTCCAGAGCTTCTCTTCTTCCATCTTTGCTGTCACATCAGAGTGGGATACACAGGTCGGGAAGCAGCTCAGGTCGATGTACAGCGATGACTTACTATCGAGCCGAATTTTTAGCACCGGTGTTGGAGTTCGTCCAGCTGAGCCATGTAGTGTGAGCGTCGTCGCAACGCACCAGTTGCTGACCAACATCTTCGAACATATTTGTGTTTCAATCATTAGCGAACCGACGTTTCGCCATGTCAGTGGAGCAGTGATTACTGAATTGGATCTCCAAATCCTCGAGAGATGCAATCAAGGTAAGTAATCTTAAGTGACGCCCCTTGATGATGACTGCTAGAGCTATTTAGATATCTCACCTCTCTATCTTTCCTTTCTTTGTACCACAACAGAGAATATCAGAGCGCTCGAAGAAATAGTTTGTGTAGACAAACATGGAGGTGAGCTCCACGAGAGACGTTGCAAGACTGAGGTAGAATTGAGGTCAGCTGGAGATCTTTGGGCGGATCATATACTCGAGGTACCAAAAGCTTACATCATGAGCTTCATTTATATTATGGCTACAGTTACGAGCGGATGGCCATTAGTTTGTGGCCTGGCTACGGCATGCGGGCTCCGCAGTAGTGATTGGGGATTTTACATTACACGATTCCTAGATGCTTGCCTTTACTTTTGGCTCCCACAAATCAACATTATGATTCTGAGGTTGGTTCAGGGAAGAAATCTCAGACATCGCATGGTAGGCCGTACCGTGGTGATAGGAGATTGTCCATGGGTGGCTCAATCCGCGGATGCCTTCTTGAGTAAGATATTTGCGTGTTCTTACAGTATTGCAGGCCTCAATGTGTTGCATGGCAATCCTGCTGATCATTTAGTCCACAGGCACACGCACCGAGTCGTAAGAGGAACGCTGCTTGTGTGTGGCCGACCTGATGGAAGGTTACCAGCTCTTACATCTCTTGAAGCTTCAACATGTCTCTCAGTTAACCAAGCCAGTTCTATCCAGAGTATTGGTGGAACGTGCGAGAGCATTACCATCGGACACAACAAATCCAAGCTCCCGCTCAGTAAACACGCGATCTATTTGAAGAGGTAAGTCAGTACCCCAATATAATATGCAGAGATGCCAGCTTGTCACTATTCTTGTTAACCCTTTATCTACTTCAGCCATCGACCACTCTTTCTAAGTGAAAAGGTTCTAGACGACATTGATGCACACGAAGATTTGGTCCGTCAAAGAAAGGCGAAGCAAAGTGAAGAGAAAGACTCACTCGTAAGGGGACGTTCATTCTACGAGAGGGCGAAATCTTTCTTGCCAGCCAAGAAAGATGTTAGCTTTTTGGAGCTGTCTCTGTCTCGTTCTCGCAAAGCAAAGACTGCTCGCTCGAGTGCATCTCTACTTGGGGCGTACGTGGATTTAGAAAAACAAGCCAGGCAGACGAGGAGCGAAACAGCGGATGTATTTCGTGCGGTGGAAAAGATGATAAAAGAGTGAGTTTCAACAGTGTAGGCGTCTTTCATATCATCACAATGCGGTGCTCTAACACAACCTGCTCTTGATTTCACAGTCGACAAGGAATTGAAAATGCTAGGCGTCTATTTAATGAAATTGATTCCGACGGAAATGGGGTGATTGGAGTGGAAGAATTCATTGCTGCGTACCAAAAGAAGGACCCAAACCTTGCCGAAGAGCACTTGCATCGACTCTTTGCAGAAGCTGATGTCGATGATGACGGGATGCTCCAGTTTGATGAGTTTGTGAAAGGTGAGTCTTTGAGTTTGTAACGCTCGTTGTGCTTCACTTGAAATGCGATACGTGCTAAGCCCAATGTTCTTTTTCTTCTCCAGTGTCACAAATGCCAAACCTAGTGAGTGAGCTCAGTGTCAAAAATCGTGATAGTCGCGGATTGACTCAGGTTCAGGCATCAAAAGAAAGATACTTTGGAGAGGAGCTGCGGAAACATTCCCTCAATCCTGGCGTCAGCTCGTTGGCCATGTCACAGAGCCAGTTCTTCAGCATGGAGCTGTACGAGTCACGAATTGCGAGCATGCAACGCTTCGTCGCAATGACCGTAATGTTCCATCAAATGGGAATGCGTGTTCAAAGCTTCTTCCCCAAAATCTCTTTTGGTTACTGGGGTTATCGAATGGATAGGACACACTCCATCATGAGAATTGCATCTACTGCTAGCCCTGTGAGTGGGGCAGATGTTCGAGAAAGGATAGAAGAAGTAAGGCTCATGCTGAAGGTCGAAAACTCGGTAGCCTTGATCGGAAGGACGTGGAGAAAATACTCGAAGGGGAAGAAGGGGCGAAAGAGTCCTATTAGTAGTGAATGAGGAGAAATAAGGGGAATGCTATAGAGGGAGGAATCGATTAGGATTAGAATATAGAAACTAACTTAGATTGTGCTATTGCTATTGCAAACAGGAAACTTATTGATAAGATGCATTCAACTGAGGAGCAACCTCTCCCTAAACAATTGATGCGATGGATCAAAGAACGGCTTCATCCAAGAATCGTCCTCAACCACGTCGATCCAAGCACGTGGTGATTTGGATCCCTTGCCCAAGGACTCGTTGTGTTTATCTCTAGAGTAGAAATGATCAAACAATCGCATGAACTCAGTAAAGTAAACATCTGCCACCGCCGTATCTCCTTGAATCACCAGCATGTTCTCATCATTTTGCTCGGTGGAGGCAATGCTAAAGTTGGCCGAGCCTGTGATAATTGTAGGGTTGTCCGTCAGTGCATCTATCATCATAAACTTGGTATGAACAAAGTCGACAAAAGTGCTGAGCCCCGTCAGAGCTTCAGAGTGTTCAGAAGATGGAGCTACATCCTCCCCCTCATCCATCCTTCCAGAAAGGACTGCGCCATACGCAATGCGGTTCGATTTCAGCTTCTTGAAATCAAAGTAATCGCAATATTCATTTCCTCTTCCCTTTTTCTCAGCAGATGCTCGGGACTTTTCAGAGCTGTACTCACTCGGTTGGCTGTCAAGAAGTATGTAGCGAAGTAGTTTGTCATCAGTCTTGATACGTCTCGCTATACGAGGTGACCGACGGACGCCTACTCCATGGCTAGGGCTGGGCTTTCCATCTTGGTTCAATACATGAGCGAGCGGCTGCGATACTCCAAATGCAGCAGTAAAGTGAACAGAATCAGCTGCGTCTCCCATTCGATCGGCATACCAATCAAGGAGCCCGGACGTCTTTCTAGGGCTAAAGAAGACAGTGATCGAATCATGCGGCTGTGCCCCAGCTGGATCCGGTTGGAGCTGCTCATTAATTTCATCCATGGGCACCGCATCTTCTTCATCGTGAGAACTTCCTGAATGTCTTTTGCTGCGCCCAGGAGGATCAAGTGCCAGCTTGTTCCAATAAGCCATGTATTGCTGTGCAACATCTTCGTCTCTAACAATGTGTCCAACATTACTTTGACCGTAGAATGCGCTTTCTGTAAAGTTAGTGCTTCCCGTCCAGAGCTCCACGGGTTTGCCATCACGAAGTAGGATGATGAACTTGTTGTGCATGATGGAAGAAGTGTGGCGCTCGATGAAGGTATCGTGGTGCCAAATACGTGCATGATTCAATGACTGGAATCCAACAGCATCGATGGCATGCTGTGTATCGGAGGTTGTCTTGTCCGGCACCCACTCCTTCACTACCTTGCCATCTGTCACAACGACCTATTAGTACTTTTGGACACATCTTCATCTTTGACAACATCGTTGTACCGAGTCTTTGGACGATGTGAGCCCTTGACATGATGAATAATCTTCACGTCCACTCCTCGCTCGACAGCAGCAGCAAATGCATGAATGACCTCTTTATGGGTAAATTCATAAGCCGTTACTCGGAGTTGACAAGAACTATCACTTGTCTGGGAGATGAACTCCAACAGAGCTTCCTCTAACCCCCTTGATAGCCATGCGCATGCCTCCTTCTTCTTTGCTGGATCAGGAATGGTCAGCGGATTGATAGTAGACGTCCAATGTGGCGTCCCATATTTGTTGACTCTATGCCACTTCCGAAACTCTCCAAACTTTTCAGCATATGCCTGAGACCCAGCCGCACCTCGGTTGAAGTAGACACCATGCTTTGCGGTGGAAGGGTCCTCTGTAGTAACTGTAACAACAAGCGGCGATCCAACCGCTACATACTTTGGCCGTGAAAAGAAGCTGTATCTTGACCTGCTCGGTGCTTTGATCATTCGACGCACTGAATATTCATATTGATGACCCGGCACGACGGTGTAATCTCCATAATGAAACTTTTGGATTGGCCTGCCGTCAAAGTTGAGTGAGGCGGACTTTCCACTAGGTATGTCACGCCGATCAATGGCAAAGCCCACAAATAAATCATGGGAGGGATACTGTTCGTTCTTCTCTGGTAAAGATTCAGAAGCGGCTCTGTCGGCCCCGTTAGCATCTTCCGCCACCGTCAAACCGCTCAACATAGCAGAGAGTGTTGTGGAGGGGGACGAATCACCGCTCTCATTATCCTTCTGCTTCAGATTTAATCCCAGGATGACGACACGAGTCCCTGCGATAGCATGGACCGATAGCTCGTTGTTCTCGCTCCTCGATCTCATCTTTGTTGTTCGTTATCTACTTATGGTGAGGTGGAGAGCATCATCATACACACGAAACCAGTCGAGCCCCTCGCCGGAAATTTTAGAAGAAACCCGACTGAACACCAGAAAATGCTCTTCATCAAAATCCAAACACCGCCGGCCGGCAGGCAAAAGTGCTGTTGGATCTAATCAGGACCGACTACTCACCTTATTTATTATTGTTGTGAGAATATTCCTGAAGATGAGCGCAGATGCAGAGAGCGATAAAATGATGTTTTGTGCTTCCTGTGGCACCCCAGAAGTTAACGACGTCAAATTGAAGGACTGCTCCGCTTGTCACTCTGTACGATACTGCGGCGTTCAATGCCAAAGGGATCACAGACCGCAGCACAAAAAGGAGTGCAAGAAGAGAGCAGCTGAATTACGAGATGAAATTTTATTCGAGGTCTTGTGCTTCGTGTGGCATCGCTGGAGATGATGATGTCAAATTGAAGGATTACTCCGCTTGCAAACTAGTCAGATACTGCAGCGTCAAATGCCAGAAGGAGCATCGACCACAGCACAAGAAAGAGTGCAATAAGCGAGCCGCTGAATTACGAGATGAAATTTTATTCAAGCAACCTGAGGTCCGCTATCTCGGGGATTGCCCCATTTGTTGTTTGCCTCATCCGATTGATTCAATGAAATCCACTTTGATGTCATGTTGCAGCAAAACGATATGCAGGGGATGTGCTCATGCCAATACGATTTGCGAGATGGAGGGAAATCTCCAGCAAAAATGCCCATTCTGCCGACACCCAGTTCCAAAATCGGAGGAAGAGATCGAACGGAATCTGATGAAAAGAGTAGAAGCGAATGATCCAGTTGCGATAAGCCACATGGGTGGGAAGCGATGTGGGGAAGGGGATTATGATGGTGCATTTGAATATTGGACTAAGGCAGTCGGATTGGGTGATGTTGGAGCGCATTATCAACTATCGTGTGTGTATCGGGAGGGACTTGGTGTTGAGAAGGATGAGAAAAGGGAAGTCTATCATTTGGAAGAGGCTGCCATAGGAGGGCATGCAGGTGCCAGGCACAATCTTGCGTGTTTCGAGTGGGAGAATAGTAGGCATGACAGAGCATTGCAGCACTGGATCGTCGCCGCCAAACTTGGAGATGAAAATTCAGTGGATACGCTGAAAGACGCTTACAGAAAGGGGCATGTTCGAAAAGAAGACTTCGCATCAGCTCTTCGTGCACATCAGGCTGCTGTAAACGCAACGAAGAGTCCCCTTAGGGAGAAAGCAGCAGCAGCAGCAGCGGAGGGTTTTAGATTAAATGTGCCAATCTAGATACGCATCGAAAGGATCAAGTAGAACTTTTAGACTTTTTACAGAAGGTGCTTGCTTACTTCATCATTATTGTCCACTTATGTGGTGCGACTTGCGCTTGCGACTCTCATTTCACACTAAACCTAAACGATTACGATCGAAGGACAGAATCGTAATCGTAATCGTACATCGTATACTTTCCCCTCGTGTTGCATATTGTTATATCAGTTGGAATCACGACTCCCTCTAATGCATATCGACATTAATTGATGCAAACATACGGCGGACGGCAGATTGCATCACATCAATTTGGCTTTATACAGGCCTAAAAGAGCACCGTACGTATACTAGCTAACCTACACGTAGAGTAGCTACCACCAGCATGATGTCGTGACCATGGTGTCCACCCCAATAGTGTAGGAAATTTTGCGGGGTGTTGGTGTATCTGCTGATGATCAGCTGGGAATTCTAATAATTGATGTCGTAGGAGAATAATAATTGTACAATATCATCCAGGGATGGCAAGGGTGTAGATGGAAAAATTGGTTTTGTCCCTCGAGGAGAACTGCCTCCTCCGATGAGACTGCTTCCAGGACAAGCGCCGAAGTCATGAGACTGCTTCCAGAACAAGCGCCGAAGTCATCATGGAGTACGATTAAAATAGAACTATCACCAACTTCGCAATCAACAATTTCCAAAGAGGAGCACGAGATACATTTCAAGAGTTTCTTCTCTCTGAGAGGACTGTTAATAAGTAATGTCATCAGACAGTAATCTAATGAATGATAACTTTCGAAGCAATGCGTGGTAATACCAGAACTCTAAAACTTGGTTGTTAAACAAAATTTTCTGAATATCATCAGCGGCTATAATCTTATTCTCAGCATGTCATCTGACTGATATTCTTAGCGTGAAGGAGCTATATCAGCAATGTTAGACGGAATCGCCTCCTCTGCTTCTTGGCCTTGGCCAGCCCAGCTTGTGATTTCGTCACACCATCCGCCAATCTTATCGCAGAAGCCCTGCATTGGAAGAATTGTGAATGGTTCCTCCAATTGAGTGGCAAGCTCCTCGATTCCGAAAAGACAAATTGAGATGAATGCGGTTGCTGGAATCATCATGATGTGGTTCCATGAGTCACCGAATTGACCATACAAAGCAAACGGAAGAAGAAGCAGCCATGTAGAAAGGAAACGAGCAGTGTGACGAGAGTAAAAGAGAGGAATTGGTGACGAAAGGAGACGTTCGCATCCTCCCAAAGTATCCTCAAAGATAGAGAGATTCTTGTTGAGTTCATCCTTTCTCAAAAAGTGCATTGGGAGCTTTTCAATGGCGACAGAAAGATCGTAGAGAGCGCGGTTGGGACGATGAACAGCACTGATGATTGCCTGCGCTTGCTCTGGTGAAAGTCGAGACTTCATCTCCGCAACGTAATCTTCCTCGTCTTCAGCTGGAGGAGATAGGTGACGCTTCATGGAGCGAACGAATGCCCAAGTCATCAGACTAATTTGTCCAAGATGATATTGACGTTCTGCGGGATCGATTGCCTGCGACTTTGATGATGGAGCACCCATGAATTCAGTACCATCCCATGGATCACCCTCATGTCCGTACCAAGCTGTAGCCATACGGTTAAGATCACGAGTGTGGTTAATGTTCAATCCCCAGAATTTACGTGCTTCGTCCCAACGTTTGTAGGAAGAGTTGGTACGGAAAGCTGCACAGAAAATGTTGTTGTTAGATGAGATGTTGCGCATAATGAAATGAAATCAATACGATTAATAATGAAGAATTGATCAATCTCACCAAGAAGCAAACCCAAAGAAGGAGATACAGTTGTGAAGGCTTGTAGTGGAAGACCCACAATCTTAGCCCACTCCTCTTGAATAATTGGATCGTGAGCAACTCCACCCAAATCCTGGTATCCACCTACAAGCAGATTCCATGCCCAGACAAAGATGGCCACAGATGTAGTGGCAACAACTTCCTTTCCTACATTTTTGTAAATTCCAGAATTGAACAATGTTGAGAGATTGTTCACAAAACGATCAGGTGAACGATGCTTCACCCATTGATCATGAGTGTACACAGTTCGACGGTATTTACGACTTCCCTCTCCATAGAGGTCCGTGGAGGGTGCAGAAGGATCGTTAGGTGGCCCCATGAAAAGCGCAGATTTGTTGGTCCTTTGTTGAGTGGATGTGGATGGTTTGATGGCAAGAGGAGTTGGGTTTGTTGAGAACGCCTCACATGTTGGTGCGGCGGCAGCCAACACGGCGAAGGCGGTCATACAGCGGAAGAGCATCGTGTTGTATAGTATCGTTGAAAAAATAATGGATCAGAAGTGTTGGTCGGTCGGAATGAAAGAACTTGATCGGCAAAAGTCAGGTGCCATGCACGCAGGGTGAGGAGGTAGGTGAGGAGGCGGCCACTTACGTCACAGAATTTGAGGGAATAAAACTGGGTAAATAGTAGAGAACAAAGATATGAAAATAGAAAAAGGTCCATATAGTGATTTTGGAATAAACTTGAATAAACGACTGTTTTAGATACATCTTTCATTAGGCCTAGTGACGTCATCGCTACGTCATCGTTACGTCGTCAATTAATAGACGAACTCAAGCACCAACCCACAACCCACTTACATCAGCACGCCATGATCTTTTGCCGCTCGCTCCATAATTCTTTGAACAAAACACCCAAGATGAAGTTCCTTTCTGCCCTCCTTCTATTGGCGTTGTCGCCTACTCAAACGGCGGCCTTCGCTCCTGCCAACAACCATGCTGTTGTAGTTGTAGCAGCAGCTCCCTCCGCTACATCACTCCAAATGAGCCCACCTGCACCCGAATCTCTCCTCACAGAAACGTACGGAGAAGGGGGACGTAAATACCGTCGTACAGTGTACACTCACAACGAATGGATCAAGCACCGTTCTTCTGATAGGTTTATTCGTAACATCAGCTCCATGATCAACAGTGGAGTTTACAAGTCGCTTGGAAGAGAAGTTGTCGCCACCACTGCCATCGCTACCTTCCTAGTTGTTTTTAACGCACTCACTGGCGGATACACCGACTTCGATGGGGTGCAACATGAAGCTATCATCAACTTTCTCCCTCAATTGACTCTACCACTCACTCCCTTCACCTTGCTCTCACCATCGTTGGGTCTTCTCCTCGTTTTCCGCACCAACTCATCCTACGGACGTTGGGACGAAGCACGTAAATTCTGGGGATTGAACATCAACCACACTCGTGATCTTAACCGTATGGCTACAGCTTGGTATGGCCACGATGGCATCCCCGTCGATCCTACTCTTCGTGCGGAACACTTGCGTCAAGTCAGTCTTATGACTTGGGCATTCGTTCGCTCCATGAAGCGTCACTTATCTCCTCCAGCTGAAGATGAGGAAGCATATGTGGCAGAACTCAATGCTAGGCTTTCACCTGAACAAGCGCAGGCAATAATTGATGCTGCTCATCGTCCCAACCGCGCTCTCTACGATCTTTCTGTTGCTATCGATAGGTTACCAATGCACTTTATGAGGAAGAATGAAATCAACAAGAATCTCTCCATCTTTGAGGATACTTTGGGAGGAAGTGAACGTCTTCTTTCATCGCCAGTTCCACTCTTTTACTCTCGTCACACTGCTCGTTTCCTTTCTACATGGTTACTTCTTCTTCCATTCGCAATGTACGAACCTTTCAAGGGATCATGGAACCACGTTATGGAAATTCCTGCGATAGCTTTGGCTTCATTGTTCTTGTTCGGAATTGAGGAGCTTGCCACCCAATTGGAGGAGCCATTCACAATTCTTCCAATGCAGGGCTTCTGTGATAAGATTGGCGCTAACTGTGACGAAATTGTTGGCTGGAGGGGACAGGGTCTTGATGAGTACTACTATGTAAACGAAATGTACGATGGATCACCTACACAATGAATTTGAGACTTGAGATGTTCCAACATCTCATAGATACACAACTCAAAATCAAGAGAGGAAGGTGTCCAAGTTCCTATTAAATCAATTATTATATTATGTGCTCTTGTATTCTAGCACCTATTCCTAGTTCTAGTAAAATCAGCAGAAGACCCCCTGCTACTGCTACCTGCTTCTAAATAAGTAAATCCCCCCAACCCCAAGAATACTTTTTACTCTGACTTCTCCGAGAGTGGTGTATTACCACGAGACAAACTAATTCCATACTTGGCATTCCTCCATTGAATATACTTTCTCGAGAATAAGGTGACTGCCTTTTGGATCTTGTGGCGAAGAAGCAATTCAACCATTCGATCACGAACATCTGCACCGCTCACTGGACTTGCCGTAGTTGCAATCCTCATGATAGAGTGGGTGCGATCCATACGATACCCAAGGTAACCAAATGAAATGTTTGGGAAGAAGTTCTGCACACGGCTTCCCATTTGATGAAACATTACCGTCATCGCCACAAACCTCTGCATGCTAGCGATACGTGATTCGTACAATTCCATCACGAGGTGCTGACTCTGTGACATGAGAAAGGCACCAGTTCCCTTCGGTGCCGTCTTCCGTAGCTCCTCGCCAAAGTACCTCTCTTCCGATGGCATGACCTGGGCGAGACCACGGTCGTCGCGGTTCTGCACACTCAACTTTCCCAACACTTCCACCTGTGGCATCTTTGCCATCTGAACAAATTCGTCAAAGTCGAGAGTGCCACCTCCATCCAGATCTGCTTCCTTGAACATCTGTTCAAGCTGTGACAAAGAAACATCTGGATTGATCCTTTTGTACGCCTCAACAAACTCATCAAAGTCAAGCTCCCCACTGCCGTCGACATCAATTTCTTCGAAGATTTTCCTGTACTTATCGACACCTGCTCGCTCCTTGATCATTTCTTCGATGATACTGTCGATATTGAACTTATCGTGGTCACCAACTTTCGAAGCCTTGCTCTTTGCTTCCTTTTCCATGTTAGCGTAGGCACCTATCAAAGCGGCACTTGAGCGGTGGGTGGCCAAATTATCGTCATCGCTTGAAGTCACCTGTGATGATTTTCTCTTGATCAAACCACTCAAGCGGCTGGACGTGTTCAGGGAGTCCCCTTCAGTTGCCGTGGAAGATTTCCTAAGCAGAGAAAAACTTTTGCTACTGACAGTACCCTTCGAATCATCGGCAAAAGCAGATGGAGTCACCTTCAAATTACCTGCAGCCGTCAACGCCATATCGCTAGACTTAGTCTTGACGCCCTCAGATTCTGCGAGTAGCTTTTCACACAGGAACTGAGGGCGGAACGACTCCAAAAAGATTGCTTTGGCCGAGAGAGGCAACTTGCTCTTATTGTGACCGATAGTGATGCTCTCGCATGTGCCTCCAATACTTTGAATACTGGATGCTTGATTCACAGCCAAGCAAGTAGATGCTTCAAGCGTAGTCAAAGCTGTAAGACGTCCATCAGGGCGACCACACACGAGAAGGCTACCCCTTACCACACGATGAGTGTGGCGATGGACTAAATGATCAGCTGGATTTCCACTTAACACATTCAAGCCAGCAATACTGTACGAGCAGGCAAAGATCTTGCTCAAAAATGCCTCGGCCGATTGAGCTACCCAAGGGCAGGGGTCTCCGATAACCACAGTGCGTCCAACCATACGATGACGCTTGTTGCGGCCTTGAATGATGCGAATAATCATGACGTTGATTTGAGGCAACCAAAAGTAGATGAGCGAATCAAAGAAGCGAGTGATGTAGTAGTATCTTTCATCTCTGAGTCCAGCAGCGTCTGCGATACCGGAAATAAGTGGATATCCGATCGTCACAGTAACAACAATGTAGATAAAGGTCATGATGTAAGCCTTTGCATTTTCCAAGATGTGTTCACTCCAGATATCACCAGCTGCTCGGAGCTCTGCCTCCTTGTGCAGCAACGTGTCGTGCAACTTAGTTCCCTGTTTGTCTACGCCAACAATCCTCTCCAATGCCTTGATGTTGTCAGCATTCAAGCGTTCAAGTGTCTGCAGATCACGCTCGTTGATAACCGAGCCAGTTACATAACGAAAGTTGGGATCAGAAAGGATCGTCATGCAGATATGCTCAAAGATATTTGTCAAGAGCTGGTGCGTTGCAACAACCGAAATAGAGCAAGGCTCAGCAGGACGCACACCAACCTCGGTGGAAAAGATACGACTAGTGAGCAAATCGAGACCCCCGGAGTAAATTGATCGGAGCTGCTTGCCCACCTGTGTGTCCCACTCGGAGCAAACGGCGAAGATCGAAGATGAAAAACTCTGGAGCAAGTTCGAGCAGGCTAGAGGTGCAAAAGTTCCACCACTGTGACTGATGATGAGCACAATGGGATCCTTCAAATCCATCCCCTTCTGAGAGTAGGGGAATCCAATCGTAGGCATTGACAGCTCCTGGCCAAATAATCCGAGAAGCTTGTTAGAGCTCACAGCCTTGACGTAAAGCTTGGGAAAGCACTTCTGAAGATCTGCAACAAACTGCTCGGCCAACCAAAGAGAGACTTCGCAGCCAGTAACGAGGATGTCAATCTGCCCTGCATGATTTTCAATCGATCCGTCGACTTTACCCTTCAGTCGCCTTTTGATGCACTGCATTAGATGCCACGAGGACATACGATTCAAGCCTACATCTTTCCAGTCTTCTTGGATATTGTGGCAGATTTTAGGGATGTCTTGAATGTCACCAAGAACTGGATCGTCACAGTCATCTAACAGAGGCTTGATGAATTCATTATTCTCCAAAGTAACGAGACGCTTGATAAGAGATGATGACTTATTCATCGCGTTCTCCTGGTGAAGCGTAATAACATTCACTGCCCCACCCATGAGCTTATACACTGGGAGCGCACGATTAGGTGGCGACACGGCAGGTTCATTATCTCCGGCATAGCCCCAATCGAGCAGGGCAATCTCTCCACCAAGATCATCAAGATCGAAGCGGACCGCGTCTTCGTCGACACACTTGAAGTCAGATCCCCAATTGGATTGACCCTGAGGTGTCTCGTAATTGAGCCCAGCCTACACATCACAAAAGAGAGAAGCACAAATAATATCATTAGTTGGCAATATAAGGGCTGGTCGCACATTCATCAACATCAACACATCACAGCACTTCTTACCTTTACAGCTGCCTGCTCAGAACCATAGCAAATCAGCCCCTTCCTTGGGTAGAAAGCAATGCAGAGAGTCTGTCCCTTAGCTGCCATAGCGACCTGCCGATGAGCATCAAGTGACGTCGTTACACACAAACCGAATGATCCCTTGGCGTTCTTCAGGAAAATACGCACTGTATTCAAGAGATCATTGTCAAGGAAGGCATCCACAGTTGCCTTGACAAATTGATCTAAATTACCACCCTCTTCATCAATTGTAACAAAGTTCTCGAGGCATGACACGATAGAATTGGAATCTCCGACGAAAAGCGGCATCAATTCATCCTTGACCATCTCGCAAAGATTCTTGCGCTTTGTGGTAGAAGAACTAATTTGTTCCAATGTCTTGATTCTATTCTCCATCACCATTTCATCCAACACCTTCTCAAATATCTTTCCGATTGCCTCATACTGCATCATGGTAGGATAGCGAACACTAGCGTCTGTGGGACTCGTATCACCACCCAACTCGAAACACACGGCATATCGGACACTCAGGGCGAAACATCCTTGTACTCGGAGTAAGTCAATCATACCCGCAATGGCGGCCGAGTCAACCGTAGCGGGCATGGGAACGTGGAGAGCCCCGACAAGCCAATCTTGAATGGCTTCACAGTCGTAATACTTGCCTCCAATCTTGTAGAATTCAAAGTCACCTAAGAAGGGATACAGCATAGACGCAAGCGTGTGTGTAAGCAACAATGTGAGAATGAAATAGATATTATAGTCTCCCACCCATCCCTGCAATCACACTCACCATTATGAGTTACAAAATTCTCCACTCCCATCAACTGTCCCTTCACTCCCACCCTCATCACAATCTGTCCAACACTACCACCACTTGCCCCACCCGTTCCCACCACATGCCTCCTCCCATAACTATGCACACTAGATCCCAAAGCATGCTCACTCACCCCCGCCTCCAACTCTTCTTCACCCTGCAACGCTCCTTCTTTACTTTGAAATCCATAACAAGTTACCATATGACGTGGTGTCCATTGATGAGGATGTGTCCCGTCCAAACTAGCCTTGGAGGATGTTGCAAAGCGTGTGTGTCCAAAGAATCCACGTACCAATCGTTTCGTTGCTGCCGTACTACTACCGCTGCTACTGTTAGTAGCATTAAACTCGACATCATTCCACCCCTTCAACTTCTTCCTACCCCCACCAACCATCATCCCCAATCCACCACAATTATCCCTCTCAATCTTTTTTCTCACACCTTTACTCAACACAGTACGTTTGGCATTGACAACACGACTTCTCACCCCACGAATGATTGGATTGCAATTAGTATCATTCTTGGCAGTACCACCACCGGTAGTGGGTTCAAATGTCACCACCCCACCAGACTGCGCACCCCGCATCATAGTCACCTCCACCATCTTTTCAAGACAAGATAGAGCACGTTGTCCTCCGTCAACGTTGATCCATTGGGAGTTTAGGAGGAGGATACCAAAGTTTCCACAGTGGAGAAGCAGTTGAAAACTGCTCGTGGAAGAAGGAGAAGCTGCTGAACTACTAAGAAGAATGTTCTTGACCATCTTGGGAACACATCCCAATAAATCAGAAGTGATGCTTTCAAGTGCAGTAATGTACGCTGCTAGAATGATCGTGGGTGCTGCTGATGTTGCTGACCATGATGATTGCTGCAGCTTCTTGGCAGTACTCTCATTGTTGTTGTTGGTAGCAGTAGTATTATTCAAGGATGTAGTAGAGGAACAATGAGCACAATAATACCAATAATAATGCAACCCAACTGCCAATAAGAGACTCAAGATCCATCCAGCATGTGTAATGATACTTGCTACCGTTGTATCATTATTGAGTATTCCTCCAGTGGTGGTGGTGGATGGAATGGTGATGAGAGTATACCGCCCAAAGATTGCTCTTGTTAGAAAATTCTTGACGATGCTTGTAAGAGGAGGATGATTTTGCCAATTAATATTGTCAAGGAATGATGATGTCATTATTGACGATGTTAGTGGCTTGATGTTACCAAGCATGCCACCGCTGTCGAGTAATGATGATGATGCAAAGACTTCTCCCGTGATGATGATAATCTTGTCGGAAGAAGATCGAAGAATAAGAATCGTTGTTGCAGCGAGGACATGAAATAGTTCATGCAAGATGCCGAATAGAATGTAGGCTGTCATAAAGATTGCTTGATGATGACGCCGCTTCTTATTGTTGCTGTTGGTTGACGATGACGATTGGGGGTTGGTTGGGCCGCCGCCGCCGCTGACGATGCTGCTGCTGGAGTGGCACATGATGGGTATAAACGAAGGCGAAGATTGATGACTCCTCTCGTCAACTCCAATATGTATGATGTGACGATGAAGCAGCAAGTTCTCTTCTTCTTGATCGATGATCCCGACGCCAATTTGTTGTTGTTGAAGACTACGATGACTAATAATGATAGTTTCACTGAATGAATGATGGCTTCTCGGCAGTCGGCAGATACACAATCGTTTGTTGGTAAACTTTTGAACCTGCTGCCTGCGCTGGCACGGCTTTGGATTCTGTCAACGCTCTACTTCTTACTTATGCTGCAAGTATTAGTTAAGTGAGACTGCGACTACAGCACGGAAGAATCTGCCCAATCACAATCGGCATCTTCACCGCAATCTACCGAAGACCGGTGTGAAGTTGCATCTGCTGGAGTATCAGATTCCTACGTAGAAAATCAGATGCAACGTGAAGAATCATCGGGAGACTTGACCCGGCACTGGGGTCCTCTCTCGCCTCTCCTTCCTCAGGAACATGATGGCAGACGAAGAGAAGAAGATAGAGCACCCATTGTTCATCGGAGCTCTGAACGATCCTCTTTTGTTTTTGCCATCCCACCCACCCGGCTGACACTACCGAACTAGCTTCGGTTTTCGAGGTCGGGTACAAACTTAGTATAGCTTGTACTTGATTACTAGAGATTCTTTTGCATACCTAACTGACGTAGTCTGCTTCTTATCTCTAGTATCCCTCTTACTTGGCGTGACAGACCACACAGGAGGATCAAGGCGCTACGCCGATTTTCCGAAGGAAAGGGCAACTTCTTTATTTTAATTTAGTGAACTTGGTCATTTGTATTTTCATTGACATTAACCCTACAATAACCATGCAGCTTCTCTTCTCCCACACACACAAACAATCAACGAGCTTCTCAATATGAGATGATTTTGGAATATGGTTGCCTTCTCTTTCTTGTTACTCTCCTTTTGAACATTTGGATGATATGGGAGTCGATTAATTGTCTGTAGGAGTCGATTTATTGAGTGTCGATTGAGAAAAGAATCGATACCCATATTGTCTCAATTCCCAACCGTCAATCGATGGAGCGCAACAAAAAGGTTCTAAAACACCACTTGAACTTGTTGTCTATTGCCTACCTACGAGAGACCACCACTGCAAGCCAAGATATGGAGGATTGGGTGGATTTGGCATTATCAATGCTACGGATTAAAGTTGTGTAGATTCTTCTATCTGGGATCTGGCTCTGATCATTCCCATCTAACTGGCAGGAGAGTACCAAGAGATGTCTGAACCTGAACGAGTGTGTATGAACAAAATTAGTAGCGCTAGTATTAGTTGACTTTTGTATATGTGGACAGAAACATCATCATGTTTTTGAGATCGTTTCTGAATAGTGTTTCGATTGTGTATGCTAATGCTATCGGGAGATTAGATACAGCTATGTGTCATCATCTCATCATGCTATTCGTCAAAGCTCCATCTCAATGTTGTTTGTATGTTTGTGTGCTCGCTTGCTCTTGACACAAGTACATGTCATGTGTTCGCAACTACCTACAACAACAGCAGCACAGCAGCTCACATACCCACCACAAACAACTCTGTTATCATCGTCCATCACTCATCTTACACTCTCCTACCAAACAGCAGCAACATAAACAACATCACTCCCCTACCTCCTCCCCAAAATACTCATACAAGACTCCCCACAACCCCTCCGGACAAACAAACCCATCCACCTCATGCACAATACACGTCTTCCCTCCACCCACACTACTACTCTCTACCAAATTCCCATTCACATCCTGTACATTCTGCACCATCTCATCTTGAAATTCATAACTTTCAATAACACTCACTCCATTCTCAAACATTATGACTCCTCCATTATCATCATGATGCTGCACTACCGTCGTTGTCAACTCTCCACCAGGCGTCGAAGCAACTCCATACCTTCCCAACAGCTCCACTGACATGGGAGCATTGACAATATGATAACTCGCCATCTTGGCAATAACCGGCTGCATATCGTCATTGTTGCACGCGGCACTTAGTAGATTGCACGGATAAGCGGCAATGGAGTCATTGGATGGCGCGAAGAGAGTGAAGCCTGATTTGGAATTTCGCATTAGGTTGAGAGCTGTGGGATTTTGTTGGAGGAGGTAGTAGAATTGGGTGTAGGTTGTGGAGAGGTATTGTTCGGCTTTGTCGCGGGAGGAGGAGAGGGAGGTGGTGGATGACGATGGTGATGTGTTGTGATGGTGGAAGGATCTTTGGTGGAGGCTTCTGCTGGATGATTTTATGTTTGTGGGTGCAAATGCCGAGACTGCGGTGGCGAAAAAGGAGGAGGTGGCGATTGAAGCCAGGAAGAGGACCAGAGTTAGAAAAAAGTAAAGTTAACTTTGGAAGTTGACTTTTTTTTAAGAATAAATCTTCAACTTCAACTTTGTCAACTTTTTTATTTTATGCTTGGTGCCAACTTTAACTTTGTCAACTTTGTTGATTGCCAACTCCAACTTTGAGTTAGAGTACATAAGTCCGCCTACTAACTTCCTCAACTTTCTACGTAAGAGATTCTACTTACATCAAGGTACTTTCTACCTATGCCACCGATCTATCTATTCAAAGACACCTATCTTTGCCGCCTTTGCCCATCACACAACATCATAGCAATAGCATTGTCAGCTGTAAAAGCAAGGGGACAAACACACGCAGCAACCAGCAACACATCTTGCTCCGACGTATGTGACGATTTGAATATAGCTAAGAGAGGCTTCTAGTGGCCTATTACAGCTGGCTGGGGTAGTGCGGAAGATCATTTGCACGACAGAAGCAATGTTTACATGTATGGACCGAGATATTGCATCATATGTGTTCAGATGAGGGCCATTTTGGAGGGCTGCCAGCACCATATCTTGTGTGCTCAATGTATGTGACACTTTGAATATAGCTATAAAAAGCTTCTAACGGCCCATACCAGTTGGTAGGGGTAGTGTGGAAGATTGGTAGCTGTCTGCATACTTTCTTATTAAAAGAAAACCTCATCTAACTGTGAAACTTGGGCATTTGCCCAAAGTTGAACTTTCAGACTTGGGCATTTGGTCAACTTCAACTTTCTCAACTTTTTAACATTTGGGATCTGGCCAACTTCAACTTTCCCACTTTTGAACAATTTGATGTTTGCCAACTTTCAACTTCTTAACGTTTGGGAAATAATCAAATAATGAACTTTCAACTCTGAGTTCAACTTCTTCCTTTCTCTGAAGAGGACTATCGAGGAGGAGCGTCGGGAGGTCGTCATCATCATCTTTGTTGTCTTGGCTGTTGATTATTAGTGTTGTCCTCGCCCGGGTTGTGTTTGTGTTGAGATTGCCCATCATGCCAAGCATTGCTGCCCGCTGCCCGCCCATCTACTTATTTTATCGGAGTTGGCTCTCAACGTGGGAATTAGTATCTTGCTTTTTGGTGATTTTCTTTGAGGGCTACGAGCGGGTAATAATTCCGGCCGGGACACACAGATTTTGACCCGGGACATTCTTCAATCTTCAACATTGCAAGCTGCGGTGACATCTATCTTGGTGATAAATACGATGACTCCTTCTGCTCAATGCTATTCACGTTACATAGTGTAAGCTTTTTCTCTGCTCTGCAGAGTCGTACCCTGATCATCGACGTCTTGGTTCTCGTCGTACTCGTACACACAAACACAAAGAAGCGATCTTCAAGGTCAAGGGCCAACTTTGTTTCTTGCTCTTGTTGCAGCAAGCTCTAGAGAGATCTTGATTTTAAGATGTATAGTGTCTTCTAAATTGATCGTCCAAATTGACAACCCATACCCAGCAAGTCGAAATTAAGAGAGATAGTCTATGAAGCCAAAGCCAATCACAGCAACTATAGCAATTGGGGCTAGTGTGCATCTTTGAAGTGAGGATTTTTGCATAGAACAAAAGTAAATATTTACGAAGCTTGAGCTGCTGCGTACAATTATGTACTTATGCACACTAACCGCTGATGCGCTCTATTATCATTCATAGTAGAAAGTGTATTCAATATGAAAAGTGATGCGAGTTCTTACTCTTTTACAGAGAAACGAGTCAACAAAGCGTATTGGAAGTTACGAACTATCAAGCGCTGAATCCCTTCGATCACAATGGAATTTGAGTACTGTATTGTGCACTTCATCACAACAAAGCTCTTCTAGCGGTATGGTACTTGTCTGATGATACAAAAATCAGAGAAGTCAGATATATTGACGTCAACGCATGCATGACGAATCGTAGGCATGCGAATTTGAGAACGAACCAAGTGATATTCTGTGTAGAAGCACAGTGGATATTCTTCGATGTCGTCACGAGAATGAGATAGAGATAGGTTGACTTGAATAAGCGATGAAAATGAAGATTGGACTGGACTTGGTAGATGGCTTGGTGGCACTGTGTGCGAAGGAGCAATAATGTAACAGAAATTTTATAGTACGATAGGCGGGCCTCCTCGGGGCGAAATTGTCTATCTAGCAGGGGATCTTGTCAAGATCTCTCCAAATTTCTCTAACTAACGAACATGTCTACTACCCCCTCATTGTTGAATGTTCTTATAATACTATTTCCCAGATGTGTGTGAAGGACCAGTTACTGGTGTTTGTATCTTGCGTATCTGCATCATGATTTCCATACATGTCATCAACGAAGCTCCTAACACAACTGCAATCAGTGTATCGATCATTTGACATACTGCCTGACGAGTGATGCTGATGCACGCGACGACTACTATGAGATCGGTGACAACTACTCAATGTCATCACGATAACCATTTCATCTTCTTTGCAGCATTGCCATGGCACAGCACCACATGACCGAGACATAGCACGGCTATATGGCCGATGGTTCATTGAGTATCATTGCCGTCTCGGATGTCATCAAGATCTTTGCAAGCAGTGAGCGGGAGGGTGATGGCGCACTTTTTGAGACGGACATCTCTTTGCTTCAAATCCAGTTTTTACTGATTCTCGCTCAACTCTCCGAAATCTAAACACCGCCAACAAGCAATGGACATCATCCAACCCACACTCGAGGTACGGCGAATCTTACATGGAAGCCGACCCGAAAACTTGGGCACAGCATCACCTTGGCCTTTCCATCAGCAACGCAATCACCGGACATATCCACAGAGCCTTCACAAGACTCTCCAACCCTTCTAGCAAATCATACTATGCCAAACGCCGGCAAGGCCAATCACCCACATCCACTGTCACTCCTGCCCCTCCTATCGTGATCGACGAGATCCACACTGACAATTCAAATAACGACCAACCAAGCAATAGCCAAGCATCAACAATGACCCCCTCTCAAAACACAACGAACTCGTATTGTAGTTCAAACTCTATGAATCCCCCTGCTTCCTTACATGAAAATTGTCCTCGGTACAGTGATTTGTCTGATAGATCCTAACAGTATCAATAGTTGTAATCCATCATCTGATGCACCATGTCGCCGTTCTGATGATACTACTATCTTGTCTTCTAGGTGTCCAATAACGACGATGAGTGGAGTTTTGGAAAGCTGTTGAGCAGCTCTATCAATGAGGCGTATCATCGTTGGCTTAATTGGAGCACTTTGAACTGATCGCCTCGGCTTACAACAAGAATGGACGCACCTCATTGAGTGGAAGTGTCTTCAGCGAAGCGTTTAGGCTCCAACGAAACAACCTATCATGTTCAACTCTACTCGTGCCAACAATCATTGATGATGCTTGATGCTGCAGTTAGGGAAGTGAACGAAGCAATCATTCATAGTAGAAAGTGTATTCAATATGAAGTGATGCGAGTAACATGCAAACATTGACATGTACATCAATCATCATCTATTGGTCATCGGTTCTTCATCCTTGTTGTTGCAGACAAAATAAAGAGTGTTCCGGATGAGGACTTGATACTTGATATTGATAACACTGACACTTACAGAAGAAAAAGAATCAAGATGAAGGGAGAGAAAACCATGTCCTTGTAACCATAGCATAATTCATACTCGTAACAAAAATATCAGATCAAATAACAAGTCGTTTACTATCCCATTACCTGACACTATCCTGCTGCCAGATGTGCTCGTGTCTCACAATCCAACCAATTAATATTCTTTCTATTTCTAATTCTAACTCCGTGCTGCCAACGTGCTCGTCCCACATTGACCTAATCTAATTCAACTCTGAGAGAGGTAGGCAGAAGACAAACCTCCAATCCAAACAAATGCCTCTCTGCCCATTACTTCTTCCCAACTCCACCTCCACTCTACCTCTCTCCACATAAACCTCAACCTCAACCTCAAGAACAAAAGTCCGCGACTAAGCTATAACTATAACTACAAGCCTAAACCTAAAGAAGAAGGTTCGAGAACGCAATCAAAGCCAAGAAGATACCAACAAGAGGACGAGAGATGGAAAAGGATGATCCACCTGATTTCATCTCTTGCACTTGCATGTTTGAGTTTACTTTCTTTGCCACTTTGGTCGCTTTGGAGTTAGTTGGGGGAGACGTAGGGGATCCAGTGGTGGGTTTGTTTGTTGGAGCCAATGTGGTGGGTTTGTTTGTTGGAGCCAATGTGGTGGGCTTGTTTGTTGGCGCTGGTGTAGGGCATTGCAAAGTTGAATCAACGACCTTCCAGCATTCCCCATTGCCAAAGCCTACGGTGCAAATGGCACCAGTGCCTGTGGATGCAGTAATCACACCACTGGCACCAGGGCAATCTGACATAAGGAATGGATCCCCTTTGTCAAGGTAGCAAAAACATCTTGGGCCAAGAAAAACCAAAAAATCATAGTAGAAGCCACGGAGTTCCCTTTTCGCAGCTTGGCCTTGTCCTCGACACTCTTCACACTTGGCTCTACATGCATCCGCATCTGCACCGTATTGGAAGTAAATGTCGTCAAATTTATTGTTGTTCCCATCACGACATTCTCCATCACCAAATTTAGTGAAAGTGTAGCTGGTGGTGGGTTTGTTTGTTGGGTTAGGGCCCTGCAAAGTTCTAACAGTAGAGACTCCACCATCAACCTTAGTGAAGTCATAGTTAACGACATTCTTTCCATCCCCGTCGCCATCAAGGATAGCAACTTGCTTGCTGCTATTGCTATCAATACCAAGGTCGACATTCATCATCACGTCATCTGTGCCAGTAGGATCATTGTGAGCATGACCAACAAATCCCTTTCCTGCAAGAGCAATGACCATCGATACAGCAAATGCATGTCCACATCTCAAGAGGACTTCTTTCATTGTCTTTGCCTTTGGTGATGCATTTACAGCGGAGGCGTCGTCGTTGTTGTTGGCTTCTTCAGCAGCATCCAAAGCCATCAAGCTCAATCGGATCCAGTAGAAGAGACAATCTCCGTCTCCGTGCCAGTCTCAATGGCAAGGGCAAGGGGGCAGGTAGTCGTAGTAGGAGAAGTATTCATGATGAGTGGTGAGTGGATCTTGATCTTGAAAGACGAATATAGTGAGTGTCAGCAACTGGTTCTAATGAGGGAGGCAAACTGTTGTATGTATAAATGACCGACCACATGGGGAAGGCATTTTTGGATAGAGAAAGAGAATGAATTGTTCGTGCTAGCTCGGTTGACGTGAAGATGAAGATGAAGCAGCACAGCAGCAGCACAGCAATAAGAGACCACATGATGTCGTCTCACATGAGCATCATTCATTAAACCGCCAGGCGATATGCCATCTGCATCTGCTGCCTCAGCCATAGAGCCGTCCGTGGCTACCTAACGGACACAACTGCTAGAGCAGTTACCGAGGCACGCTTTAAGGGTTTGTCTACCTCGTTAAAACTCGGCTGTTACCCCACATCCAACGGCGTCCATATGTCCAACGCCGCACATGCCACTGCCGCCAATGGCCGTGTCTTCTTCTACTATCTTATCATCCCATCCCCCACCAGATAGAAACGATGTCCATAGAGAATAATAGAAAGGGCAAAAGGACTTACACTGATATCCTTGTCGATGTAGAATAGATATAAGTAGAGGCAGCGCAACGTCGATGTAATTGTTACTTGACGATTACGATCAAAAAGGGGCCAATGCGTCTCGACCATTTGGAATCTTGGAGAAACCCATCATTCAATTTCGAACATTTTAACCTTAAATAACCTGAACAAACCCACGAGGGTTCAAAATGGCCGATACGCGGACTTAACCTCTCATCTCCTGAAAGCCTTGGCTACTTAGTAAGCAGCACCAGCTTACCTACCTCTCTCACTGCTTGAATGATAGTAGTGTGGGTCTCAGACCCAGGCGGAGAATAAAAAGAGACCCGGTGAACCCTCGTGCGTACATTTCTTACAATCGTGATAAAACAGACAACCAATCTTTTATAACATTTGAAAGCTCCTCGCTATACGTTGGAGCGCCCTAGTTAAATGGCCGTTCGCGGAATAATCGGCGGGACGCTTTTTTTGGTCACCTCTGACACATTGATTTACATAGGGGCGAACACTCCCGCGGTAGATTTTGTACGTAATTGCTACGTACCAACTTACGCTACCGTACGTAGGATAAGAAGGCGAAGCATGGAAATTATATTTCAATTCCAATTACATCATGGAAGATAACGACCGATTATTGTTAATAACAATTGCAGTATTGCTTCTCTACTAAAGAATACTTACGAACTCAACCTTCATAGTATATAGAGCTTAGCTTATGAAGATTTTGAGTAGCCATCACTTCTATCATGCTCTTTACCCTCACCAATGGTAGCTACCACCAACATTTTCAACCAACCCGGATCCATCACATATAAGCATTTATCACCCAATTATAGTCGGTATTGATGCCTAACACCGCACTCCATCGTATACCTATCCATAATACACCGTCAGGAAGTCCTTCATCTCGTTTCAAAGCGCTCGAACTTATTCTTATGTGCGATATTTGGCATCTACGATGTCGACGGATCGTCCGATATGGAGAAGCTGTCAAGGGTTCTATACTCTGTATATCACTGGAAATTTGATGCTCCCATCCAATATTGTCATAGTCATGGTCGAACAGAGTGATATGTACCGCTGCTGCGTCCGAATAAAACGTTTTTATGCACTAAATAACATCCTGATGGATTTTTTAGATGTGGTTGATAATTCTCGGTAGATAGTTGTGGGAGGTGAGCACTATGAACATTTGATGGACGAAAGTTGCTTATCATATCTATAGGAGTAGTGGAGACTTGTTTGGGTGCTTCATATAGCGACGAACATGATGCTACCTCCCATTATGGGGCCAAAGAGCCGAACAAACTACGAAATCCGTCATGCCGTTGTCTGCGTTAATTTCTTTTTATCATCTCCATATATCGTTAATATACCAAGCACGAATGTTTCCTATGTGATTATAGAAGAGATCCGCCGAAGGATATCTTTCAAATGTTCATATCGTTATTGATATATGGCGTAGGAGAATAGGCCATCATGGTGCGGTGATGTCCAAGCTTCGTTTGAACTTGTCCATCGTAAGTGTAGAGTTGTAGGAAAATCAAAATTTAAATCGAGTCGAGCGAAGCAGAGCTTATTATGGCGGCATTTGAAGCCCGCCACCTTGCCCCCCCTCCCTCCAAAATCAGAGAACCACACGGCAAATTTTTTTCAAAAACTAAAATCCAAAAACCATGGCAAAAAATCGAACCAATATCGGCACATAATCGGCTGGTGATCGGTCCACAGGTAAGTTGAGACCATATAATGACAAGCGCCATGATCGCGCAAGCATGACGGATATTGCTGATGCTTCTGTTTACACTGTAACTTACATATTCGCTGCTCTGCTGCATCTTGATCAGTTCCAACGGCACATCATCTCTCAACACAAAATATGCTCTCAGCCAAGCACAACGGGAGTTATTCCATCAACACGGCTATTTCATCAACGATAACGGCGGAGCATATCTGTCTGGGATATACGAAGAAGGTTGAAGTTGCTTCTGTGCATGAGAGAGCACGTGAAGACTGTGGTGAGCGACACGACAAGTTCCGCCCGGAAAACTACGAGAAGATGCCGGAATATGTGTTGCTACAGTATCAACGATTGACCCATCACGTATTAAGTTTGGTGATGAGAAACATCTCAAAGGTCAGGAGTTTTTCAACAGTAAAGTCCGTCGGGATGCTTTGACTGGAGTGGTGCCTACATCTCTGACAACATCAGACTTCCGTAATCCATAATACCTACACCATTACTGGGTTTTGTGGCATTGACCAAAGGTCAACTCCTATTTGGTATATCATGATGACACAAATGGTGCTTCTGAGTTTGCCCTCAGTTGGAAATGGCAATCATGTCTGGATTCTTTCACCGTGGAGATGTATTGGTTCTTGACAATGCCACTATACATAACGGAGAGAACTTGTCCTTGAGGATTGGTTGTGGGAGAATTTCGGAATCTGCCTATTGTTTCTACCAGCAAGATCTCCTGAGCTGAATCCCATTGAACAAGTATGGAAAGTGCTGGTTCAGAAGATGAAGAAGGTGCCATTGAACCTCATTGAACGTAATGTGTGAGGCAGGTGCAGACGCATCGGCTCAGGCAGCTTCAGTCATTCTCTCTAGAGTATGACACACTACGACGTTGCAGGTTGCTACAAGCATTGCAACTATTTGTAAATATACATAATAGGTCAACACGTTTCAAATACAAGGGGCTTATCATTATCATTATTCAAATCTGTCTTACAATCTATACAATCCCTTTGTTAATTAACACATATACATACATCTCCCTTACCACACACGAACTAAACAGTGTCGGCATTCTTGGTAACATTCCCATGAAGGGTGTCATCCACAGCCGCAGGAGTCCCAATCCTGCAATTATGGTGATGCACAAGTTCTGCCTTCAATAATTGTTACGGCACACACTCTTAATCTTACGACGTCTGCTCTTGTGACGGGGAGGAGTAGACTCGTCAGAAAGGCTATCACTCTCATCGTAGCTGCTGTCACTACTGGATTCATGCCTCTTATGACGGTGGCCGCGGCTGAACTTCTTTAGCGCAATCTTTTTCTTCTCTTTCTGAGTAGTGACGTCGATGTTCAACTTCCTGATCGTTTCATCCTTTCCAACTAACTTCTTTTTCAAAGATGCGATCTTCTTAAGTGCCTGCATATTATTGGTTTGCAAAGACTTCGCTTCTTTGTGTTGCTTTTGTGATTTTTCGACCGCTTCCTTGCATATACTGTAGAGTGCCAAGTGTGATTTGTTTGATTCCCTGAGGCGGACGTTACCATCGTCAAGCTGCTCGTTTGCGTTTTGGACAATTTCATCTCTCTCCGTGGCGGCAGACTTTTTCCTATCACCTGCCTTCTTTTTGGGAGCCTCGATATAAGCTTGATAGTCATTATTTTTCAATTTAACCGGTTTATAGTCTCCAAAGAGACTCATCTTCACTGGAGACGTGACAGTGGATTGCCCAAACGCGACATTGTCATGAATGTGGTTGGTGATGTTTAAGGACAACGGGGAGGCACCACATGATGCTCCTCCTAAGCTGTCCTTTGAAGACGAATAAGGCGAATAAGTTTCAGACATGACGGTAGATCGATGGAATCGTAATACATCGCCAATATCCAACTGAAGGAAGGGCAATAATGGAGGTTAGTTGGGTACATACGTGCAGAGTCATCAAGCGGATGGGTCACATAAAAACAAATGCAACACATCACACAAAATGCCGTGCATGATAAAACTCAACAGTGTTATCCAGCTCGCTTGCGCGATCTCGGCGCTTGTCATCATATGATCTCAACTTACCTATGGACCATGTTATGGCCGACTATGTGCCGATTTTATGGTGCAATTTTCATCATCATCATCGAGATTTTATCTGAAAAAAATTCAAAATGCTCCGCGTCGACAAAAAAGTTTGGAGGGGAGAAACTGGCGGGCTTTTGCTGCCGCCATAATAACCCAGAATTCCACAGAAATTCCTGTCTGTCTGTCTGTCTGTCTGTCCAGAAAATCAAACCTCTTTTTTTTGGCGGTTTAGACCTCAAACTAACAAAATGGCATAAAACCCATCACCACCCGCCCGCCACCATGTCGATGCAATCGTTGCTGTCTTCCTTGAAAGGAAGCATGGAGAACACTGTCTAATACCAGCATGGAAATGGACGAAGAATCGCTTGCTGATGTTCGAAGGGATAATACAATCAAAACAAGATGTGTTAGATTTGGTGTGGATTATATTGAACGACGCCATGGTGAGACATCTGCTGAACAACAACAACGACACAATACACTCCAAAGGGCCATTGAACGAGAGAGAAAGAGACGTGCACGTGCACAACAATCGCCAGAGGAAAGTAGGTCGACACAGGATGCTGATACAGTTGCACGAAAGCGAAAAAGAGCACAGCAATCGCCAGAGGAACTTAGATCGACACAGGATGCAGACACTGCTGCACGAAAGCGAACAAGAGCACAGCAATCGCTAGATGAACGTAGATCGACACAGGATGCAGACACTGCTGCACGAAAGCGAACAAGAGCACAGCAATCGCAAGAGGAACGAGACGATGGAAGGCGTCAGGATAGAGAAGCACGCAGGCGGAAAAGATCAGTAGATGATACTCGTGATAGTGTCTTCAATGATAATTGCTTTCATACACTGAATCCACCGGATGAGAACTTTAAGAAATCGCTTGTCATGAAAGCGATAAAGCAAGCAATACGTACCAAGAGGCCAAATGGAACACACCAGGCTACAGTATGTGTTGTGTGTGATAGAGTAATCATTGGTGAAGAGAAGGTGTGCAATACATCAACAGAAAGACTTGAGGAAAATCGACATCGCATAAGTGTAGTTGCGTATGAAGAATTCTATCGCAAACCTTTGCATCCCCTGTTGGTGGAGCAATATTCAGTGGAAGGACTAGATGGCCTCCTTTTATCTCCTAGAGCATATCGCGAAGGCGACAACTTTGAGTGCTGTCAATCTTGTAACTCTGGCATGCAGCCATCAAAAGCGAAGAAGAAAGGCTTCAAACCTCCCAAGTATGCTATAGCCAATGGATTTGTCATTGGCCATTTCCCATCTGTCATACAGATTCCAGGTGAGGCTGAGCGAAGAAGAATAGTTCCTACTATTTGAATTCGTCCTCGTAAGAGGTTATTCAATGTCAATGATTCATAATGTATAATTCATACCAGTTATAATAGAATGCATGGTGCTGTTAGGTATGCTATTTATGCTGTCACAATCACGAAGCTTGAGCTGCTGCGTACCAATTTGCTGATTTTTTGTGTTTCGTGGAGTTGAGTTGAGGGGGCATTGTGCCCTGACTCTTGGGGGGCAGGCCCTCAAAGGTCACTAATGATGTAAAAAATGTCTTGATAGCCCCCAAAAGGGGGATAGTGGACTTTGCGGTTTTTACTTAGTACATAGTAAATCAATGTGAGTAGGCACCGCGAACAAAATAACAGGTGCACACTAATGAATCGTGTAAAACTTTTTAGCGTTCGCGTTGGTGACAGTACTTTTTGATATCAGAGTTCTTTGACACTCCTTGACATTCACAGTTCGCTTCTTGAATACTACTTTCGCATTTTGAATACCGAGTCGCCCTCCACATCTTCCAACGCGTCAGTCAAGAGGCTTTTCAGCTTGATGTACTACTACCATCCGCTGTAGTGCTCAGGAGCAATGTAGCACCGATCTAATATATGAGAATCGAGAACACGCGGTAGAACGAAGATGAAGACGGCCTCCCCCGCCACGCCGCCTTGGTCAATGCTTCTGTTTCTGTGGCAGTAACTGGCAATAATATTGACCTCATTAATCGGGCCCCCTTTGCCTCTCATCTCTTATTTTCCCTATTCTGCTGCTGTAGTGCGATTTTATCACATTTTAGTTAGCGAATTTAACTAGAGAGCAGCCCAAATGGCCATATTTAAATTTTGGGGAGGTGATTAATATGCATTTCCAGTGAGACTATCTTTTCGGCGACTAGAATGGGAATACTATAAGTATGTTTTTCATGCCGAAATTCCATTTTCCTGCTGAGATATATGCATGTGTTTGCGACAGTGGGTCGTGCTAGCCAAATTTGGCTAGACAAAAAACCTTAAAGCTAGTGGTACAGTTATATGCATATCTCGGCGAGAAAATACACTCTCACCACGGGAAAATCACAGAATATACTCGCATAATAGTCACCAAAAGGATAGTACCTCGGTCTAGGTCTATAATTCACCTCCCCAAAATTTAATTTTGGCCATTAGAGCTGCTCTCTAACTAAAATCACTAACTAAAATTGAAAAATCGCACTACAGCAGCAGAATTGGGAAAACGGCGAAGAGAGTGCTTAGCCCACTGGGCATGCGCACATTAATGAGGTCAATAATTTGACGAAATAGCAAGTGGAAGGAACAATTAGATCTACTAGACTCAGTGTATCTACCTTTCCAACTATTGTGTTGACGAATAATCAAAATAATGGAGTCTGTCTCTGTTGAATAATCATAAAATCTTACAGGATTGGTTGTATTGTGACATGATTGATAGGATGGACTAGAGTTGATAGGATGGAATAGATACTTATTGAGTACTCAAGATTACTACATGGGCAAGCTTGATCCATACGTGCCCTCTCAGTCCCTGTGTGAGGAAGTGTGTGACCCTATCTGCTAGTTCTGACGAGCCGTCCGCTCAATATGGTCGATAGGATGGAATACGCAAGACTTTCTTTTCCTATGGCTCTGCGTGCTGCTGCCGGAAATGACTAATTGCTGCTGCCACCGTAAGTGAGTATTAAACACCCTTCGTCCCAATCGATCATGATTCTCTCGTACCGAATCCGCCAATATCTTCATGCTAATGATTGCAAGTGTGCATCAATTTCAAAAAAAAGATGCGACTATTCAAGATTACTACATGGGCAAGCTCATCACAGCTCCTGTGGCGTTAAATGCCAGAAGGAGCATCGATCAGAACACAAACGAGCATGCAAGAAGCGGGCGGCTGAATTACGTGAAGAAATTCTGTTCAAGCAACCTGAGAGCAGCCATCGCGGTGATTGCCCCATTTGTTGTTTGCCGCTACCGCTTGATTCAAAGGCTATTCTGATACCATGTTGTTGCAAAGTGATCTGTGATGGTTGCGATTATGCCAATGTGATACGCGAATGGAATGAGAAGCTTGATCACAAATGCCCATTTTGTCGACACCCAGCTGCAAAGGCAGAATCGGAGATAGAAGGGAATCGGAATCTGATGAAGAGAGTAGAGGCGAATGATCCAGCTGCGATACGCTACGTGGGTTCTGATTGCGAGAGTGAAGGGGATTACAGCAGTGCATTTGGTTATTATTCAAAAGCAGCTGGGTTGGGGGATATTGAAGCTCATTATGATCTATCGTGTATGTATCGGAATGGACATGGTGTTGAGAAGGACAAGAAAAAGCAGTTGCATCATTTGGAAGAGGCTGCCATTGGTGGACACCCCAATGCTAGACACAATCTTGGAGTAATCGAGAATGAACACGGCAGGCCCGATAGAGCATTGAAACATTGGATCATAGCCGCCAATATGGGACATGATGGTTCATTGGAAAACGTCAAGGTGGGTTTCAAGGGTGGATTAGTTAGCAAGGAAGACTTTGCTGCGGCTCTTCGTGCACACCAGGATGCCGTAGAAGAAACAAAAAGTCAGCAGAGGGAGGCAGCAGAAGCAGCCCGAACGGATAGAGTAAAGAAAATGAGCGGCTGCGGCTGCGTCTGCGTTGTCCTCAATACATGCTCTCCCAGTGGACATGTCTACAAAATCAAGATTACTTCATTACTTCTCCACTACACTCAAAAATACCTCTCTGCAATCCTCATAACAATTACCCTTCAACACATTGGAAATTTTGGAATGATATTCCTCCCTGGTGTGCTTAAATGGTGGATGGAGAGATATGGGCAGCATGGAGAGAAGGCTTTCATTCATGGTTGATTGCTTTGCTCTTCGCCCGCACTTGCACTTAGCAACGGGGTGAGACACGTATCTTCCGTATCTTCATCTTCAAGAAAAAATAAAAGAGGGCGCTCGCTACGATGGGGAATCGGTGGTGGAGTTTAGTTGCCATCATCGACTAACTGATCATCAATTAATAATTGTAGTGGTCATATCATCCTTCGGGTCGCCTAACGTGGTGCTGTTGTATGTTTGTGATGAGTGAGTCAGAAGAGTCAGACGACACGATGATGTTCTGTGCTTCTTGCGGCACCGCAGAAGTTGATGACATCAAGTTGAAGAAATGCACTGCTTGTCACTCTGTGCGATATTGCAGCGTCAAATGTCAGAAGAAACACAGACCGCAACATAAACGAGCTTGCAAGAAGAGAGCGGCTGAATTACGTGATGAAATTTTACTCAAGCAACCTGAAAGCACAAATCTTGGGGATTGTCCGATCTGTTGTTTGCCGCTACCGATCGATCCAGACAAATCTACTCTGTGGTCATGTTGCTGCAAAACGATTTGTAATGGCTGCGATAATGCCTCCAGGAAACTCCAGCACGTATGTCCATTCTGTCGGCATCCAGCGCCAAATTCGGAGGAAGAAATAAGAAAGAATTTTATGAAACGAGTTGAGGCGAATGATCCCGTTGCAGCCCTTGAAATGGGTGTGAGGAACTACAGCGAAGGGGACTATGATGGTGCATTTAAGTATTACACAAAGGCAACTGAGTTAGGGAATGTTCTTGCACATCATAATGTATCGCTTATGTATAGGAGGGGGGAATGTGTTGAGAAGGACGAGAAGAAGGAGTTGCATCATTTGGAACAGGCTGCCATTGGTGGAAATCCCATTGCTAGGTACAATCTTGGGTGTTACGAGAGTGAACGTCTTATGTATGAACGAGCGGTGAAACATTGGATCATCGCCGCCAAACTTGGTGATGATGATTCAATGAAAATGGTAAAGGAAGGTTTTCAAAGGGGATTGGTAAGCAAGGATGACTTCGCCGCAGCTCTTCGTGCACACCATGCTGCTGTGGATGCTACAAAAAGTCCCCAGAGGGTGGCGGCTGAGAAATCAAAATACTATTGAGGCTTTCTGCTGAGGATTAGCGTCTTTCATAGAGGTTCATCTCTCTCCCTAACAAAATTGAATTCTTCCACCAGCGACAGATAACACCAATTAAAGCACAATAGTGAAACATATAACATGATGGAATAGAGAAGCAGTGGAGCCAACAGCAAAGGTGGTCATATTATGCCGATAGTAACTAATAATCAATTAGTTAATCTCAGTAAAAGTTAGAGTAGCCGATCTCAGCTCAGCCTGACCAAACATCGTCCCAAATTGTTCTACATCCTCGCTCCCCTCATCAAATTCTAGAACAGCATTCGTCATGGCAAGCAACCAAGCGGAATGTCCAACCACTGCAATCTCCTTCTCGGGCCGCTGATACACACTCAAATCCAGTCGAGCACCTCGCCGGAAATTTCACCCAGTATTTTGGAAGAAACCCGCGACTGAACACCAGAAAATGCTCTTCATCAAAATCGCAAAGGCCACCTAGATACCAGAGCAAAGTTCAGTGCTTGTTGGAATTATTCATCAAGCTATTATTGATATTATTCCTGAAGATGAACGCAGATGCAGAGAACGATAAAATGATGTTTTGTGCCTCCTGCGGCATCCCAGAAGTTGACGACGTCAAATTGAAAGATTGCTCCGCTTGTAAATTAGTCAGATATTGTGGCGTTCAATGTCAGAAGGAGCATCGGCCGCATCACAAACGAGCATGCAAGCAGCGGGCGGCTGAATTGCGTGAAGAAATTCTGTTCAAGCAACCTGAGAGCAGCCATATGGGTGATTGTCCGATCTGTTGTTTGCCGCTATCGCTTGATTCAAAGGCTATTCTGACGCCATGTTGTTGCACAATAATCTGTAATGGTTGTGATTATGCCAATCAGATACGCGAAGTGAAGGAAAAACTAGATCACAAATGCCCATTTTGTCGACACCCAAAGGGAGAATCGGATGAAGAGAGGAATAGGAGTCTGATGAAGAGAGTAGATGCGAAGGATCCAGCTGCGATACGCCAAATGGGTGGGTATCGTAATCAGGAAGGGGACTACGATGGTGCAATTGAATATTGGACCGAGGCAGCCGGATTGGGAGATTTTGCAGCGCATTATGATCTATCAGTTATGTATAGGAAGGGAAAAGGTGTTAAGAAGGACAAGAAGAAGGAAGCTTATCATTTGGAAAAGGCTGCCATTGGTGGGGAACCATTTGCGAGACACAATCTTGGAGTTATAGAGAATGAGAACGGCAGGCCCGACAGGGCAGTGAAGCATTGGATCATCGCCGCCAAACTTGGGTACGATGATTCATTGGTTCCGCTCAAAGAGGCTTACCGAGAGGGATTAGTCAGCAAAGAAGGCCTTGCCGCCGCTCTTCGTGGACATCAGGCTGCTGTAGACGCAACGAAGAGTCCCCAGAGGGAGGAAGCAGAAGTAGCGTTGAGTCAGCAAAGGGAGGCAGCAAAAGCAGCTCGAAGGATAGAGTAAAATAAATGAGCAATTGCATCATCTGTATCTCAAAGAAGAACATAATCCTATCCATTTATTGCGCTCAGAAGCTACGACTTCAATACACCTGCTCTTGCTCTCCCGGTGGACATGTATAGCTCACTTTTCCACCACGCTCAAAAATGCCTCTCTGCAATCCTCATAACAATGACCCTGCAACACATTGGAAATCTTGGAACGATATTCCTCCCTCTCCACCCAGTCATTGTATGCATCCATCAATTCTGATGATCTCCCTCCTCTTTCCCACCTCCACTATCATTCGTGCTCCTATTCAATAACAATCTCCTCCCATCACCCGTGACCCCCTTCCTCAAAAACTGAAATCCATTCAGCCACCCAACCGACTTGGGCTGAAATTTCTCTATATTATTCTTCATCGAACTGAACCCAAATGGTAATATCTCTTCCTCAAGTACATGTGATGGGATGTGTGTAAGGTTTAAGAAGGAGATGATTCGAAGTACTTCGGTGCGGAGGTTAGATTTCATCTTTTCGTATGAGAGGAGGAGCAGTGGCCGATCAACAACACCAGTACTTTCATTGCCGCCTACGTCATCATGACCACGAGAAGTGTCATACAAATTGTCAGCAAACCCACCAGCAAATCCAATCAAATGATGCAAACTGCTTCCAAATGGAATCTTTCCATCCATCCAATCTCGTAGGAATGTTTCAAATGTATCGGTATACGTGCCCTCTATTTGATTGGATAAATGATGATAGAATGAGGCTACGACGTCTATTTGATTTCATGTCACGTAAATGAACTTTCCGCATTGAGGACGCTCTTTGTGAACGTTGTTGTCGTTATGATCTGAAGGTCCTGTATTGTTATCATCGTAGCCCTCTTTATCATCATTCTGTGGTGTGCTACCATCAACTTCACTCCTCTTGGGCAACATATCCCACCGCAAATGAGTATTAAACACCCGTCGTCCTAATCGATCATGATTCTCTCGTACCGAATCCGCCAGTACCTTCCTGCCATCATTGGACGGTGACGATTGCCAGTGTGCATCGATTTCAAAAAACGGTGCATAGTCGGATACGTGATTGTAGGCCAAGTCATTCTCAGTGTTGCCGGCATCAGAGTTACCACATGACATCGAAGCAGCAATTTTGTACTTTCGATCAGCCAGCAGCAAAGTGAGAACAATATCTGCGTCCAAGTCGTTGCTTTTGGGATATGAACAGATAAATATATCCGATGGGCGGAGAGGGAGCTCACGGCATGCTGCAATGGTGGATTGAGATGTTATGGGCAGCAAGGGCATGGGAGGAAAGGTCGTCACGGTTGATGATGCTTTTGCTCTTGCATGCACTTCCACTTTGCACTTAGCATAAAGAGGTGAGACACGTATCTTCGTATCATCTTCATCGTTTCGCGAAAATTAGTCCAAAGCAATGTGCCACACGACATAATGATCTCCATCTTGTATTGATTGTGGATCACAATTATCGGGTCGGTCTAGCGTGGTGGTGTTCTGATATTACTACTTTACGATGAGCTCAACTTTGGCGGAAGACGAGAACGTGATGATGTGCTGTGCTGCTTGCGGAGTCGCAGAAGTGGATGACACCAAATTGAAGAAATGCAACGGTTGCTATCTTGTGAAATATTGCGGCGTTAAATGCCAGAAGGATCATCGGCCACAGCACAAGAAAGAGTGCAAGAAGAGAGCGGCTGAATTACGTGATGAAACTTTATTCAAGCAACCTGAAAGCAGCGACCTCGGCGATTGCCCAATTTGTTGTTTGCCGCTATCGAATGATGACGACAAATCAATTTTGATGGGATGTTGCAGCAAAAGGATCTGTATCGGTTGTGATTTTGCCAATCAGGTGCGAGAACAGCAAGAGAAGTTGAAGAAGAAGTGTCTATTCTGTCGGCATCCTTCACCAAAATCGGAGGAAGAGGCCAAACTGGATAGTATGAGAAGAGTAGAGGTGAATGATCCAGTTGCAATTCGTGAAGTGGGCAGGGATCGCTATTTTGAAGGGGACTACAAAAGTGCATTTCAATGTTTTTCGGAGGCAGCCGGATTGGGGGATGCAGAAGCACATTATTTGCTATCAGTAATGTATCGAAAGGGTGACAATGTTGAGAAGGATGAGAAAAAGGAAGTTTATCATTTGGAAGTGGCTGCTATTGGAGGACACCCTTATGCTAGACATAATCTTGGTTGTAAAGAGTGGGAAAATGGAAGGATGGATAGAGCAATAAAACATTACATCATCGCCGCCAAGCTCGGTCATGACTTGTCATTAGAGGTAGTAAAGAAGAATTATACCAATGGGTATGTCAGCAAAGAAGATTTTGCCGCAGCTCTTCGTGCACATCAGGCTGCCGTGGATGCAACAAAAAGCCCCCAGAGGGAGGCAGCAGAAGAATCCAAATTCTATGGGGGAAACTAGGAGGAGAAAGTCATTATTAATGCTCAGATGCGCATATGCAGAGGGATTCGTCGGCAAAGAGGACTTCGCCTCAGCTCTCCGTGCACATCAGGCGGCCTCCAGAGGGAGAAAGCAGAAGTAGCGTTGAGTCAGCTGAGGGAGGCAGCAGAAAAGGATAGAGTAAAATAAATGAGCGATGCATCAATCATCTGTATCTCAAGCAAGAACGTAATCCTATTCATTTATTGCGCTCAGAAGCTACGACTTCAATACATCTGCTCTTGCTTTCCCGGTGGACATGTATCGCTCACTTCTCCACCACGCTCAAAAATACCTCTCTACAATCCTCATAACAATCACCCTGCAACACATTCGAAATCTTGGAACGATATTCCTCTCTCTCCACCCAGTCATTGTATGCATCCATCAATTCTGATGACTCTCCCTCCTCTTTCCCACCTCCACTATCATTCGAACTCCTATTCAATAACAACCTCCTCCCATCACCCGTGACCCCCTTCCTCAAAAACTGAAATCCATTCAGCCACCCAACCGACTTGGGTTGAAATTTCTCAATATTATTCTTCATCGAACTGAACCCAAATGATGGTATTATCTCTTCCTCAAGTACATGTGATGGGATGTGTGTAAGGTTTAAGAAGGAGATGATTCGAAGCACTTCGGTGCGGAGGTTGGATTTCATCTTTTCGTAGGATAGAAGGAGCAGTGGCTTATCTGTAACACCAGTACTTTCATCATCACCTATGTCATAATGACCACGAGCAGTGTCATACAAATTGTCAGCAAATCCACCAGCAAATCCAATCAAATGGTGCAAACTACTTCCAAAAGGAATCTTTCCATCCATCCAATCTCGTAGGAATGTTTCAAATGTACCGGTATACGTGCCCTCTATTTGATTGGATAAATGATGATAGAATGATGCTACGACGTCTATTTGATTTCGTGTAACATAAATGAACTTTCCGCATTGAGGACGCTCTTTGTGACTTTGGCTGTCGTTATCATCTGCCAATTTTGTATTGTTATCATCGTTGCCCTCTGTATCATCATTTTGTGGTGTGCCACTACCAGCTTCTCTCTGCTTGGGCAACATATCCCAGCGTAAATGAGTGTTAAACACCCGTCGTCCCAATCGATCATGATTCTCTCGTACCGAATCCGCCAATACCTTCGTGCCATCATTTGACGGTGACGATTGCCAGTGTGCATCGATTTCGAAAAACGGTGCATAGTCGGATACGTGATTGTAGGCCAAGTCATCACCAGTGTTGCCGGCATCAGAGTGACCACATGACGTCGAAGCAGCAATTTTGTATTTTCGATCAGCCAGCAGCAAAGTCAGAACAATGTGCTGCGTCCAAGTCGTTCCACTTTTGGGATATGAGCAGATAAATATGTCCGATGGGCGGAGAGGGAGCTCACGGCATGCTAATATGGTGGATTGAGATGTTATGGGCAGCAAGGGCATGGGAGGGAAGGTCGTCATGGTTGGATGCTTATGCTTTGCTCTTGCACTTCCACTTACTTTGCACTTAGTAAAAGAGGTGAGACACGTATCTTCGTATCATCTTCATCGTTTCGCGGAAAATTAGTGGTCCGAAGTTGCCACACTTCATAATGCTCATCCGTCATCATTAATGGGGTCGGTCTCTGAGCGTGGTGTTGTTGTCGTAATATTATTTTTATGATGAGTGGTGTTTTAGACGAAGACGTGAGCGATAATATGATGTGTTGTGCCGCCTGCGGCGTCGCAGAAAATGAAAACATCAGATTGAAGAAATGTAACGCCTGCAAATCTGTTCGATACTGCGGCGTTCAATGTCAGAAGGATCACAGGCCACAACATAAACGAGCATGCAGGAAGCGAGTGGCTGAGCTCCGTGACGAAATTCTTTTCAAGCAGCCGGAAAGCACGCATCTCGGTGACTGCCCGATCTGTTGTTTGCCGCTACCGATTGATAACGACAAATATATTATGATGGCATGCTGCAGCAAAATGATATGCAACGGGTGCAATTACGCCAATCAGATGCGAGAGATAGATGGGAAAATCCAGCAAACATGTCCGTTTTGTCGACATCCAGCGGCAAATTCGCAGAAAGAAGCAGATCGGGATCTTATGAAGAGAGCAGAGACGAATGATCCAGTTGCAGTCTGTGAAATGGGAGTGAAGTGCAAAATTGAAGGGGACTACGAAAATGCGTTTGAATATTTGACGAAGGCAGCTGGATTGGGTGATATTGATGCGCACTTTGAATTATCTGATTTGTACTATGAGGGGAAAGGGGTTGTTCAGGAGGACATGAAAAAGGAGGTTTATCATTTGGAAGAGGCTGCCATTCGAGGGCATCCCAAAGCCAGGCATAATCTTGGATGTAATGAGATGAGTATTGGCAGGAATAATAGAGCAGTGAAACATTGGATCATCGCTGCCAAACTTGGATATGATGATGCATTGGAAAATCTCAAGCTTGAATACAGAGCAGGACAAGTCAGCAAGGAAGACTTTGCCTCAGCTCTTCGTGCACATCAAGCTGCTGTAGACGCAACGAAAAGTTCCCAGAGGGACGAAGCAGAAGCAGACCGGAATAAATGAAGCAAATGGGAGGAAGACCTCAATATATTAGACTCAGTGTATTACCTTCCCAACTATCATGATCGATGAATAATCAAAATGATGGAGTCGGACTCTGTTGAACAATAATGATATCTTATTTTGTTTGTATTCTGACTGGTTGATAGAATGGACTACATAATATTTACATGCTGCTGATGAATATGCCTAATTACTTCGTTGGGTTTGCACCCCAGAAAAGTTGTATATATAATAATGGTGATTTAGTTAAGTACCATTCAACCGATCAGCTCTTCTCGTAGCATGCATTATCCAACCCTCTAGAGATAAGTTATTCTTCTTCGATGGTGGATCCGCGGAGGCCATACGCATAAGCAGTGGACTTAAGCTCTTCGGCAAGGTCGAGTGCAAAGTCTTCAAACTTGAAAGAAGTAAAGCCACATGCTTCCTTCATAGCAGCAACACCATCTGGGCAACCATTGGCAGCGAAGTTAAGCACAGGCATCATGCACGCCTCATAGTCGGCCTCAGCCTCCCCGAAGCAAACAATGGCGTTAAACATCAACTTTTCCAACTCCGAGGTCTTAGCAGTGTCATTTGCGACGTAGTTCAAGACGCACGGCTGGAGATCATCGCCCGCTTTCTCGCACTCTTCAGAATTAATATCAGCTGAAAGAAGACATAGAAGAGCACGTATGGCGTGGGTAAATCAGATCAGAGGCCAGAGGGTTAGCGAAGTAGTATCGACACGTATCGTGATAGTAGTGGAGAAGAGACAATTGAGCGCAACACAAAAGGACAGATGATATACTTGAACGTCAGACGCATTACAATTATGGGTTCCACTCAACACACTTACCAACGACGGCGTTGCCCGCAAGGAACGAGATGGTGGCAATCTTGATGAACTTCATTGTTGATGGGATAAGTCAGTGAGGCTGTTTGCTCTGAAGCGAATTCGTTATAAATTGGGGAGATAGTTTGCTCTTTGCGAATAAGTTTTTATGAAGGCATGCAGGCGGCTCTCTCAAGAGCTCTGATCCAATCTCTCTTCGTGAAGTCGTTACCAACCCCGAGCTCATGAATTAGGACGCGTGTTGTATGTAAGTACGGCTCGTAGAAGCATCGCATACTAATTCCAAAAAAAGATTGAGTCTTTACCACAGCCAGACAGCTTCTGAGTTCTAATTTCTGACGTCTCGGAGATCAGGATTTGGAGAATTTGAGTGGACTACCTTGTGAGTTAGGGATTGAGTGCACGTTGATGAGACGTGGATGCCTGGGTACTGAAGATGCTCCAGAACCACTTGTACGATTTTGTCACTTACAAAGAAGCAGGGACGTTAATAGTAATAGCTTCTCTCCACAGAGTTGTTACTTCTTTGAACAAGGGAGGAAAGAGCAAAATTGAAATTGAATGCTACAGCTTAGCAAGCTTTGGACTATGATTCCATTCTAGCGAAAGCAAATGATGACACAGACGACAGTACACAGAGGAGCAATTGCAGTACACAGTGGGAGATAAAGAAAGGAGGCTAGCTAGACATAAACCACAGTAACAGCTAATGACAAGGAGTCGTCATCATGATTATTAGCTGATACTAACTGCGCATCAGTCAGCTCTTGGTGAAAGTTAAAGTAGCCGAACTATCTCGGGTCATTTTTCCTTACTCATCTCCAACAACGAATCCAGAAAATATGCTATGCTGTGCTTATGTGTTGTGCTGCTTTTGGGTATGAGCAGATGAATATAATAATTGGATGGCTGTAGAGTTGAGGGAGACAACTTGTCGTTCTCTGACGGTCCTGTATTGTCAGCATCGCTGCCCTATTCATCATCATTTTGTGGTGCTATCAGCAGCAGCCTCCCTCTTGTATGTTGCTGCAAATGAGTATGAAACACCCTTCGTCCTAATGATCATGATTCTTGATTCTCTCGTACCGAATCCGCCAATATCTTCGTGCTTTCGTTGACGGTGACGATTGCCAGTGTGCATCGATTTCGAAAAACCCGTGCATAGTTGGATACTGATTGTAGGCCAAGTCTTTATCGGTTGTGCCGGCATCAGAGTGACCACATGACACATCGAATCAGCAATGTTGTACTTTCGCTTTCGATCAGCCAGCAGCAAAGTCAGAGTCGTTCCGCTTTTGGGATACGAGCAGATAAATATATCCGATGGACGGAGAGGGAGCTCACGGCATGCTGATATGGTGGATGGAGATGATATGGGCAGTGGGCAGCAAGCTGCAGCAAGGGCATAGGAGGGAAGAAGGCTGTCATGGTTGCTTTGCTCTTGCATGCTTGCACTTAGCAACGAGGAGACACGTATCTTCATATCTTCATCTTCAACAAAAAGTGCTGAGCTGCTTGCGTTATCTACGATGAGGAAAATCGGTGGCCGCAGTTAGTTGCTATCATCAACTAACTGATCATCAATTAAGAATTGGTATTTTTTGTTGCATCTTTGTTATGAGTGGCGCAGAAGAGTCAGATGATATTATGATGTGTTGTGCATCCTGTGGCATCGCCGGAGTTGATGACATCAAATTGAAGAAATGCACAGCTTGCTATCTTGTAAAATATTGTAGTATCAAATGTCAGAAGGAGCACAGGCCAAAACATAAAACAGCTTGCAAGAAGCGAGTGGCAGAACTACATGAAGAGATTTTATTCAAGCAACCCGAGAGCAGCCATCTTGGGGATTGTCCAATCTGTTTTTTGCCGCTACCGATTGATCACACAAAATCTACTTTGACTGAATGTTGCAGCAAGTCTATCTGCGATGGATGTGTTCATTCCAATATGACTCACGAGATGAATGAATCACTACCGCACAAGTGCCCGTTCTGTAGACATCCAGTACCGAAATCGCACGAGGAAGTAGTAAAGAATATTATGAAGAGGGTAGAGGTGAATGATCCTGTTGCGTTGTGCCAAATGGGTATAAGGCGATGCGGTGAAGGGGACTATGATGGTGCATTTGAGTATTTCAGAAAGGCAGCCGACTTAGGAGACGCGGTAGCACACTTTGAATTATCAGTTATGTATCGGGAGGGTGAAGGTGTTGAGAAGGACAAGAAAAGGGAAGTTTATCATTTGGAACAGGCTGCCATTGGTGGGGATCTCGGTGCGAGATATAATCTTGGAATAATGGATGGTAAAGCTTTCAGGTTCGATAGAGCAATGAAACATCACATTATTGCCGCCAATCTTGGATATGATGGTTCATTGGGACCGCTCAAAACCTTTAATGAAATTGGATTGGTCAGCGAAGAAGACTTTGCCACAGCTCTTCGAGCACATCAGACTGCCGTAGATGCAACAAAAAGCCTTCAGAGGGAGGCGGCAGAAGCAGCTCGAAAGGATTAGTCTGATCTACAATATGAAGGAGGATTGGAATTGCCGGATATTTTTCGGGTTGCATGGAACCTTAAGTGGTGTGCTCGAACGACTTCTGTTCAGCTCATGTTGATGCCGACCAAGAAATGTTAGTTGTTCAGACCGAATGATTGTGATAGTGTACAATACCCTTCATAGTAGGATCCGGCCACCTCTTTTCTCGTAAAGTAGAAGAATAGAGACTTCACAATGATTGTTTATTACTATATCATATGGAAGCAAACAATCCAAACAAGGCAAATAGAATATCATGACGAGATTTGAACAATTACAGAATAAGAAAGGCGCCCATTACAAGTGCACCTGCACTGCTGCTAATCAACCAAATAGAAGAACAAGTAATTTTCTTCCCTCCATTTTCAATACCCAGATAATTGACATCTTGAGACATTAATGCTTCAACGCCCTGCTTGGGCGGTCTTGTAGCTTCAGTAGTAGTCGTCGTCTTGGGCGGTATTGTTGCTTTCGTTGTAGATGTTGTCGTCTTGGGAGGTCTTGTAACTTTAGTAGTTGATGTGGCAATAGTAGTAGTGCTAGTAGAGGTAATTGTCGACGTAAAGGTCGTCGTTGCGGCAATGGTTGCGGTGGTAACTTCTTCGGCAGCAGTGGAAGAATACTCGGAAGTAGATGCTCCAGAAACAGTAGTGCTGGACGATTCAGTTCCATTTGTGGATGACGATGCCTCTGTAGCAGGAGTTGTAGTTGTACCAATATTTGTTTGAGACCCACCAAGCAAATGCGTTTCAGGCGGAGTCCATCCATCTGCAGCCCATCCTGACGAATGTCCAGACAGTGTTGGCTTGCCTTCTGAATTATCCACCAATCCATCAGCTCCAGCAGTAGGCGAATAGGTTGGATAGAATGTAGACGGCTCTTCCGTTTGATCTTCGGTAGGGGAATATGTTGGATAGACTGGATTCATTGTTGGTGCATATATAGGTTCCCATCCGCCATTTGATGCATTTGTGGTAGTTGTCATCGCTGCAGCCGTTGTAGCCATTTCTGTGCTCGTCGGATCAATCGTTGTTGCAACTGCGGGACAAAACTCTGGCTTGGCTAATTCTAAATCAATCAAATCAACCCAACCAAGCGTATTACCAATCGCCATGGGCACCATATTACACTGCTGCAAATCATATTTCCACGATACTGTATTTTTCACCAGTGTCCCTGCTGCATTTGTGCCCTCAATAAAGAGCACAGCCGATATACAACGAGTTGATGCTGTTCCGACAAGAAAATTTGCTAGGATCGAGATTGGCCGAAATGGACATCAATGTAACTGCAGCAGGATTATTCTCTGCTACCGTAACGGTCTCTTGATTAATCACTTCCAAAGACTCACTGAGCTCATAATACAAGATACTCGTGATTGACATCGGAATGGGATCACTTGGCGGCTGCAAATCACTTCCACCTGCATCTAGAATGTTCAATGCACTGCTACTGGAGCTGCTGGGTCTACCGGAATTGCTGCCAATCCGAGAGACGAAGCAAAATTGATTATTTCCGTCGATGTTAGTGATATCGGCTGGACACGTTCCAGAGAGGTTGATTTGAAGTGTGCGTGAGCGATCGAGGACTGCAGGAGCAGCTGGGAAGAGATTCGGCGGCGGATAGACCGATTATGCTGTAGAGGAGGGCGGTGATCAGCGGTGCGGTGGTCATCATCATTGTGAAATAGAGAGCTGGAGCTCATTATCATTGCTGTGATGTAGCACATCTTCTGCTTCATTCTGCCAGGTAGAGAGTTGTGAGGGGTGTAAAAGTACCGATTTTGTGGTGCGGTGCCTGAAATTCGTCCAGTTTAAATGGATAAAGTTTGCCCTCAGTGTGAATTTTCTGGATAATTATTTGTGTCGAAATATTTTCCAAAAAACACTTCCATCACAAGGGTACGGCTTGTCAGAATAGCCGTAGTCTTGATTTGGTCCCTTTGGAGGGACCAAATCACTTTGTTCATATTGAGGGCTGATGCAGTGGAGGCTTCTGTGGCGCAGCTATGTTGTGATTTTGGCCAACAAAGGATGAAGGAGAGGAAAGGGGGCAGCCCCTCTTTGCTACGTAGGAATCGTCCATCTCTACGAGTCCCTTTTTGAGGGACCAAAATATTTTTGGCAGAGAGCAGCACAATGAGCACAAAATAGCCAGTATGCATCCATGCCATTATACCTCACTAACCTAAACAATATGGCCAAAATAATGGCCAATACTTTTACTTGATGGTTATAGCTGAAGCCTAATGCGCGCACCTTCCACCAAAATTGTCCAACATCATACTTAATTTTGGCCTCAAAAATCTCAAATTTTGGTCCCTTTTTTGGTCCCTTTTCTGAGGGAGACTACGGATAGAATGCAACATATCACTTTTCGACTTTGAGAAACGAGAAAGAAATCATTTTTTTGACATCTATTTGCACACCACCAGTTGCTGCATTGGAGAACAAGCCAATGTTTTCTCTCTAGAGCTACCTCTTGACAAGTTGGGCATTATTATGCAGTGGTACCACTTTCACAACTTTCTTGACCAAATCGATGTATGGTACTTACTCTCTCTGCCGCATGAAATGCAAAGCTGCCTCTGCCAATGAAGACAAAGAGGCTGTGATCTAAGATGCGGATGTGGAACCTATGCCTATGCGATTCAACTCTAAACAGGATGGGATGATAAGGAGCTACCTTACAGATAATCTAGAATGCAGCAGTTCATGACAACAAAATATACAAACTCGTCTTTCCTTCTCTCCTTCTCGCTTTCAGAGAAGTCTTCCGCCCTCCACCTTCATGTGTCCATGGCGAGATCCTATAGAAAGAGTATTTTATTGCTCTAGAATGCATGCCTGTTATGATGCATCGACGATTAATTGGTCTTCACAGCAAAAGCTAGTTAGGCCTTCTACTCATCTTCCAATGCTCGATCAACATGAGCTGAATTAGGCACATGCACATGCAAGCAGCTAAAAGCAGCACTGGCATCATAATCACACTTACTAATAATTCTTGCTACTCGATAGATATCTTATCCGGCAATATCATCCCGCCCTCTCTCTCAAGGCTACTTAATGGAACAGCCTAATCCTCTTATTCTATCCAGCTGCATTCCTCAATTAGTCTTATCTGAGCTCTCTGTGCAAATAGATCGGATCACTTATTACAGTCATACAGACTTTCTGTAGATAATATTGAAGTTGATAGTATTTGAACTTGATTTAACCAAGTAACTTATGCGAATGTGGAAGTGACCAGCCTCTCATTAGAATTATAGAATTTGAGACCACAAAGTGCCGCGCATGAACGGCTCTGGCTCTGAGAGATCTTCCCTGCTGTTCAAGGTGGTCCACAACTCCAATGGTACAGTTGTTTGCTGTTGTCTGCACTGCCCTCTGCTGCAGAAGATAAGTAAGTTATCACAATATCAGCATGTGATCTCACAACATCCAAAAATGACAATGTTCAAAAATGGGTATGTAGAAAACACGTGTACCCCTTTGGGTGTGCCTGCGTGCACTTTATTTAACTCTAGGTATGTACTCATGGTAAAAGTTACTCATACGTGAGTGTCACTCTATGTATGAGTAGTGCTAGGTACACCTTTTTGGCCACTTTTCACCCACCACTTGCACAACACTAAAACCGGCATCAGCGGACGGAGAACATCTGCCTTTGACGCTACTGATCATTCTCCTTTGATCGAAGTCATGTTATCTTGATCTATTGCAAACATCATGTTCATCGCCACATAAAATGTATTGAGTTTGTCCATCTATTCACCAGCATGAGTAAATTTTCATGTACATGTGTACTTTGGTAGTAGTTGCATATCTCTGTCAATATCTGGAGCCTGATAGTCAAACTTGGCCCATATCGTGCGTGTTTGCAATTGCTATCAAGTCGAATAGCAGCGGCAGAGGCGATGTTGCTCTGTAGCCAACGTCGGCAGTACTACAATAAGAGACGAGTTTGCTCCTTCCAGTTCCAGCCGATCTTTTACTTTTATGAATGCGTGTACTTTGGTAGTAGTTGCATATCTCTGTCAATATCTGGAGCCTGATAGTCAAACTTCGCCACGATAAGAGTCCGTACTACTGCGGCAATAGATGGCGATGGTGGTGTGATTGTTTGTTTGCTTTGATTCCTTCGAAATGAGTGGTGAGGAAATGTTGCCGCATTGTGGCTTTTTGATGATCTCATTTTGCGTGCGCTTTTTGCCGCTAAATGTCGCCAAAAAGTGCACGTGTTTTCGCTCTCTGCACGCATGCCCCCTTAAACACATGTATGCCCAAGAAAGTGCACGCAAAGTACACGCAAACAGGGTACAAGTGTTTCACACTTCTCGTATCGAATTCCAAAAAAAAGATTGAGTCTATCTACGCTACTGCTTAGCAACGGGGTGAGACACGTATCTTCGTATCTTCATCTCAAGGCTTGACTGACGGCTGTGGTCACTAGCTGGAGCTATAGGAGTAGCCACAGCTATAGCTGCTCCTATAGCGGAATTAGCACTACCTCTCCGTAGTTATAACGTCACCAATACCATGTCGCGTGACCTGACCAATGGACTCGAACCCATATGCAGTACTTGAACCTGCATGCCGAAAGCGTAATTACTATGAGTAGCCACACTGACGCATGTAATAGCTGGTAGTATGGTGACACCATCGTCATGGTCGTCTCCTTTTTGTCGTTTTTTGTGATTTGTGTTTTTTGGGAGAAAAGGGAAGTGAAAAATGAGAGGAGCTACTAACAAACTCCTAACTAAATGCAGCATCGGTACCTATAGCTACAGCTATAGCTGTAGGACCCTACATAGGAATTAGTACTTTTCTAGCTATAGCCTATAGCCTATAGCTCCAGCCACTGACCACTAGAAAATCGGTGGTCGCGGTTTACATAGTTGCCATCATGACTAACTGATCATCAATTAATAATTGGTAGTGGTCATCCTTCGGGTCGCCTAACGTGGTGCTGTTATATGTTTATGATGAGTGAGTCAGAAGAGTCAGACGATATGATGTGTTGTGCCGCCTGCGGCACCGCAGAAGTTGATGATATCAAATTGAAGAAATGCACCGCTTGCCATCTCGTTCGATACTGCGGCGTTAAATGCCAGAGGGATCATCGACCGCAACATAAGCGAGATTGCAAGAAACGGGCGGCTGAATTACGTGATGAAATTTTATTCAAGCAACCTGAAAGCAGCCACTGGGGGGATTGTCCGATTTGTTGTTTGCCGCTACCGATTTATTTCACAAAATCTACTCTGATGGCATGTTGCAGCAAAACGATTTGTAATGGCTGTGATTATGCCAATACCACGCGTGAGTTGGAAGGACGCTCGAAACCAAGATGCGCATTCTGTCGGCACCCAAGGACAAATTCGGAGGAAGAAATAAAAAAGAATTATATGAAAAGGATAGCGGCGAATGATTCAGTTGCAATGTGCCAAATGGGAGCGAGGTGCAAAATTGAAGGGGACTATGATAGTGCCATTGAATATTGGACAAAGGCAGCTGCGTTGGGGAATATTGTTGCGCATCATAATCTATCGCTTATGTATAGGAGGGGGGAATGTGTTGAGAAGGACGAGAAGAAGGAGTTGCATCATTTGGAACAGTCTGCCATTGGTGGAAATCCCAGTGCTAGGTACCTTCTTGGGTGTTACGAGAGTGATCGTTTTAGGTATGAAAGAGCAACGAAACATTTCATCATCGCCGCCAACCTTGGACATGAAGGTTCAATGAAAATGGTAGAGGAAGGTTTTCAAGAGGGATTGGTAAGCAAGGAGGACTTCGCCGCAGCTCTTCGTGCGCACCATGCTGCTGTGGATGCTACAAAAAGTGCCCAGAGGGTGGCGGCAGAAAAATCAAAATTCTATTGAGGCTTTCAGTGGATTTGCGTCTATCACAGTCATAGAGGTTCATTTTCTCGGACAAGGGGAGGGGAAACAAATTGAATTCTACCACCCGCGACAGATACCACCAACTAAAGCACAATAGTGAAAAAGATATGATGGAATGGAGAAGCACTGGTAAGAGGATAGAATATAGAAACTAACTTAGATTGTGCTACTGCTATTACTAGCACGACAGTTATTGATGATGAATTCAACTGAGGAGCACCCTCTCCCTAAACAATTGGTGGGATGGATCAAAGAACGGCTTCGTCCAAGAATCATCCTCAACCACATCGATCCAAGCACGTGATTTGGATCCCTTACCCGAGGACTCGTTGCGTTTATCTCTTGAGTAGAAATGATCAAACAATCGCATGAACTCAGTGAAGTAAACATCCGCCACCGCTGTATCTCCTTGAACCACCAGCATGTTCTCATCATTTTGCTCGGTGGAGGCAATGCTAAAGTTGGCTGAGCCTGTGATAATTGTAGGGTTGCTCGTCAGTGCATCTATCATCATAAACTTGGTGTGAACAAAGTCGACAAAAGTGCTGAGCCCCGTCAAAGCTTCAGAGTGATCAGAAGAAGAATCTCCATCCTCCACCTCTTCCATCCTTCCAGAAAGGACTGCGCCATACGCAATACGGTTTGATTTCAGCTTCTTGAAATCAAAGTAGTCGCAATATTCATTTCCTCTTCCCTTCTTCTCAGCAGACACTCGGGACTTTTCAGAGCTGTGCTCACTTGGTTGGCTGTCAAGAAGTATGTAACGAAGAAGTTTGTCATCAGTCTTGATAAGTCTCGCTATACGAGGTGATCGACGGACGCCTACTTCATGGCTAGGGCTGGGCTTTCCATCTTGGTTCAATACATGAGCGAGCGGCTGTGATACTCCGAAAGCAGCAGTGAACTGAACAGAATCAGCTGCGTCTCCCATTCGATCGGCATACCAATCAAGGAGCCCTGACGTCTTTCTAGGGCTAAAGAAGACAGTCATCTTATCATGAGGCTGCGCTCCAGCTGGATCAGGTTGGAGCTGCTCATTGATTTCATCCATGGGCACCGCATCTTCATCGTGAGAACTTCCTGAATGTCTTTTGCTGCGTCCAGGAGGATCAAGTGCCAGCTTATTCCAATACGCCAAGTATTGTTGTGCAACATCTTCGTCTCTAACAATGTGTCCAACATTACTTTGACTGTAGAATGCACTTTCTGAAAGTTAGTGCTTCCCGTCCAGAGCTCCACGGGTTTGCCATCACGAAGTAGGACGATGAACTTGTTGTGCATGATGGAAGAAGTGTGGCGCTCGATGAAGGTATCGTGGTGCCAAATACGTGCATGATCCAATGACTGGAATCCAACAGCATCGATGGCACGCTGTGTATCTGAAGTTGTCTTGTCCGGCACCCACTCCTTCACTACCTTGCCATCTTCATCTTTGACAACATCGTTGTACCGAGTCTTTGGACGATGTGAGCCCTTGACATGATGAATAATCTTCACGTCCACTCCTCGCTCGACAGCAGCAGCAAATGCATGAATGACCTCTTTGTGGGTAAATTCATAAGCCGTTACTCGAAGTTGCCATGAACTATCTTTTGCCTGGGAGATGAACTCCAACAGAGCTTCCTCTAACCCCCTTGATAGCCATGCGCATGCCTCCTTCTTCTTTGCTGGATCGGGAATGGTCATCGGATTGATAGTAGACGTCCAATGTGGCGTTCCATATTTGTTGACCCTATGCCACTTTCGAAACTCTCCAAACTTTTCAGCATATGCCTGAGACCCAGCCGCACCTCGGTTGAAGTAGATGCCATGCTTTGACGTGGACGGGTCCTCTGTAGTAACTGTAACAACCAGCGGCGATCCAACCGCTACATACTTTGGCCGTGAAAAGAAACTGTATCTTGACCTACTCGGCGCTTTGATCATTCGACGCACTGAATATTCATATTGATGCCCTGGCACGACGGTGTAATCTCCATAATGAAACTTTTGGATTGGCCTGCCGTCAAAGTTGAGTGAGGCGGACTTTCCACTAGATATGTCACGCCGATCAATGGCAAAGCCCACAAGTATATCATGGGAGGGAGATTGTCCGTTCTTCTCTGGTAAAGATGATTCAGAAGCGGCTCTGCCGGCCCCGATAGCATCGTCCGCCACAGTCAAGCCGCTCAACATAGCAGAGAGTGTTGTGGAGGGGGACGAATCACAGCTCTCATCATCCTTCAGCTTCAGATTGAATCCCAGGATGACGACACGAGTCCCTGCGATGGCATGGACCGATATATCATTGTTCTCACTCCTCGATCTCATCTTTGTTGTTTGTTGTTTGTTGTGAGGGGAGAGCCAACATCATACTTACACACGAAACCAGTCGAGCACCTCGCCGGAAATTTTAGAAGAAACCCGACTGAACACCAGAAAATGCTCTTCATCAAATCCGCTTCCGAAGTGCCAGCCCTCTAGAGCAAGCTTCAGTGCTTTTGGATTATTATCAAGTTATTATTGATGGTATTCTTGTCGAATATTCCTGAAGATGAGTGCAGATGCTGAGAGTGATAAAATGATTTTTTGTGCTTCGTGCGGCACCCCAGAAGTTGACGACGTCAAATTGAAGGACTGCTCCGCTTGCAAACTAGTCAGATATTGTGGGGTTAAATGCCAAAAGGATCATAGATCAAAGCACAAACGAGACTGCAAGAAGAGAGCGGCTGAATTACGTGACGAAATTTTATTCAAGCAGCCTGAAATCAGCCATCATGGGGATTGTCCGATTTGTTGTTTGCCGCTATCCCTTGATGCAACGGAATCTACTATGATGTCATGTTGCTGCAAAAAGATCTGTAGAGGTTGTGAATATGCCAATCAGATAAGAGAGAGGGATGAAAAATTGGATCACACATGTCCATTCTGTCGGCATCCATTTCCAAAATCGGAGGAAGAGGGGAATCGGAATATTATGAAAAGAGTAGAAGCGAATGATCCAGCTGCGATACGCCACATGGGTAGAGATCGATGGGGGGAAGGGGACTATGATGGTGCATTTGAGTATTGGACTAAGGCAGCCAGATTGGGAGATTTGGGAGCGCATTATGAATTATCAGTTATGTATCGGGATGGACTTGGTGTCGAGAAGGACAAGAAAAGGGAAGTCTACCATTTGGAAGTGGCTGCCATTGGTGGGCATCCCGATGCCAGGAACAATCTTGCTTGTTTCGAGTGGAAGAATAGTAGGCATGACAGAGCATTGCAGCACTGGATTGTCGCCGCCAAACTTGGAGATGAAAGTTCAGTGGATACGCTGAAAGACGCCTACAGAAAGGGGTATGTTCGAAAAGAAGACTTCGCATCAGCTCTTCGTGCACACCAGGCTGCTGTTAACGCAACGAAGAGTCCCCAGAGGGAGGAAGCAGCAGCAGCAGCGTGGAGGGTTTTAAAGTAAATGAGCTTGCACATCTTTGCATACATCAAGTGGAAGGATCAAGCAGATCTATTAGAATCAGTGCATCTACCTTTCCAACTATTGAGTTCGATGAATAATCAAAATAAAGTCTATCTTGGTCTTGGTTGATAGAATGGACTACATATGACTTTCTTTTGCTTGCTTCTGTTGAAGTCTCAGGCACAATGAGATCTTCGGTCTTTGCGCTGATGTTGAAGATGCGAATGTCACCGCTCCATTCGAATTGGAAAGAGTTTTCCTGAACGTTTGCGATGACACATTTACTTCACTTAAACAGAAGTGGAACTTTGATGCAAATGAACGTCTGGTGAATGGAGATGGGAAATGCATGGAAGATGATTTTGTCTACGACTGTCATGGAGGATTGCATCAGAAGTGGATTATGACAAGTGAGGGAAAGTTGCGCAACAAATCCCATGGCAAATATTTGACTGTTGATACTTGCAGTGGTTCTACTAGTGCTAATCCCACTGGCAAAATCAGGGTACAAGACCTTGAAGAAAGTGGGATCTGCAACACTGCTCAAATCTGGAACTTAAGGGTTCCCTCGATGAACCCCTCGATGAGCCCTGTGGCATCTCCCTCGATGAACCCCTCAAGAGCAAAGGGCAAAGCAGGCAAATCAACTAGACTTTCTGACTAGTAGGAAGGAGGTGGAGAATTCAAAAGTAAGGCAGATGGAGGGTGCAAAAGAGAAGAGATGGAGATGAGGGGTTATTGTGGCGGAGGATTTCGATAGCAATAGGTAGAAGAGGGTTTAGGATTGAGGAGGTGGGAGTTAGAGATTTAAGTATGAAAACATGTGTTTGTGTGATATTATTACTACATCAGAGAGAAAAGTATCAGTATCAATTGGGAGACCTCATTTTTGCATCTCTGTGTTTATAATTCCTCTCCGTCCCTCTCTTTCTCCACGTGCTCTCAACGCGGGCATTTCGTCGAGCTTCGTGACGCATGGCAATCAACCAAGCGGAATGCCCAACCACTACAATCTCCTTTTTGGGTTGGGTCGACGATACAAATACTCCACTAGGAAATCATGCGCCATATTGGACATGTCCTCCATACTTTCACGTTGCGGTGTACTATCAGCATCATTCATCGAGGTTCGTTCACAATGCTGTTTCCAATACACATCTTCATCACTCCTCTCGTCATGCTGTGCCAGTAATGAGAAATCAACATGAGGGAATTCCAACAGAGCCTCTTTCAATGGTCTACGTTGTTTGCATAATAATAATCCCGATTCCTCACGTATTCCCTCGTGTGCTATCCACCTCACTCCTCCTTCATCACCGCGCCATCTCTCTTACTTGCAGATGGCAAATGATCTTCAAACGTTATACAAGCAGTCTCCAAAGCTCGAACTAATGGACTAACCACAATCAACTCCACTCCAGCTAAATACTTGCTCTTGTCTATTCGTTGCTCTTTGCATTGATTACGGCCCTTGTCAGTCAATGGAGCATCAATTATATCAGGCAGCAGTAATAGATTTAATTCAGGGTTGGTTTCAGATAGATCGATTGGTATGCCGGTGCGGTCGGTCCATTGCTGGTAGAGTTGATTGCGTGTTCCTTGACCGTGCCGCTGGAAGTGAACGAGTTTTGTTATCGTGGATGTTGACTTGTCGGCATTTGCAAGAGCAGCTTTCGTAGCCGCCGCTTCGGATGGATGCAATGCTTTGGCTTTGATACGAATGGGTCGAGATTGTTTGAGATGATTGTAACATGTTGCTTCGCTTGTGAGTGATGGATCATCACGAGATGTGGAACTTTTGAGGCGTTGATTGTTATTAGTCCATTAAGAAGGTAGATTGTTGTGTATTCTTTGGGGGTAGAATAATATCTCATTTGCATTTGATATGGTTGACTATCAACATAATAATGACAGAGATGCTTTCAAGGCGCCTAACACGTCAAATATATATTAGATATTCATCATGTGCGAGAAGGATCTTTCACTTGCAGCGCATCGTCCCCAAAACGGCGGTAGTAGGGTTGGACGGAGTTGAAAATGGCAGTTTTTATGCCACTGATGGCGACGATAATTTCATAACGGCCGAAGCGGCTGCGCACGGTTGCCGCCTAAGAGCATAGACAATGATATTGGTCGCCACTTGAGCACGGCGGAATTGACATGTTGGATGGTTGTAGGTAACTGCGGCCATAATATTGGAGGACATCATGGTGCGGGTGAAATGAGTCCAAAAGTGGTGGATTGTTTGAAGGTACCTGGTTAGCGAGTGTTTTCTGACGGAATTAATAATGTCTACGTACGACCAAATTGGCGGCGATTGTACGCTAGGAATAGTATGTATAATTAGTTCTGTTCCACCTTGAAGAACTTGTGAGCTATGTAATGTATGAGTAGTAGTAGTACCTAGAGTAATAATGTCGAACAAAGGAGTCAAATCGGCGATCTAACGTACATAAATAAGAAAGCCTCACACATGGATGTCCGGCATCCAACATCGCTGATAACGGCGATCACGAGAAAGCATATGTATATTTGGTAGGTATGTCCAAAGGTACTACTACAGGACGGCGTGACAAGTTCCACTGTTTCGATCATGTTAACATTCAATTTCTTGTATCCTAAGTATCTTGTCTCTAAAGTCCACTCTACCAAACTTCATTTCACTACTTGTGTCCTTTTACATATACACGCATGCTCTTCTCATTGCATAAATTGATCAAAAGTATATACAACAGTACACGATATCACATCACTTGTCGCTATAAGTAAATATGCGCTTTTCTACATCAGCCTGTGCGGTCCTCCTCCTTCTTGTGTCCTCTCACTCTCAAGCACCACAGGGTCAGCTGGAGATCTTCGGTCTTTGCGCTGATGTTGAAGATGCGAATGTCACCGCTCCATTCGAATTGGAAAGAGTTTTCCTGAACGTTTGCGATGACACATTTACTTCACTTAAACAGAAGTGGAACTTTGATGCAAATGAACGTCTGGTGAATGGAGATGGGAAATGCATGGAAGATGATTTTGTCTACGACTGTCATGGAGGATTGCATCAGAAGTGGATTATGACAAGTGAGGGAAAGTTGCGCAACAAATCCCATGGCAAATATTTGACTGTTGATACTTGCAGTGGTTCTACTAGTGCTAATCCCACTGGCAAAATCAGGGTACAAGACCTTGAAGAAAGTGGGATCTGCAACACTGCTCAAATCTGGAGCTTAAGGGTTCCCTCGATGAACCCCTCGATGAGCCCTGTGGCATCTCCCTCGATGAACCCCTCAAGAGCAAAGGGCAAAGCAGGCAAATCAACTAGACTTTCTGACTAGTAGGAAGGAGGTGGAGAATTCAAAAGTAAGGCAGATGGAGGGTGCAAAAGAGAAGAGATGGAGATGAGGGGTTATTGTGGCGGAGGATTTCGATAGCAATAGGTAGAAGAGGGTTTAGGATTGAGGAGGTGGGAGTTAGAGATTTAAGTATGAAAACATGTGTTTGTGTGATATTATTACTACATCAGAGAGAAAAGTATCAGTATCAATTGGGAGACCTCATTTTTGCATCTCTGTGTTTATAATTCCTCTCCGTCCCTCTCTTTCTCCACGTGCTCTCAACGCGGGCATTTCGTCGAGCTTCGTGACGCATGGCAATCAACCAAGCGGAATGCCCAACCACTACAATCTCCTTTTTGGGTTGGGTCGACGATACAAATACTCCACTAGGAAATCATGCGCCATATTGGACATGTCCTCCATACTTTCACGTTGCGGTGTACTATCAGCATCATTCATCGAGGTTCGTTCACAATGCTGTTTCCAATACACATCTTCATCACTCCTCTCGTCATGCTGTGCCAGTAATGAGAAATCAACATGAGGGAATTCCAACAGAGCCTCTTTCAATGGTCTACGTTGTTTGCATAATAATAATCCCGATTCCTCACGTATTCCCTCGTGTGCTATCCACCTCACTCCTCCTTCATCACCGCGCCATCTCTCTTACTTGCAGATGGCAAATGATCTTCAAACGTTATACAAGCAGTCTCCAAAGCTCGAACTAATGGACTAACCACAATCAACTCCACTCCAGCTAAATACTTGCTCTTGTCTATTCGTTGCTCTTTGCATTGATTACGGCCCTTGTCAGTCAATGGAGCATCAATTATATCAGGCAGCAGTAATAGATTTAATTCAGGGTTGGTTTCAGATAGATCGATTGGTATGCCGGTGCGGTCGGTCCATTGCTGGTAGAGTTGATTGCGTGTTCCTTGACCGTGCCGCTGGAAGTGAACGAGTTTTGTTATCGTGGATGTTGACTTGTCGGCATTTGCAAGAGCAGCTTTCGTAGCCGCCGCTTCGGATGGATGCAACGCTTTGGCTTTGATACGAATGGGTCGAGATTGTTTGAGATGATTGTAACATGTTGCTTCGCTTGTGAGTGATGGATCATCACGAGATGTGGAACTTTTGAGGCGTTGATGATTGTGACGCACGCTAATTCTGACGCTGAGGTGATTGAATGCTGATGCGACGTGATAGGAGGCAACTGGAACGCTCCTTTGCAGCGATGATGACAGCGCAAGTGCCATTGCGGCGCTTCTTCTCCTTGTTAATTGCAAATAATTGTCATGGTGGTGAGAGTGGGGTGGAAACCGTCTTACGCCTCAGTGAACTTTGAATAATTTTATCCCTTCCAATAATATTCCATCAGGAGACGAACATAGAGAATACAGGTCGTACCATCTAACATGGGGTAACACTTCGATGCGGTAACTAATCACGAAGAGAGGTGCCTTCGTATTATCTTGTTGTTAGGATATTATTATTCATCATTATTATCAGTTATTATCCTTGTGCAGTGGCGATAAAATTTCAAGATGAGTGCAGATGAAGTAGAGAGCAATGATATGATGTTTTGTCACCCTGTACAGGACCTTCAGACACCTGTCTGAGTCACTAGGAGGACTCAGCACAAGTGCTGAGGTGCAGAGGCTCCTCTGTGAGGAGTCCCATTTATGACGAGAGGCCTTCTTGAGGGTGATGTTTTGTGCCTCTTGCGGCACCGCAGAAGTTGATGATATCAAATTGAAGAAATGCACTGCTTGCCATCTCGTAAAATATTGCAGTATCAAATGTCAGAGGGATCATCGGCCGAAGCACAAAAAGGATTGCAGGAAAAGAGCGGCCGAGTTACGTGATGAGATTTTATTCAAGCAACCGGAAAGCACACATCTTGGTGATTGTCCGATCTGTTTTTTGCCGCTACCGATTGATCCACGTAAATCTACTTTGACGGGATGTTGCAGCAAATCTATCTGCGATGGCTGCGATATTGCCAATCAGACTCACGAGATGAATGAATCACTGCCGCACAAATGTCCGTTCTGTAGACATCCAGTACCAAAATCGGAAGAAGAAGTAGTAAAGAATATTATGAAGAGGGTAGAGGCGAATGATCCAATTGCGTTTCGACAAATGGGTATGGGGCGTTACGAGGAAGGGGACTATGATGGTGCATTTGATTATTTCAAAAAGGCAGCCGACTTAGGAGACGCGGAAGCACACTTTGAATTATCAGTTATGTATCGGGAGGGTGTAGGTGTCGAGAAGGACAAGAAAAGGGAAGTTTATCATTTGGAAGAGGCTGCCATTGGTGGACATCTCGGTGCGAGATATAATTTTGGGGTAATGGAGGGGAAAGCTTTCAGGTTCGATAGAGCAATGAAACATCACATTATTGCCGCCAATCTTGGATATGATGGTTCATTGGGACCGCTCAAAACCTTTAATGAAATGGGATTGGTCAGCGCAGAAGACTTTGCCACAGCTCTAAGTGCACATCAGACTGCCGTAGATGCAACAAAAAGCCCTCAGAGGGAGGCGGCAGAAGCAGTTCGAAAGGATTAGTCTGATCTACAATTGAAGGAGGATTGGAATTGCCGGAATATTTTTCGGGTTGCATGGATTATTAAGTGGTGTGCTCGAACGACTTGTGTTCAGCTCATGTTGATGCCGACCAAGAAATGTTAGTTGTTCATACCGAATGATTGTGATAGTGACAATACCCTTCATAGTAGGATCCGGCCACCTCTTTCCTCGTAAAGTAGAAGAATAGAGACTTCACAATGATTTTATTACTACAATCCAAACAAGGCAAATCGAATATCATGACGAGATTTGAACAATTACAGAATAAGAAAGGCGCCCATTACAAGTGCACCTGCACTGCTGCTCATCAACCACATGGAAGAACAGGTAATTTTCTTCCCTCCATTTCCAATACCCAAATAATTGATATCTTGAGACATTAATGCTTCAATGCCCTGCTTGGGCGGTCTTGTAGGTTCAGTAGTAGTCGTCGTCTTGGGAGGTCTTGTTGCTTTCGTAGTTGTAGTCGTCGTCTTGAGAGGTCTTGTAGCTTCGGAAGTAGTTGATGTGGCAATAGTAGTAGTGCTAGTAGAGGTAATTGTCGACGTAAAGGTCGTCGTTGCGGCAATGGTTGCGGTGGTAACTTCTTCGGCAGCAGTGGAAGAATACTCGGAAGTAGATGCTCCAGAAACAGTAGTGCTGGACGATTCAGTTCCATTTGTGGATGACGATGCCTCTGTAGCAGGAGTTTTAGTTGTACCAATATTTGTTTGAGACCCACCAAGCAAATGCGTTTCAGGCGGAGTCCATCCATCTGCAGCCCATCCTGACGAATGTCCAGACAGTGTTGGCTTGCCTTCTGAATTATCCACCAATCCATCAGCTCCAGCAGTAGGCGAATAGGTTGTCCGTTTGATCTTCGGTAGGGGAATATGTTGGATAGACTGGATTCATTGTTGGTGCATATGTAGGTTCCCATCCGCCATTTGATGCATTTGTGGTATTTGTCATCGCTGCAGCCGTTGTAGCCATTTCTGTGCTCGTCGGATCAATCGTTGTTGCAACTGCGGGACAAAACTCTGGCTTGGCTAATTCTAAATCAATCAAATCAACCCAACCAAGCGTATTACCAATCGCCATGGGCACCATATTACACTGCTGCAAATCATATTTCCACGATACTGTATTTTTCACCAGTGTCCGTGCTGCATTTGTGCCCTCAATAAAGAGCACAGCCGATGATACAACGAGTTGATGCTGTTCCGACAAGAATTTGCTAGGATCGAGATTGGCCGAAATGGACATCAATGTAACTGCATCAGGATTATTCTCTGCTACCGTAACGGTCTCTTGATTAATCACTTCCAAAGACTCACTGAGCTCATAATACAAGATACTCGTGATTGACATCGGAATGGGATCACTCGGCGGCTGCAAATCACTTCCACCTGCATCTAGAATGTTCAATGCACTGCTACTGGAGCTGCTGGAGCTACCGGAGTTGCTGCCAATCAGAGAGACGAAGCAAAATTGATTATCTCTGTCGATGTTAGTGATATCGGCTGGACACGTTCCAGAGAGGTTGATTTGAAGTGTGAGCGATCGAGGACTGCAGGAGCAGCTGGGAAGAGATCCGGCGGCGGTTAGACCGATTATGCTGTAGAGAAGAAGGGCAGTGATCAGCGGTGCGGTGGTCATCATCATTGTCAAATGGAGAGCTGGAGCTCATTATCATTGCTGTGATGTGTAGCACATCTTGATTTAACCAAGTAACTTATCCACAGTGACCAGCCCAATTTGAGACCACAAAGTGCTTCTACTAGCGTGTCCCCACAAACCAAAAGTGTTGAGCAAATATGTGCAAATGTGTTGGATTTTTTTAATTTTGAGACTCCTTCGATAGTTGGGTCAACACATTAGCACATTGGACGAATCGCAAATATGCTGATTTTTCGTGTTTATGTTGGCGTTTCAGCACATTGGATTTGTACTAGTTCCTACGCATGTGAACCGAATGCATGAAGATTATCGGGCTTGACAACCGAAGAAAGAGCACATGCACATTCGGATTCTTGTGGGGACACGAAAATGTGCGAAAATGTGCTGATGTGCAAATATGCCAATGTGCTGAAAAACTCAACACACACATATGCATATTTGCTCAACACTTTTGGCTTGTGGGGACACGCTACTTAATACGTCTCACGTTCCAGGATCTCACACATCCAAAAATGACCATGCTACCGCGCAAAATAATTCGAAGCTGAAAAAATTCGAAGCTGGGATTTTTGCTAACAAATCACACACAAAACACAGAAACCATGAAGCTGGTGCCTCTACACCTCAAGATCGACCCTCCAACTACAACCACCGGTCATAACTTGATAGCACATGTTATTAGCTTTCGATTAAGCCGCTGGGAGCCTTTATACGCACTATACTCGCGCTGCTGCAGCTGGATAGGTGCTCATACATGCGTCATGCCTAGCTCTACGTGCCAAGCAAACCTAGTAAAATAGGCCATTTTGGACCGGTTATATTTCTTTATCGGCTCAATATAAATCGGTCGCCTACATTATAAATGGCTGAGGACATATCTCCTCAAGACATCCCGCGTATTTGTTTGGGTTCAATATGGTGATAGGTGCGCTCTAACCGAGTGTACTCACATGGTTGTTTTGTGTGTTTTGCTCTTTTTGTGGTAGGTGTGTTGTGTGGCGGGAAATTAAATCGAAGCTGGGCCTGGGCTGGCTTCGAATTTTTTTTGGCGGTAGCATGCTAAAATAGACCTTACTAACGTGGGCACGCCCAGTGGGCTAAGCGCTCTCTTCGCCGTTTTCCCTATTCTGCTGCTGCAGTGCGATTTTATCTTTGTTAGAGAGCAGCTCTAATGGCCAAAATTAAATTTTGGGGAGATGAATTATAGACCTAGACCGAGGTACTATCCTTTTGGTGACTATTATGCGAGTATATTCTGTGATTTTCCCGTGGTGAGAGTGTATTTTCTCGCCGAGATCTGCATATAACTGTACCACTAGCTTTAAGGTTTTTTGTCTAGCCAAATTTGGCTAGCACGACCCACTGTGCGCAAACACATGCATATCTCAGCGGGAAAATGGAATTTCGGCATTAAAAACATACTTATAGTATTCCCATTATAGTCGCCTAAAAGATAGTACCACTGGAAATGCATATTAATCAACTCCCCAAAATTTAAATATGGCCATTGGGCTGCTCTCTAGTTAAATTCACTAACTAAAATGTGATAAAATCGCACTACAGCAGCAGAATAGGGAAAACCAAGAGATGAGAGAAGAAGTGGGATGCGTTAGTAAGGTCTATGGCTACTGAAATAGAGAGAGGAAACAATCTTTTTTTTGGAATTAGTACGACCTACGGGCCTCCCGTACAAAAGTACACGCGTCCTAATTCTAGCGAGAGCTCTGGGTAAAAACTGCGAACTCGATCCTGTTTCATTTTGCATGCTATCCAGCACATTCAGCCTCCATAAAAACGAATGCACTTCAGAGCAAACATCCGCCTTCCCTGATTCATCCCATCAACAATGAAGTTCATTAAGATTGCCACCATCTCGTTCCTTGCCGGCAACGCCGTCGTTGGTAAGTGTTCAGTGGTAGAGTTATAAGTGTAATGCGTTTGAGGCTGAGAGGTGTTTCGACTTACCATCTGTCCTTTTGTGATGTGCTCAATTGCCTCTTCTCCACTGCCATATCATGGAACGTGTTGATACTGCTTCACTGACCACTGACCCTCTGATTTATTCACATACGTGCTCTTCTCTTCTTCCATCAGCTGCTGCTCATTCGCACATTCCAACAGAGAAGTGTAAAAAAGCGGCCAAGGATCTCCATATGTGTGTCTTGAAGGTTATCGCCGATGACGCCACGGGAGCTAAGGCAACAGCGTGGGAAAATGTGATAACTGAAGCCAAGGGTTGCTACACGGCCGCTGGAGATGATAAGGCCGCCCAGGAAGCATGTGCTATGCCTGTGTTGGAACTCTCTGCCGAAGATTGCCCATCTGGTTTTGATGCTCTCGTGACAGCATGTGCCCCCACTTCTTTCGAGTTTGAAGACTTTGTCCTCGACCTTGCTGAAGAGCTTGAGTTTGAAAGATTTGCCGAAGAAGTTGCAGAAGAGATTTCTGAAGAGCTCGAGGGTGGTGAGTTGTTGCTGTGTTTGTTTTTGTCTGCTGAACGGTGTTTGTGTATGATGCATGCAGTGAATGTCCCTCGAGTATTGTGTTGGTTGCCTTTTTTCTCTTTGTGTCTATATCCGACAACTTTATCTCTAAACCAACTCTATTGTCCACATATTTACATATGTACACAAAAATGTGTGTTGCTCTACTATTGTTCTTCCACCAGCCGCCTTCTGGGAAGAAGAAGAGGAGGAGGACGAATTCTTCGCAAAGCCAAGTAAGAAGTGCAAAAGAGCAGTAGAGAAAGGCAATCAGTGCATCAAGGACACTATCGCCAAGGACACCAAGGACACGAGGAAGTGGAAAAAGGCTTTGGAAAAGGCGGCGAAGAAAGCTGAGAGTTGCATCAAGAAGAAGAAGGCGGTGGATGAAGATGCCAAGTTGGAATGTGCTTCTTCTGCTCTTGACATTATTGACGAGCATTGCTCAATGAAAGCTGCTAAGAAAGCATGCAAAATTCCTGCTTTCATGCTTAATGATTTTGCCCTCGACCTTGCTGAAGAGCTCGAGGATGGTGAGTTGTTGTTGCTGCTGCTGCTGCGTGTGTTGCTTTGTCTTCTCCTTCGAAGGGGAAGGTGGCTGCATTGTCTCTTCTAGAGGTGGATGATGTGCATTCTGTGCTTGGATGCCTTTTCCTTTCCCTCTATATTGTGTTTCGATCTCGTTCAGCTACATTATCTAACAACATGTGCTGTTCTCTTCTATATCTGTATCTTCCACCAGCCGCCTTCTGGGAAGGCGAAGAGGAGGAAGAATTCATCGCCAAGAAGGTGAGCAAGAAGTGTGAAAATCAAGGAGCAAAAATCCATCAGTGCATCAAGGACACTATCGCCAAGGACACCAAGGACACAAGGAAGTGGGGAAGGTCTTTGGAAAAGGCGGCGAAGAAAGCTGAGAGTTGCGCCAAGAAGGCGGTAGATGAAGATGCCAAGTTGGAATGTGCTTCTTCTGCTCTTGACATTATTGACGAGCATTGCTCCTTGAAAGCTTTGAGGAAGGCATGCAAAATTCCCGCTTTCATGTTTGAAGATTTTGCCCTCGACCTTGCTGAAGAGCTCGAGTCCACTGCTTATGCGTATGGCCTCCGTGGATCTACCGTCGAAGAAGAATAAGAAGTTATTTAGGTTGAATCTACGAGATCAGCTTATTGGTGATACGAAGACTGCATTGTATGGAAGAATTAAACTATGAGCAAGTTATGGTGAATCTTTTATGCAATCTTTCCAATACGTACTGCAAAAGGGGACGAAGAGGATGCAAATGCAAGAGGGCCACTTTTCCGCTTCGATAAAGAATCACGGAAGTCGGTTAAACCTCACACACCCAATCCCGTGAGAACTCTTCAGGTAGAAGGTAATTCCTTCCATGGCTTTGTCGTTGAGTTATGTTTTGAGTAGGGAAGTGGAGAGGAGCATTGAGCAGACCTATGTAGCCTCACCTGGTGATGTCAGCTGGTGAATGACTTTTGAACGATAGCATCGATATTGGTTAAGGCATCTGATTGTGATAAATCAAATCAGTTCTTTCCCCCATCGTTTGGTGTTTACGATCTGAATTGGTAGAGTATGCGGCCAGCGTCTCTGATTAGTATTAGATTGTGCAACCGCTGAGCGCTAGCTGGTACTATGTAGCAATCAGGATCCCCCCTCCTTTTAGTTTTAGATTCCGCAATACAGACGCAGTATTTACATTACTCTTCGACCTGCTTCTGCTTCCTCCCTCTGGGCAGTTTTCGTCGCATCCACGGCAGCCTGATGTGCACGAAGAGTCGCGGCAAAGTCTTCTTTGCTCACTAATCCAGCCTTGAAACCCTCAATGACGTGTTCCAATGAATTATCATGTCCAAGATTTGCGGCGATGATGTCATGTTTCATTGCTCTCTCATACCTACCACTCTTACCCACAACAATTGCAAGATTGTGCCTGGCATAAGGGTTTCCTCCAATGGCAGCCTCTTCCAAATGATAAACTTCCCTTTTCTCATTCTCCTCGACCCCTTGCCCCAACTGATACATAATTGACAGGTTATAATGCGCTCCTGCATGGCCCAATGCAGCTGCCTTCGTGTAATACTGAAATGCACCGTCATAGTCCCCCTCCTGATGGCGCTTTCCTCCCATTTGATACAATGCGACTGGATCATTCGCCTCCGCCCTTTTCATAATATTCTTTACTACTTCTTCTTGCGATTTTGGTACTGGATGTCTACAGAACGGACATTTCGGCTGGAGTTGTGTTCTCTCCAACTCTCGTACCTCACTGGCATGGCAACAACCTTTACAGATAAATTTGCTGCAACATGCTATCAACATACTTTTACTTGGATCAATCGGGAACGGGATACAACAGATGGGGCAATCGCCAAGATCCCTGCTTTCCGGTTGCTTAAATAAAATCTCATCACGTAATTCAGCCGCTCTTTTCTTGCAAGCCCGTTTATGTTGCGGTCGATGATCCCTCTGACATTTAACGCTGCAATATTTTACAAGATAGCAAGCGGTGCATTTCCTCAATTTGATGTCATCAACTTCTGCGTTGCCGCAGGCGGCACAACACATCATCTTGCTCTCGTCTTTCTCGAAATTATGTGTTCAGCACCACACCGAAGAACGGACGAACTAATAATGTTGTAAATAATAATATCCTAACAAACAATCTCAATCACACCGCCGCCTCATGCATTGTCTTAATGATAGTATCGAGTTGATTGCTTTGCTCTTCGCAGCACTTGACTTTGCACTTGCACTTAGCAACGGGGTCAGACACATATCTTCAGCTTGAGTGAAGAGACAAATATTACCCTCTTTTGACATGAGTCAATTCAGATATCAAAAACGTTACCCTTTACTTATATATGTTAAAATGAATTTACAATATGCGACATAATTCTTTTTGATTTGCTACGAAAGGGTGTCCACTTTCATACGCACTTCTCCACCTTCGCCGCCATCTATCCTGCCGCAATCACATCATGAAGCTTGCACGCACACATACACTGGTGATGATCTCTGCCGCAAGCAACCCTGCTGCAACCATGATGAAATCTTTAGGCGTCTCGGCCATCCTACTCGCTGCAACATCATCATCTTGCAATGCATTCTTCATCTCCACCACCACCCACAAGCGCCCCTCATCTTCATCACTGGCAGCAACACCAATTTTAGGACCAATCAATGAAGATATATTTTCGACAACTCCGCCATTGCGTATCGAGGGCAATAGTTTGAAGACATGGTCGGGATTTCAGTCGGATAGGGTTCAGGTGTCGATTAAATCGATGGGGCGGCCTGTGGAGGCTAGTGTGGAGTTGTGGCAGACTCCCTCTGTAAGTGATGATGTATCATAAATCATAATATGATGTGTCTGTATATATTTGATGTTGTGCTTACTGCGTTTATCATTGAATACGTAATTCGTCGGCGTTATTCATGTCATTATAATCTCTAACTTACGCTCACATCATTATTCAGTACATCCCAACAAAATTCACAGTAGAATGCGAAGACGGCTCCGAAAATATCGTCCACTCCCTAATCGAACTCCCACCCGGCTATCCCGTCACAATCGCCGTCTACAACACCGAAGGACAAGAGTTCCCAATGGAAGTCAGCGTGTCCGATTCCAATTCCGGATCATCTGCCCTCGATTCATTTGCCGGATGGAGGCCTATATTAGTACAGGGTGATGGAACTGTAAAAGCATTCAATTTGGCAGATGATGTCGAACATGTGGAGATATTACTCACCACTCAAACTCGTAATATGAAAGCATATATTGAAATACTCAAGGGGCCAAATGACGATAATGAGATTATCGAGGTGGATACAGATAATGCGTATTTGCATCCGTTTTATACTGTGATTCAGGCAGCGGAGGGGTGTAATACGTTGAGGATTAAGAATGAGAATTCGGTGGAGTTCCCGTTTGAGGCGTATGTGAGGCCTTGTGAGGGGGTGGTGGAGGAGGAGAGGCAGCAGTTTAATTATGGTGGGCCTTACTTTTAAATGCTACAACAGAGAAATGGAGGGATGTATTGGATGCTTTAAGGAGAGAGGGCTACATAGCAACAGCAACATTATGACTGAATTGAAGCGCTCCCCAAAATGCATTCATTGATATTTGACATCCCTTTCTGTAGCGAAAAACTCCCATCACAAAGCGCTGCGTAACAAAGCACTATTTCTCTTTACATACCATACCAAGTCACTCTGTAAACTATTCTTTAGTGCATCGAACGACAAACCAGGCCCCATTTAGCGCCATTGTGAACTGGTTGTTCTACGAAAATCACTCGATTACTCGGTCTAAAAACTCACACTTTTAGTTTTAGGCCTCATTTTTATCCTACAAAAGCGCACAACTCAACATTCGTCAACATTTCAATCCCCCTCTCCTAAAGAAAGCTTGCCGCGACCCCCATTTTTTGCAGATAAATACGTCTATCGCCTCCCTCTGAGGACTTTTCGTAGCATCCACAGCAGCCTGGTGTGCACGAAGAGCTGCGGCGAAGTCCTCCTTGTTGACTGATCCCTCTCTAAACAAGTTCGTAACGAATGATCATGTCCTTGATTGGCGGCGATTATCCAATGTTGCACTGCTCTATCCATCCTTCCATGTTCTTCCTCTACAAGACCAAGATTGTACCTGGCATCTGGAACCCCAGCAATAGCAGCCTGTTCCAGATGATAAACCATCTTTTTCTCGTCCTTCTTCACACCTTTCCCCTCCCGATACATATTGCATAGACTAAAATGTGCTAACGCATTCCCCATTTCTGCTGCCTTTTCCCAACATTGAAACGCTTCATCATAATCCCCTTTATCGTAGTGAATTTCACCCATTTGGCTCCTAGCAACTGGGTCCTCAGCCTCTACTCTTCTCATCAGATTCAGCTCAATTTTTTGTGACAACGACGTCCTTGGGAGCCGACAGAATAGGCACTTCGGCTGGAGAGATCCCTCAAACTCTCTTATCTGATTGGCATAATCGCAACCATCACAGATTACTTTGCTACAGCATGAAAAAAGAGTAGCTTTTCGTGTATCAAGCGAAAGCGGTAAGCAACAAATCGGGCAGTCCCCATAGCATGAGCTTTCGGGCTGCTTGAACAAAAGCTCGTCTCGCAATTCAGCGGCTCTTTTCTTGCACTCCTCTTTGTGCCACGGCCTATGCTCCTTCTGGCATTTAACACCACAATATCGAACAGACTAATGGTTGCATTCATTCAATACGATGTTGTCAATTTCTGCAATGCCGCACGCGGCACAATATGCGTTTCTCCCTTCTGCTTCTGATGCTTCTTTATCGGCGCTCATGGTGAAAATCTCACCACCACCTCTCGCCGCTTCGTTATCGTTAATTATCGGAGAGATCGTCGCCACGCCTCCTAAATTTAGCTGCAACATTAGTATCCCCTTGCAACAATATTATGGAAAGAACGCCCGAGCATGGAAAAGATGGCCGAAAAAGCGTTTCATTTCGGGGATTACCCCGCCGCCCCCCGCGACTCCTTTTCATCTGTGATGAAGAAGAGGATAGGAGGCCTCACTACATCATTGAAAATGACGATATGGACCGCTCTTGTTTGTTGTATGCTGGAGGAGATACTTGATGAATCGGCAGAAAAGACGATCCCCGCTTCCGAGAGAGATCGTCACTACAATGCTGCCTGCCACGACTACAAAATTGCAATGTGGCTTTGGCTGGCAGCTGTGCTGGTGAGTGGATGTTGGATTGTATAATGTGGAATGTCACTTTGAAGACAGTGCACACTTGTCAGAAACGTGTCTCGGTTGAGAATGGAATATGTATTGGTTTGTTGTGAGAGAGGGAGTGTGACAAGGGAGAACTGACAACAGCGAAGCTAAAACAAATGCTCTGCACCTTGACATCCCTTTTTGTAGCAACTATCTCCGCATGATGCAGACGGGGGGAGTGGAAGTGTTGTTATTGCAATTTAGCTTACGACTTACGAGTTTGTAGAATACCGAGCAGGAGCAGGAGCAGGAGATGGAATTGTTTACGAGAAGAAAATAATAGGAAGGCAAAAACAATGGATCTAGCAAGAGATGCATGCGAATTTCTTCATCCTTGCTCGTAGTACTAGTACGACTTCATAACTTGCCGCAAGCATTAAACTCACGTCATTGCCTCTCTCTCTCTCTCTCTCTAGCTTCTTCTCTATCACTCTAGCTTCTTCTTCTTCTTCTTCTTCTCTCTCTCAAACTAAACTAATCTCTAGAGTAACGTGGATCGCCTAATTCGACCGAGCTGCTTTTGCAGCCTCAGCCTCTTGCCGAGCCGCAAATGCCGCCTCCCTCTGAGGACTTTTCGTAGCATCCGCAAAAGCCTGTTGTCCACGAAGAGCTGCCTCAAGATCCTTCTTGCTGACTAGTCCCCCTCTATAGCCTTTCTTGAGCGGTCCCAATGAACCATCATATCCAAGTTTGGCGGCAATAATGTGATGTTTCATTGCTCTTTCATACTTGCCATTTCTACTCTCTTCACATCCAGATTGTACCTAGCATAAGGGTGTCCACCAATAGCAGCCTGTTCCAAATGATAAACTTCCTTTTTCGCGTCCTTCTCAACACCAAACCCGTTCATATATAACAGTGATAAGTCATAGTGCGCATCTGCATTTCCCAATTCAGCTGCCTTAGTCCAATACTCAACTGCGACATCGTAATCCCCTTCATTGCGGCGTATACCACCTAGTTGGCGCATTGCAGCTGGATCATTTGCCTCCACTCTCTTCATAAGATTCCTGTTGTATTCTTCCTCCGATTCTGGTGCTGGATGTCGACAAAATGGACATCTTTCCTCCAACAACTCCTTCAGCTCACGATTCGCATTGGCATGACTGCAACCCTCACAGATTACTTTGCAACAACATCCCATCATAGCAGAATTTTTTGGATCATTCGATAGTGGCAAACAACAAATCGGGCAGTCACCGAGATGGTTGCTCTCGGGTTGCTTGAACAAAAGTTCGTCACGTAACTCAGCCATTCTCTTCTTGCACTCCTTTTTGTGCTGTGGCCTGTGATCCCGCTGGCATTTGATGCCACAATACCGTACTAGTTTACAAGCGGAGCAGTCCTTCAATTTGATGTCATTTACTTCCGCGGTGCCGCAAGAAGCACAGCATGCTTTGTTTCTCCCTTCTACATCGGCGCTCATCGTGATAAAATATTCTCACCACCTCACCGCTTGCACATTATGTTTATTATTACTAGACGCCGAGAGATCGTCACTAATTCCGACGCTTCCTAATGCCGCCGCAAATAATAGCAAAGGCCGGCACAGCAAGAGCGCTGAGAATTGAGAATTATCTACTACTAATTCTCAAGGGCTAGCATCTCTTCTCTTGGGGGAAGAAAGTAAGCCCCCCTATTTTACAATGGGGGGCAAGTAGACGTGTGCTTGGATTTCAGCCCGTAGCCCCCTTTTATTTTAGAGCCTTGAACGAGACCAGCCACCACAAAAAAAGAGACGCTGACCATGGGAAACAATGCGCTAGAGCCTCGAGTCTTGGTAATGCCGCTAAGGAATAGCCCTGAGCAGCAAAGATATAAATTCAGAGATCAAGAAGTAATAACAATACAGCATCATAACTTTTCATGTACGATAGTGTGTAATGTTAATGTTTGTAACTTGTTCCTCCTCTACGCATCCAAGATTGCATCTAGCATTGAGATGTCCACCAATGGCAGCCCTTTCTAAATGTTGCAATTCCTTTTTCTCTTTTTTTCAACTCCGTGGCCATTCCGATAAATTCTCGATTTTCGAATGTTCCCAAATGCAGCTGCCTAGTCCAACATTCAACTGCACCGTCTAGTCCCCTTCTTCGAGGAGCCTCCCACATATATGGCACATCGCAATGGGATTGTTTTCCTCTATCCTTTTCAACGGGATCATTTCGATTTCTTTGTTGCTTTGTGGGCGGAGAGGAGATCCAAGATACATTGGTGACACGGCAGAATATAAGAGGGGGAACGATGGGCATGGACGAAAATATGAAGACATGTCAAAGAGGAAGACAATGACAGATGCCATGACTATGATGAACACTTTCAAAACTCTCTAATAGACGCTAAAGGGTGAATCTGACTATATGAGGATTAGGTGAGAGGAGAAATTCCAATCGGACTGAAACGACAGACTAAACTAACTCTTGAACTTGGCGGTAGAGACAGACTATCCATAAAACACCATGGACCATGGAGCCGTTTTTGCTTCATCCCTATGGGGGCTTTTCGTATCATCAATTGCAGCCTGGTGTGCACGAAGAGCTGAGGCAAGATCCTCCTTGCTGACTAACCCCTCTCTGTATGCCCTCTTGACATTTTCCAGTGAATGATCTTGTCCAAGTTTGGCGGCGATGATCCAATGCTTTACTGCCCTATCACTCCTGCCAATACTCATCTCATTACATCCAAGATTGTGTCTAGCGGTGGGATGTCCACCAATAGCAGCCTGTTCCGAATGATACAATTGCATTTTCTCGTCCTTCACAACACCTTGTTCAAACTGATACATAACTGATAATTCGTAATGCGCTGCCACATGTCCCAATCCCGCTGCCTTTTTGTAATACTCAAACGCAGCTTCATAGTCTCCATCGCGGTATCGCATCTTACCCACTCTGTAAATTGCAGTTGGATCATTTGCCTCTGCTCTCTTCGTAAGATTCCTCTTGAATTCTTCTTCCGATGGTGTTGGATGTCGACAAAATGGACATTTCTGTGGGAGAGATCTCTTAAACTCGCTAATCTGATTGGCATAATCGCAACCATCACAAATAATTTTGCTGCAACATGGCATCATCACAGAATTTTTTGGATCAAGAGATAACGGCAAACAACAGATGGGACAGTCCCCATGATGATTAGTCTCGGGTTGCTTGAACAAAATTTCGTCACGTAATTCAGCGGCTCTCTTCTTGCACTCCTTTTTGTGCTGCGGTCGATGCTTCCTCTGGCATTCAACACCGCAATATCTTACAAGATGGCAAGCGGAGCAGTCCTTCAATTTGATATTATCATCTTCGGCAATGCCGCAAGACGCACAACATGCCTTGTCTCTCCCTTCTGTATCGGCGCTCATCGTGAAGTGCTATCGTCGCCTCAACGCTTGCTCAATGATGACACGCCTCCGAGAGATCGTCACTACTTTCACTTACAAGAGCAAGGCTCAGCAAGATAAAGCGCAGTCTTGATTGCTGTGAGCGCTGAGAGTTGAGAATTCTCAAGGGCTAGCACATCTTCGGGGGGGCAGAGGCCCCCTTAATCAAGCATGCTTTCCTGTAAACAATGCACTTTTGTTTCGCGCTTAGCCCGTAGCCCCCTATTTAGTTTAGAGCCCTTGGGACCAGGGTTTTGTACCCGTCTCCGTACCCGCTCTAAAATACCCGAAAAATCGGGTAGGTACCGGGGGCAAATTTTCTAGATAGGTGTCTCGTTTGACGGAAAAATCAGACCGTAGGCCACACAAACCACACAAAAAACGCCTCAACCATGATGAAAAAGCCCACTACAGACCCCTCTCTATCGTCATGACTACTCAACTTTAGAAATCACCACCCTACAGATATATTGATATATGTCTTCTAAATGTTTGTATATTTTAAGGCTGTATTAATGAACATTACTCCAGATATCTACGTCGAACGACAGCACCAAAATTTGTTGCACCTCCAGTCACCTATATTATCGGTCCAAAAGATTGACGCTTGTACGCCATCCTAGACCTTCGGAATCGACAACCGAGTCGGTACATATGTAATATACCGTGGGGAGGCACTGGATGACGCCATGACCCACGTGGTTGCGCATGTTAACTGTATTTGGCGAGGGTATGGTATTTCCCTGCCATCAGGAGTTTGTTATACCCTTCGAATGTTACTATGTTCGGAATATGGCACCAGAGACCTTCATACGTGGCAATAACACTATTACATATTCAATCAAATGATAGAGGGTACTGGTTTGCTTCGTGGGGCCGATAATCGCGGCCATCGGCTATATATCTTGCCCAATTTTTATATGCCGCGAGGAGGGGAGATGGGGGCTGTCTTTCTACTGGTAGAACGTGAATTGTACGGCATCCTAGACCTTCGGAATCGACAACAGAGTCGGTATGTATGCAATCTACCGTGGGGAGGCACTGGGTGCCGCTGATGGGCACCTAAAGGCGGTTGCTGACTGCAGTCGGGTAATTTTTTATTTTCTCTTGCCATCATGAGATGGGGGCTGTCTTTCTGCTGGTAGAACATTATGTGCACGGCATCCTAGACGTTCGGAATCAACAACAGAGTCGGTATATATATAATCTACCGTGGGGAGGCACTGGCTGCCGTTGCTGGGCACCTGAAGTCGAGTGTTGACTGGGGGCGGGTAATTTTTGGTCTTCTCTTGCCATCATGAGATGGGGGCTGTCTTTCTGCCGGTAGAACGTGGTGTTCACAACATCCTAGACGTGTTCGTAATCGACAACTGTGTCGGTATATATGGAACCTATCCTTTGAAGGCACTTTGTTTCGCTGTTTGGTGCTCTGAATATTATTGATAAGTATTCCAGCAAGTTGTAGAAAGTAGATACTGTTCATCATTCCTGAAGTTGGAATTATTGTGACTTAGACATTACAAATACTGCAGCTCAGATGCAAAATAGAGAAAACTGCCTGATTGTTTCATCCATCGGCTGTAGACGCAACCCGCTCGCTCTTAGATAATCTGGGATGCTTCGAAGGGATCATTTTCAAAGGTCAATCTAGAGGTGGGAACTGGAACTGTGGGGCAAGCTGGTGGTTTACCGTTGATATCATCAATATCCATACGGTTGGGATCGATCACTCGATGCGGAAGCTCTGGTTCTTCTTCTGGACAGAAACGACCATTGCCGTCAAAAAATTCCTCCACCAACTTTCGAGCATTGTCGTTACCGCCAAACAAAATGAATAGTACGCATGTCAAGTGTTCTCTGGTCTCAAAGTGGAAGAAAAATCGCCTCATTGAAGCTTCTTTAACATTTGGGGCCTTGTCTTCTTTGATGTCAGTACCAATGGTAGTGATGTTGCCAGATGTATCGTAGGCGTTCCATCCGAGGATGTTTTCTCTGCCTGCGTTTCCAAAGAAGCCGCTGAAATCTTGAGGAACTTCTGACTGGAATTGAAGTCCGTTCTCATTGAACACTTGAACGGTAAGCAAGCCAGTGTCGCTGGCCTTCATTACATGCATCATTCCAGCTCCAAGCTGGCTACGGTTCCTATCACCACCTTCATTACTCAAATTGCGATTGAGGAGTTGAAGTTCAGTACCGTAAAGGAGGATGTGATTAACTCTTTTCTCGTCTGCAGGACTAGGATTATCAGCTGTACCTGCAGCATTCGGTGTGCTGGTCGGTTCATCCTCGGTAGCATCATCTACACTTAAATGGTTGGTGGTTACTTCGGCTCCACCCTCTTCTTCCTCCACAGCGACATCGTCCTCCCAGGACGGAGTGTGATTCATTTGAGGGGTCAACAAAGCTGACAGCTGTTCTTTGAATTTTTGGGCACGATTCTTGGGTTTGTGTGTACCATCACGCAAAATAGTCTCGAGACTTTGTGAGAGCAGACACGCCTTTAAATCGCTCCATCGAATTTTCAATGCTCCTTTGCTGAGAAGGGCCTGGACGTATTGAGTCTGTGTGGGTTTGTCGAAGTCACAATCATCCATGAGGATGAGTAGGCTACGAGCATCACAATTTGATACTCTCCTTTTGGTGGAGACCCATTCTCCGCAAGCAAATTCGACCAGTTTCTTGAGCTCTTCATACGACGGTTTATTGTACTTCGGTCCATTTGTGCCCATCATTCGATGAACAGATTTTCCGGTGAGTAAACGATTGCCTTTAGCACGGATGCTTTCCCCTTTGGCAATGGCGTCGATGTATCTGCCAACGGTATATTTAGATGTTGAAACAAAATACTTCAACTCATGGCATTCATGGAGCCATTTTTCGGTGACTAAATGCTTTGTGACACTCAAAGTACACATCAATTTGACCGAGGAGGTGCAGGTTGGTGCCGCAACTACGACCGTCTGATCATCGAAATCTTTCACGTCGATCAAAACTTTCAACCCAAGGTCGGATGACATTTTTTTCTAAGAGGCGACATCGCAGCACGTAAGATGAGTTCCACAAAAATGAAATTATTATTAGTCTCTGGTGACATTACATTTAGTACTCACATATTGCTCAACAACTTCGTCATCTTCAAAGCCTGTAAATGAGATAGAGGTAATAGACTCGCAATTCTTCTGCTTCGTTGCAGGCGGAAGACGACTAGACGCACTAAGCAAGCCGTTTAGCTTTAGAGCACTACGACGTGTTCGTCTTGGTGCCATGGTGATAGTGTTATGATAGTTTGGACCGGCGTCTCGGCAGCCTCCGAAAGTTTCAACGAGGAGTCATGCATGGCTGGGGCCCGCCGTATCGTACGTAGATCGATGAGGAGGAGACAGTATCCTATTTTGCGCCAAAATCCATCTTCATCGATACGGGGCCGCAGCCCTTGCTACATGGCTGCCAAGTAGTGAAAAGACGACGCAATTGATAGGCTACATCAACAAAAGCTGCAGCGATAGGTATCAAGTCAACTTCAGCTGCTTTGTCACGACCATCAACCACAGTATGAATACACGACGAAGATCACAACGGAGCAATCCCGCGAAGAATAATTCTACCAAAGCAGTTGTGTCTACGGAGCCGGCAGATACAACCGATGTCACTTGTAGCGACGTTGCACCTATGGCTGATGGTCATCTTCGGGAAGCACTCTATTCTATTTGCAATCATGGAACAGATGACTGGGTTCTTTTGCCATTCAGTGATATGGAGAGCAAACAAAATCAGAAAACATATAGCACTGTTGTTGGATCAGATCGTGTGCTGTCGAAGTGGATTACTCCTAATTTTACTGGCGACGAGTTTGAAGCATGCGTTTTCGAAGGGAAATCTAGGAAGCAGTCTAAAGAAGATTACTTGAAGGAGCAGTTTGGGCTCACAGTTTCTCTGATTAGAAGCAAGTTCATAGTGATTTACTTCGGGAAGGGCGAACCGACGTTCAAAACCGAATATTTGCAGCACGGCCGTCCTAGCTTCTCTACTGGGCCTGCCAACACTGCGATAGGTGCCATAGCAAGCGAGGGTGGGTCGTTGACGAAAGAAATTGTCCATACCTTCATTCATGATTTGAAGGAAGCATCCAGAGCAGCTCTCATCTCGCATGCCTGTGAGGTGCTGAGCGGTATAGATGAGAAGGTACTCCAATCATTTGAGTTGGACATCAAAACTTCGGTGGGCAAAGTTGCGGCCGAAGGCATCAAATCAGCTTCTCCTGCGCCTCTACAAGATGTACCATCGCGGCGGTCAAGCCGGCGCAATGCTGTGGCGAGTAATACTACCGAAGCAGTTGTATCTACGGAGCTGACAGATGATACAACCGATGTCACTTGTAGCGACGTTGCACCTATGGCTGATGGTCATCTTCGGGAAGCACTCTATTCTATTTGCAATCATGGAACAGATGACTGGGTTCTTTTGCCATTCAGTGATATGGAGAGCAAACAAAATCAGAAAACATATAGCACTGTTGTTGGATCAGATCGTGTGCTGTCGAAGTGGATTACTCCTAATTTTACTGGCGACGAGTTTGAAGCATGCGTTTTCGAAGGGAAATCTAGGAAGCAGTCTAAAGAAGATTACTTGAAGGAGCAGTTTGGGCTCACAGTTTCTCTGATTAGAAGCAAGTTCATAGTGATTTACTTCGGGAAGGGCGAACCGACGTTCAAAACCGAATATTTGCAGCACGGCCGTCCTAGCTTCTCTACTGGGCCTGCCAACACTGCGATAGGTGCCATAGCAAGCGAGGGTGGGTCGTTGACGAAAGAAATTGTCCATACCTTCATTCATGATTTGAAGGAAGCATCCAGAGCAGCTCTCATCTCGCATGCCTGTGAGGTGCTGAGCGGTATAGATGAGAAGGTACTCCAATCATTTGAGTTGAACATCAAAACTTCGGTGGGCAAAGTTGCGGCCGAAGGCATCAAATCAGCTTCTCCTGCGCCTCTACAAGGTCTCCAATCACCACCGCCTGCGCATCTAAAAGATTCGAATTACACTGACGCATTTGCAGATGATACAACCGATGTCATTTGTGACGATTGTGACAATGCTGGTCATTTTGTATCTCAACCTTCATCTGATAAAGAAGAGGTAGACGAAGGCAACATGACAAGAACTAGCGGTAGTAAAGTTGCTGTCATCGCTGATGATGATTCACTTGCTGGTTCATTGACATTGCGTGTTCAAACAAGAGATGAGAGTACAACCCCGACCCCTCCCCTCGTGAGCCCAAACGTGGCGGAGGACGATGTGGCAACCAAGCCTCCTATTATTCAATCCTTCCTTACTATGTATCCAAAAAAGGGTAAAGGTACAGCTAAATTGCTTCAAGATAACCCTTCGCACCCATTAAACAATTGGAGTAGTGATCAACCTCGAAAGAAAGGCGTTGCGCAATTAGGAAGAGATGTCAAAGGTTTTCTTCACGCTGCAAGTGGTGGCAACCGTGATTGTGCTGCAAAAATCGTCAGTAACATCCTCCAGAATGATTCGACGTTGGCGAACGCAGTGTTTGATCAAATTGGTACAAATGGGCTGGAGAAGATTGATAGCGAGAGCCTTGCGTCGTTCGGTGGAAAGACAGGTGGGGTAGACGAGAAAATAGCCAACGGCATAAACGCTTTCGCAGCTGCTGTGCATAGCAAAGGGACTAGGTTTACACCAGAGCAACAATCCTTAGACTCTATTCAAACCGCTGCACTTTTCAGTGTAGATGACGACAAAGACATGTCTTTGAAGGTAGCGAGACGTCTCAACATCAACAGTAGCTCAAAGGCCAAAGCATTGCAAAACGTCAAACAAATGAAGGCTGCGAAGGCTGCAAGGACTACTGGGAAGCGTGGTTCCATTTACAAACATCATCAGCGCGCTCTTAGAAAGGACAGTAAGGCTTCAAAGGCCCATCGTTTTGTATACCTATTTTGCCACGATAATTCTTACTTTCGAGTATCAAAGGAAGATACAGGAGAGTATAGAAAGGTGCGCGTTTACAATCCTATTCGAGGGGTTATTGAAGCCCATTCAATGCGCCGGTGGGAGGATAACTTGACGAAATACAGCCATTTATACGAGTATTGGAAAAAGTCTGAGTATGCAAAAGATTTCAAGAAGGCGTATCCTACTCTGAAAACGATTGGTTTCAAGCTATTTCGGAAGCTACTTTGTAATTGTTGCAAATTTTCCACCCATCAAATGTGTGCCGATGAAGCAATGACTGGGTTGGAAGAAGCACGATCGGCAATTCATCGTGCTTTGAAGAAAAAGTGTTACAAATACGCGTTAGAATCATGCATATGCTCATTTCATTCCTCCGATAAAAAAGACATCATTTTGGAGCGAGCAGAAAAGATTATTGAAGCATCTCTTTGTCCTGCTTCGCCCCGACCTACCTTGGAGAGGGGTCCATATCCAGGCTTTAAATCTACACCGAGGGTGCCAAATTTGTTTAGTTTTGATTGTATAAATGGCAAATGCAAGTCTTGTGGAGTGGAGCCCTTCCTTGAATTGATCAGGAGTTGTCCAATACTTTGTTCTGAGGTGGCTGAGGAGGAGGAAGGGGAGGAAGAAGAGGAAGAAGAGGAGGAGGAGGAAGAGAAAGATAACAGTGTCGAAGAGGACGAAGATATCTTACCTCTTGATATCGAAAGTGAAAGTGATAATGAGCACGAAAATGATTCTAAAGCTGGTGATGGAAGCTGTATTGGTGAAACGTCTGATATAGATGAGCGTGACGAAGATGCTAGCGATGACGATGATAATACGTCTGAGGAGGATAACACCGAACAATTGGTGTGTGATTGGGCAGATGTAATCGGCGGCGGATGTGCCTTTCCCCACCCTGTGAGGTCTAAGTGTCGAGATTGTTCCAGACTCACGCACCACATGTGTCAAGCAGCCTATGAACACAAAAACAACATAGACGCTCCTTTACTGACGAGTTGTAGCAACTGTTATACTCCCGCTGTACGCCGCGGCGATACGTTAAATGTGGGTCCAACTGACGAGGATGACGAGGATGACGAAAGTACTGATTCAGATATTGATGACGGTTACTCAAACACCTCCGATGAAGAAAGTTCGGAAGAAGTTGACGAGGAAAAGATGAGTAGGTTGAGGCAGGAAATTAAACATAGTGTGAGGATCTGGACGCAGGTGCCGATCGATCGCACTGATAGAAAGCAAAAAGAGCTTGTGCAAAAAAAGATGACTTTTGTCGAACTGCTCAAGCATTTTGAAGCATGTCTGAAAAAGGCTCGGAAGCACTATAGCCGCTACAAAGTCGTTGAATGGAACTTGGACCTGATCAAATACAACACAAAATCACATCACTATAGACTCGTCATCTATACTGATTTCTCTGCCAGTGCCAACCTCAGAGCAAGACGTTCCCTCAACAGTTCGATTGATACACATGCTGTTATCCAAGTTTTCATTGTTTACGATTACAGGACAGTCACGGAAAAAAATGAAAAAGGAGATGAAGTCACTCGCGAAGTGTGCACAAAGAGGAGCCATATCTTTATTGGCTCGTCTGAGAGCGCTGGAAAGAAGAATGATTGGCAATTCAACGTTGCATGTGAAAGGTATCTTGTTCGTTGGTACCAACAAAAAAGAGGTGATAGCTGGCCTATTGACGAGGTTGTGGTCATTTCAGATCGATGCCCCACTCAGTTCTTGACACGCCTTAACTTTCTACAGCTAGCTATGGCGTCGGCGGAAGAGGACTTTCCAGTAATGAAGCACGGCTTTTTCTGTGTATCTCGCGGGAAGGGCGATTGCGATGCCGAAGGAAGGGTTGTCAAGGATGGCATCGCCAGATTGGTGCAAGGCGGAAAGGAAGGAACAAGAGCATGGGATTTCTATTGCTCAGTGCGAGATGAGTTCGAGAAGAGCAACATGAACGAAGACGGAAAAGAAAATCATATTGAGGAAAGAACAGTGTCGTTTGTTGTTTATGATGAAAACGATTTCAACAGACGTAATCAAGGTCAACACAAAGACAATATCGTCCTCGCCAATATGAATCGAACGGAAGACACCTTTCCTATTCATAGCACCAACAAAATATACGGAGTACAAGCCTTACCAGATTTCGTACTTGAGAATTATGAAGATGTTGTTGACTTGAATGTGATGAAGGAGGGCTTGTACGCACTCGAGAATCAGGAAAGAGATCTGCAAAACAACGATCTGTTTCTCCAGGAGTATCGCGAAGAAGAGGCTACACCATCAGAGATGGCAAGACATGATTTTCTTTGTATAGATGCTGGAGGATCAACAACGGATGGCAGCGATATAATTGCGAAAACATTGGAATCTCAATCTAGGAAGTTTGAGGATGAATATCTTGAAGAGTTTGTCAAACGAATCGGAAAATCCAAAGCATCTGGTCAGAAGAAAACCAATTGGAATTGGGTGAATCGATGGCTAGAAGCATGTCCGATCGATAGACTATTCTTACACAGAACTGAAGCACAGTTGAAGGCACTTCACGAGTTGGTATTTCCTAATGCCGAGAAACCACCAAGTGGGAAGAGGCCTATTGTTGGGGAACTTCTTGGAATGGACTTGCCCAAGCCTCCCAAAAGGGCGACATCAGCTCTACAGTTCTACAAAAACTCCAGAATGGATGAGATGAAAGAGCAACATCCTGACAGATCAGCCAAAGAAATCAACTCAATGTTGAAGGCTGATTTCCATACGCTGAGTGAAGATGAATCTTCATGGTGGGAAGGCAAGGCAATGAGAGATAGAGAACGCTTCAATAATGAAATGAAGGACTTGTGGACTGTTAGCAACGAAGACGTGTTCTATCTGAAAGTTTCTCAGTTGATGTGTGGATGCAATAAATGCCTTTCAAATGAGCCAGACTCATGCCAATCACCTTTCAAGGATGAGATGAGATCAAGAACCGTGCAGCTGAGATTAAAACAAAGAGAAATTGAAACTGAAACAACTAGTGACGACGAAAACATAGACGAATAATATTACTATAGACAGTACAGTTACATATATACCGACACAGTTGTCGATTACGAACACGTCTAGGATGTTGTGAACACCACGTTCTACCGGCAGAAAGACAGCCCCCATCTCATGATGGCACCAAGAGAAGACCAAAAATTACCTAGCCCCAGTCAACACTCGACTTCAGGTGCCCAGCAACGGCAGACAGTGCCTCCCCACGGGGGATTATATATATACCGACACAGTTGTCGATTACGAACACGTCTAGGATGTTGTGAACACCACGTTCTACCGGCAGAAAGACAGCCCCCATCTCATGATGGCAAGAGAAGACCAAAAATTACCCGCCCCCAGTCAACACTCGACTTCAGGTGCCCAGCAACGGCAGCCAGTGCCTCCCCACGGTAGATTATATATATACCGACTCTGTTGTTGATTCCGAACGTCTAGGATGCCGTGCACATAATGTTCTACCAGCAGAAAGACAGCCCCCATCTCATGATGGCAAGAGAAAATAAAAAATTACCCGACTGCAGTCAGCAACCGCCTTTAGGTGCCCATCAGCGGCACCCAGTGCCTCCCCACGGTAGATTGCATACATACCGACTCTGTTGTCGATTCCGAAGGTCTAGGATGCCGTACAATTCACGTTCTACCAGTAGAAAGACAGCCCCCATCTCCCCTCCTCGCGGCATATAAAAATTGGGCAAGATATATAGCCGATGGCCGCGATTATCGGCCCCACGAAGCAAACCAGTACCCTCTATCATTTGATTGAATATGTAATAGTGTTATTGCCACGTATGAAGGTCTCTGGTGCCATATTCCGAACATAGTAACATTCGAAGGGTATAACAAACTCCTGATGGCAGGGAAATACCATACCCTCGCCAAATACAGTTAACATGCGCAACCACGTGGGTCATGGCGTCATCCAGTGCCTCCCCACGGTATATTACATATGTACCGACTCGGTTGTCGATTCCGAAGGTCTAGGATGGCGTACAAGCGTCAATCTTTTGGACCGATAATATAGGTGACTGGAGGTGCAACAAATTTTGGTGCTGTCGTTCGACGTAGATATCTGGAGTAATGTTCATTAATACAGCCTTAAAATATACAAACATTTAGAAGACATATATATCAATATATCTGTAGGGTGGTGATTTCTAAAGTTGAGTAGTCATGACGATAGAGAGGGGTCTGTAGTGGGCTTTTTCATCATGGTTGAGGCGTTTTTTGTGTGGTTTGTGGCCTACGGTCTGAAAGTGAGACACCTATCTAGAAAATTTGCCCGGGTGTGGGTATACCCAGTGGTTACCTACCCGTCGATTTTGTGGTGTGGGTAGATACCCGTACCCACCTACCCGACATGTGTATTTATAAATTGATTTCGGGTACATAGAAAAGAGGGTAGGAGAGACAAGAAATGATGTGAGAATTGGGCAAAGTGTGGTGTGCGCTGATGTTTTTGCAAGTAAATGCTATTATGAGTTCATTCATAATGCAAACAAAGTCCTATGCCTAAACAGTAATACTTTCCCTTCGTACCTCACAGGGCAATGGTTCCTCAGCTCCTCAGTCACTGCCAAGAGATGTGACTTTTTGAAAGGGGGTCGCTCAATTTGGCTCAATGATGTTGAGGAGAGTCTTGATACTGCGGACGAGGCGCTGAGATCTAGATAGAGGCGCTACATGGAGAATGAGAGGCCGAAGGCCAAGGAAAATTGACTTTTCATGCGTAGGATTGTCTTCAGGCAGCACCTACCCACACCTACCCGATACCCAACAAAATCAGGTGGGTATGGGTATTTCTATGCCAGTATCCACCCGGTCGAAAATCCGTACGGGTAGCACCCGCTACCTACCCACCCAGGGTATTTTCGGACGGGTACATAACCCTGCTTGGGACAAGAGTCACGCCACTCCACAACAAACCACAAAAAAAGAGACGTTGACCATGGAAACAATGCGCTGCCTCGAGTCTTGGTAAGCCGCTTGAATAGCCACTGAGCGTCAAAGATAAATTCAGAGATAAAGCAGTAATAATAATACAGCAGCATAACCCTAGTAGCAATGCCGACGGCTCAATATCCCGGCGACAACGAAGAAGAAGGTGAAGGTGCACCTACCTCCTCTTCATCTTCACCATCAAATGATGGCACGTCAAATAATTCGGCACAGCGCACAAAGAAACGATCCAAACGAAAAGTCAGCACCATCAACAATGACGACGATAGCGATGAAGAGGATTATTTTTCCACGAGTTCTTCAGCAGTCGTTGCAACCGTCACAAAGAGCCACGAGGATGCGGCTGATGATAATTCTCAAAATGATAATGACGAGCAATTGATTGTTGGTACGTCACAAGTGCCCCTTCTCAATATGAAGGATAACAGCAGAAATGACGGCGATGAAAATAATAATGATGGTTTGAGTGATGGCAATGTTGATAATTGCGAGGGGGCGGGCAGATGCTGGTCATGCTTCATCCACCTCAACAATAACGATACCGCAAATAAAAATGATGGACAACGCACCACCAGCGCCTCGTTTTTCACGACACATGAACATCCCCTTCTGTCAATCCCAGTATGCTCCATCTGCAATGATCGAGCGGAGGCTGTGGAGGGGAAAGTGATTGATGCTCAGTTGCAAAGTGTCAATGATGGTACAAATAATGACATGGTCAATTTTGGTGGAGCAGGGAGCAGCGGTGGGGATGACGATAATATTACAGCAGCAGCAATGATGAATAATGATGGTCAGCCAGAAGAAACTGAAGCCAATGCCTGCTCATGGTGCGGTCTCATGGTCGAATCTGATTCATCCTCTCATTCCACCTCCTCGTCCATTCACTCTCCATCCAACAGATTGGCTATTGTGGGAGGTGTCGAACAAACTCAATCATCTTCAGTCTATCTAGATGATATTCAATTAGGAGACGAAGGATCCAATGAGCTGCTCTTATGTGATACTTGCCCACGTGGGATGTGTGTCAAGTGCTGTGCGGTGAGTCTGGGTGGCCATGTCGATGCGTTGAAGGCGGTACGACAAGTTTGTGATGGAGATGAGGGAGAGTGGAAGTGTTGTTATTGCAATCCTACGGAGTTTTTGGGGAGGCTGAGAGAGGAGTATCAATTGGTTTGTTGTGAGCGGGATGAACAGCAATAGCAGCCTCCTCTGATCTCTCTATCGCATTGACCAGTTTAGACGGAGTATTACGAAGCGAAATGTGTTACTCCAACTCCACACAGCAATCAGCTCGATCGATAGGGTGTAGTAGAAGAGCTCTGCAAGTTAAACTGTGTCCATCGACCTCTTAGTTGTCGAGAATGAGCATTCGCTATGACGGAGGTCGGATCTTGGCTGAGATTCTAAAATGCTAGCAAATCGCTAGATAAATGAGGCCAAAAAAATTCGAAACATGCTCAAATGATGTCACATGGAAGTTGTCGATTCTATGGCTCTGAGGGGTCGAATGGATGCGTGTTGGCATGCGTTCGACTCCTCAACACCGTGCGAATCGAATGGAGCCCAACACACATCCATTCGACCCCTCAAGTACGAGGGAGCCCCTCTAAAGTCAGACAATCGCTCGGACGAGTAGTCGACCAATTCACACAACCAGCACATGAATCGTAAACTAGAGGAGAAGAGCTTTTCATTGGTAGTCTTGGATTTACTGTAGAGTTAATATTTAATTAGCCTATCTATTTCCAAAAAAATAGCCATTTTAAGGTTAAGGGGGTACACCTAGTTAGCGTCACCACCCATAACAGCATCAAACCCCACTCTCGAATGATTCGGTGGTATACAGCCTCGGTTGTGTCAAGATTCAAGATTGTACCGTTAGCATCACAACACAGGTTACACTTACACTTTCTTCTTCTTCTTCTTCGTCTTCGTGTTCATGATGATGATTCTTCCAGGTAGATCTTAGTCTCAAGCAGTATGTAACTGTAATAAGAGTAACAGCTCGAAAGATTTGGAATAGACGAAATAGGGCTGTGATAGTGGGCGTTTAAAAAGACGATGGGCGGCGCCCACGTGGGCGCTCACCTTGGATAAAATAGCACCATATTTGGCCATTTTCGTGTCAAAATCAGGCCATTTTCGTAGAAAATAGGGTAAAAATTGACCAAAATCACCTCACCTAAACAACACAACGGTGGGTGGCGCCCACCGCCCACTATACCCACAGCCCTAACGAGTACTGTAAATACTCACTCTAGAGTTGACACAGCTGTGCATGACGATACGTGTGGAGTGATTGTGACACAGCGAGTGAGAGTTGTGTCCAAGCGCAGCGAGGACACAACTCTCACAAGCTGTGTCACAAATCACGACACAAGTATCCGTCATACACAGCTTTGACATCTCGAGTGTGTGTAATTCTGTGTCACCCTACTTTCCAGTAAGACACTCACATGATGTGACTAATTGAACCGAGTAATCACATGTGTCACAAGTGCCTCTGACACAAAGACACAAAATCACACTCAACGCTCCAACAAATCACGGACACAAGCTGACACTGACTGTGTCCAGAGATCTCACACTTCGTGCTCTGACACAGCATGTGGCTTTGTGTCAGAGGCACGTGTGCCACCTGTGATTACTCGGTGTAATCAGTCCCTGTCATCTGAGTGTCGTCTGGAAAGGTGACACCAGTCTAAAACTAATCTGTCCCGTTGAGAAGAGTCTGTCCTGTTGAGGTGAATTTCCGGACTGTCGTTCCGAGCTCCTCCCCGGTCGATTTGAATGGAACCAAGCCAGAGGGAGTTAGCTAGGGTGTTGTAGTAGAGGTCTGAATACTTGGTTGGGGCCACTGCATCGTTTAGGAGACCATTGAGAGCAGTGTCCCGTTGGATGTAAAAGATGAGGTGAATTTGACCGAACAGAAAAATATTTTAGAAATTTAGCACATTTTTCACACTATCTTTGCCCTGTCTCGATCTCGGTCAATTTGCAGCCGATTAAGCCGCCCACTGAAGCTGCTTGAAGGCACAACCGATTTTGACCGAGATCGAGGCATGCAAAGTAACAGGACAGACTCAAAATTCATCAAAATTTACCAAAATCAATGAAATTGCTCTCGACGCGGCCACAATATATTACTCCACACTGCACATGGCGACAAACCCAGCACGCGTAGTCGATAGAGCATTACTTCAGCTCGAGTGAGCTTCAATGGGCGACTTAATCGGCCGCATATTGACCCAGATCAAAGCACGCAAAGATGAGGTGAAAATGACGGACAGAATAGTTTTAGACTGGTAGATTGGCATTGAAATTGATGGTAGAAACGAAAAAGTTGTGCAGCAGATGGCTACAGCTACGGACGGAAGTAGATTTTGGCTAGCTATACTATTCTGGACAACTAAAACAGAACATGTGAAGAGATAAGCATGTGACGCAATCGCAATACAAACTTACATATAAAAGACTACTATTTAGAAAATTTCATCCGCACCTCAAACTCACTCAACTACACAGGACAGGGAACACTGTTATCGCAATAACGCCCAGGTAGTGGCGAGTTAGGGCAGTTCCTTGAATTACGAGCACGACAAGCACTTCGACAAAAGTTAGCTGCTTGATTTTGCGCTCTTCCGCAAAACTTCCCAGACGCAATGCGTCTGCCTGCAGCCGGACAACTACGTCTACCACAATAAAGCCCAGGAGCGTTCGTTAGACTATTGCAATTCCTGAAGGTACCAGCACAACAAGCCTCATCTCGACAATAGTCACGAGCTCCACTTCCAGTTCTGTCACAAAACTCCCCAGTCGCAATGCATGTTACTGTTGGCTTCGTAGAGGGCGATTCAGACGGACCCAAGCTTGGATTTGCAGACGGAACCAAGCTTGGCTTTGCAGACGGAATCAAGCTTGGCGTTGCAGACGGAACCAAACTAGGCTTTGCAGACGGAACCAAGCTTGGCTTTGCAGACGGAATCAAGCTTGGCTTTGTAGAGGGCGACTCAGACGGACGCATGCTTGGCTTTGTAGAGGGCGATCCAGACGGAACCAGACTCGGCTTAGTTGATGGTTTTACAGACTCAGACGGGGCCAAACTTGGCTTTGCAGAAGGCAATTCAGACGGACGGAAGCTTGGCTTTGCAGATGGTTTCACAGATGCGGACGGAGCCAAACTTGGCTGAGAACTTGGTGCCTTTGAAGACTTTGACTTGGAAGATTTGGGAGACTTGGTACTCTTGGAGCATTTGCTGCCAGGAGTAGTATGAGCCCTGGTGCCCCCCTCTGCCTCAGCGGAGGATGGGGCCTTGCTCTTGGCCTTGACAGTAGAAGGAGCTTTGCTCCCCTTGGTAGTGGTAGAGGAAATGAGCAATGGTTCAGGGCAATCTTCTTCTAGGACGGCAAAGTTGCTAACCGTGTTGTTCTTCGCAGCAATGCCGATGCCGGTAGAAACGCACAACACGAGAAGGAACGTGCTGAGGCCGACAATGATTTTGCTACGCTTGCTACCAATACCAAACCAATCAAAGTACCCCTTTTGATCTTGAGCGTCGTCACGGAGGGCAAAGGGAAGCTCGGTGTCGGTGGTATCATCGCCTCCAAAAGAAGCAGGTAGTCCGGTGCTTGTGGCAATTACCTCAACATCAGGAGAGTATGCATCGTTCGATTCAGAAATCATGATTGATGTTGGTGAGATAACTGGCGGTGGAAATCTATGTCTGCCGAGGAAGGATGAAAGGCAAAGAACGCGGCGTGAGCGTGAGATTGATATTCAGGCAGTGGATTAGTATGAGCGGCAACCAGCCACACAATAAAGAAGAAATACTACAACTACAACACCTGCACCTGCTTGGCAATAACAAACTTACTTTGACTTGTTCAAACGGAGGCAAAAAATATGAGCTTTGTAGAGAGGGGAGGGCGGAGAGTGAGTGTGAGAGAGGCCAAGTTGAACATGCAAATGAATATATGAAAGAAGAAGTGCTCCGTAGCTCATGTCGTCTAGAATTATTCTGAACGCGACCGACGCCGACGCCGACCCTTGCATCCTCTGCGTAATATCCGCGTTCAAATATTAATAATATCAGAGGAGTACTTGGTCTTGCAGCTGATCAACCCCCTTCTACACTACCATAGCCCCTGACAATACATGTGTAGATGCGCATATTAGACTGCGTCGGAGTAGCCCTACCTGCACCTGCTGACGCCGGGCTCTATCTCTTCATAATTATTAAAGGATGAGCGGAGGAACAAACTTACTTTGACTTGTTCAAACGAGGGCAAAAAAATTATGACTTGTTGCGTAAGTACAGCAGCTACACGCTACACAACAAAGTGCCGCTACACGACAAAGTGCCGCTACACGACAAAGTGCCGATGAGGTGAGAAATAATTGACTGTTTCCTGCTCATTTGAATTCATTACGCTCGTTTCTGAGAGTTCCGAGTACCTACCTACCATACACACGTTCAATAGCGAGGGTCATTGTCGCTGTTTGGACAAATCAGCTAATAGTACTAAAAAGTGTGTCCTCGCGACACTAATGGCAAGAAAGTTTCCCATAGAAAGTATTAGGGATGTACAGAATTTGGGGATATCCTTCAACAAGATCTGCAGGATCCTCCAAATATTTGGATGAAGTTTGATATAGCGAGGGTCATTGTCGTCGTTTGGACAAATCAGCTAATAGTACTAAAAAGTTTGTCCTCGCGACACTGATGGCAAGAAAGTTTCCCATAGAAAGTATTAGGGATGTACAGAATTTAGAGGATATCCTTCTTAAGCCAATGATTGGAAAAGTTGAAGATCCAATTATCAAGAGATCTCTTGGGAGGAAGCAGACATTGATGGTTTTTTATACTCGAGATGGATCTGACAAACGCACAAAGACGATTCTTACGCCAGACGCAGATGCAGCTAAACCTTGCTTCAGTGATGAAGATGCTTGCAAAATTGCGGAATGGTGTGTTAAGATAGAGGATCATTACAGCAAACATCATGGACATTCGACTCCAATGGATATTGAGTGGGCGAAGGATGGAATTGCTGGGGACTTGTTCATTGTACAAGTACAAGCTCGTCCAGAGACAGGTAAGTGAAATGAAGCAGGACGAAAGGAGATTCTTGTTTGATAAGTTTGTACAGTTTCTCTGATGTAGCTTTCGCTTCATTTGAATCTGATGTAATGTGTGCAGTGAGATCGGCTCAGATGGCAAATCTTCTCAAGGCAAATACAAGTGACAGAACACAATCCACCTATCATCGAAGGTAGTGCAATCGGCTCCGAAGCTGCTTTTGGTCGGGTCCGTGTGATACGTGATGTGAGCGAAGTATCAACTATTAAGCCGGGAGAGATCTTGTTGGCTGACATGACGGGTGTGGTGAATTGAAGTGGATAAATGATGATGTAGAATTAAGCTTATCTTGCTTCCTTTCTCTTAACTTGAAGGATCCTGACTGGGCCAGACTGGGTTCCTGGCTTGAGGATTGCAGCGGGTGTAATAACTAATCGAGGAGGACGAACTTGTCTTGCGGCTATTGTCAGCCGCGAGCTGGGCGTACCTTGTATTGTGGGTACAAAAGATGCGACTGAGAAACTTCAAACTGGTGACACACATACTATCGACTGTTCAAATGGAAGCACCGGTTTGGTTTAGTGAGTGCTCGTAGAGACGGGTGATTGAGAAGTGCTTGTTGTGTTGCTCACCTTCAACTTCTTGCATCTTTTGTTTATCTTTCTTTGCACTTTCTCTATGGTAGTCCCGGTGAAGCAAATTGAACGCAACACGGTAAGTGTTACTTTAGCCTTTAGCTGCTTGTGTCTATTTTGCGCGATGTGTAAATGCTCCACTAATTGTTGCTTGCTGCTGAAGCCGTCAAGCTTGAGTGTGAGGACTTGTCCTATGTTAAAGACAAGATGGGCCTCAAGAATGTCGACTTGATGGTTCCTTTCTGCCGCAAAGCAGATGAGGTTATACAGCTACTGAAAGAGAATGGCCTCCAACAGGGGAAGGATGGGCTCAAAGTTTGGGTCATGTGTGAGCTCCCATAGAATGTATTTGCCATAGATGAGTTTGCCGAGGTCTTTGATGGGGTTTAGCATTGGTAGCAATGACCTGACGCAGTGGTGCCTTGGGGTGGATAGGGATTCGGGCATTCTTGCTGGACTCTATTCGACGAAGACGAAGATAACACCGCGGTGCGAGAAGCAATCTCTCTTGCCATAAAAGATGCTCACAGTAATGGGAAAGAAGAGGGAATCTGTTGCCAAGCACCAAGTGACAAGCCACATTTTGCTCGATTTCTTGTGGACTTGGGCATTGATAGTATTTCCTTGACTCCTGACGCAGTGTTACAGGCTTTGGATGTAGTATCTGCTGCTGAAAGTGAACATATTGTGCAAGAGGAGATCAGCAAGGTAATTACTGGGGGAAAGATTGTTGGTGAAAAGAAGACTACAAATACAGCACTCAAGGCTTGAAAAGAAAGATACAAGGTAAAACTCATGTAATAGGCGCAGCCGCGACATAGCTACACAAGATGACTCCCAAAGAATGGGAATTTAAATGATAAGTTTGTATCAACGACTACCTTTACCGTCATACTTTCGTCACAATCGTCATCGCTGAGCTTGAGATGTAGCCACCTCCATCAAGTACCATACACGAGTAATGTCTGTAACAAAGAGAATGGAAGTGAAAGAGGTTCGTCTGATACATCACTTTCATTTGAGCAGGACTATAGTTAGGTTAGTTGCACGCCTTGAAATTGAATCGGCCTGACATCTTTTATTGCTTCGCCAGTTATGTGTTGTTTCGCTCAAACCCAAAGTATTGGATTAGTGCTGCAACAGTTAGTATGAAAAGGCGAGATATATTGGTAGAATCAGGTGGATAGAAGTAGAAGCAGATGATAACATGTATGTTTCTGTTGAGGTTCTCATTTGCTCCCTCATTGTTCAGGAAGAGACTGACTGCTCATTGCTTCATCTGCCCTAAAGTATGATGGATGGTTTCCATTCGTCTTAGTGCTTGTATTCAACAACCCTCTCCCACTCCCGTAATGCGGTCGGCCATTCAGCCGCTCTGCTTATTCGGCCTTCAACTCTCTATACATAAATGATAGCAGACAATGCGAGTCTACATCCCTCAATGTAGCAGCAACAGCTTAGACCGGAAACCGATTCGAACCCATTTCTCGTAGTGCGGCTGGGTCATTCTCTCTTTAGTTTCACTTCATTCGCTTCTTTCTTCATGCGTCTACTGGATTTCGACAGAATGGACATACTGGATCCTTCGATCTTTCCATCACGATTCTGCGCTTCTTCCTTCTCGCAATGCCTAAGCACATCCATTGAATATCATTTTATGTTGATCAAAGCAGCGGGATATCCGTAGCCAACGAGGGTATCCGACAATTATATACGTGGAAGAAGAGCCGGGCCAGCTGTTACCTTCAATTGAGATTGTAGCTGTTTCTATGATAAAACACGTAAGTATTATGATGCTTACAGCTACTGTGAATGCATCCATATCCACAGACCGCAGCAAGTGCAATCACTCGGAAGTAAGTGTGGAACTTTTCTACCACTTCGTTATCCTTTCCTGGTTATCATCAATTATGTGGTCAGCCTTATTCAGCTTTTTCAGAATCCAAGTTTCCGAAATGCTTCCGCCGCCTCCCTCTGTGGACTTTTCGTAGCATCAGCGGCAGCCTGGTGTCCACGAAGAGCGGCTGCGAAGTCATCCTTGCTGACTAATCCATCTCGATAACACAACTTTAGCAAATCCACTGACATATTATCACCAAGGTTGGCGGCGATGATTAGATGTTTCACTGCCCTAGCATGCCTGCCATTTTTCAGCTCTATAAATCCAAGATTGTGCCTCGCTTTTGGATGTCCACCAATGGCAGCCTCTTCCAAATGATGAACTTCCTTTTTCTCGTCCTTCTCGACACCAAGCCCCTCATGATACATATCTGATAGACTAAAATGAGCTCCCACATCTCCCAATTCAGTCGCCTTTGAATAATAACCAAATGCACTGATGTAATCCCCTTCACTCTCGCAATCAAAACCTTTGTGGCGCATCGCTTCTGGATCATTCGCTTCTATCCTTTTCATAAGATTCCTTCTGTATTCCTCCTTCGACATGTCTGTTGGATGTCGACAGAATGGACATATTGGAGCCTTCGATCCCTGACTCTCTCGCATGATGTAAGCAAAACTGCAGCCATCACATATCACTTTACTACAACATCCCGTCAAAATAGTTTTACATGGATCAATCGGTAGCGGTAACAAACAGATCGGGCAGTCGCCCTCATGGCTGCTTTCGGGCTGCTTGAATAAAATTTCATCACGTAAATCAGCCGCTCTCCTCTTGCACTCCTTTTTGTGTTGCGGTCTGTGATCTTTTTGACATTTATCGCTGCAATATCTGACAAGATCACAAGCGGCACATTGCTTCAATTTTATGTCATCAGCTTCGGCAATGCCGCAGCCGGCACAACAAAGCATCATCATCATGTCTTTCTCGCTCTCAGCGTTATCTGCGCTCATTTTTTTAATGACAATAATATTGCCAGCCATGCCATGTGCCACACCGACCACCACCATCAACAAGCTACAATAGTTGCTTCTGTCTTCTGCTTTTGTCCCCTTTGAATTTTGGCGACAAACGGAATCACTAAATGGCAGATGCTTTTGTAATGGGAGTGCGCACTATATGGGACACCACACAAAACACAAAGGTCACACGCTGTGCCAACCAGCCTCTCTCTCTCTCTCTCTCTAGTGGTTACTAGCTGGAGCTATAGGAGTAGCCACAGCTATAGCTGCTCCTATAGCGGAATTAGCACTACCTCTCCTTAGTTATAACGTCACCAATACCATGTCGCGTGACCTGACCAATGGACTCGAACCCATAAGCAGTACTTGAACCTGCATGCCGAAAGCGTAATTACTATGAGTAGCCACACTGACGCATGTAATAGCTGGTAGTATGGTGACACCATCGTCATGGTCGTCTCCTTTTTGTCGTTTTTTGTGATTTGTGTTTTTTGGGAGAAAAGGGAAGTGAAAAATGAGAGGAGCTACTAACAAACTCCTAACTAAATGCAGCATAGGTACAGTGAAGTCGCTCGAACTATACCCCCCGGGGGGTATAAGAATTTCAGGCTAGGCTGAGATTTAGGGGGGTATAAGTCGAATATGTCAGCTAGCTTCTCCTAGTAATTAGGGAGGGGGGTATAAGAACTTGGACCCTAGGCTGAGATTTTGAGGGGGGGTATAGGCAAGTTTGGGGGGTATAGTTCGAGCGACTTCACTGTACCTATAGCTACAGCTATAGCTGTAGGACCCTACATAGGAATTAGTACTTTTCTAGCTAAGCCTATAGCCTATAGCTCCAGCCACTGACCACTCTAGAGAGAGAGCACCCTCAAGAAGGCCTCTCGTCATAAATGGGACTCCTCACAGAGGAGCCTCTGCATTTATGCAGAGACCCTCCTCTTTTTTGTCCAAAATCCGTGCGACGGCTCTGCAACTTGCCCTCAAAACCTCTCCTACGGCCGATTTGCACCATGTCGATGTCATCGCCCACACTACACCAACAACAGCGACCCATAGCTTAAATTGTACACAATACCCAACTGAATCATAGTGCAACGGCTTTCTGCTGCAGCATTTGGACTCTACACCAAAAATAACTATTTATTATTTTGTTAGGGCATTAACATGGGCATTTAATAAAATTCATTTCATCCCCCCTCCATGCATTCCTTCAATAAATATAGTCTCACACTGTTATATGTGATAGTATGAAGTTATTGTATTGTTTTCAGGGCGCCACTCCACTGTTTATTGGTTGGTTGTTGCATTTTACTGTGTTTTTTATGTGCACATCTTGTGTAAATGGTGTTTTGGGAGCATGGGGGGGCTTTATTATCCCACCCAAGTAGTAGAATTATTAATTCATATCATGGTTGGTTGAGGAGAGGCGCTGGGGGGTTGCCATTATTGTTTGTCTCTCCACATGAACACATCTAAGGTTTAGGAGGCCAAAAATGCCCAAAATCAGTGTTGTGCTAATTAATTGATGAGTGAAGATTGCAATGGACATACCTTGCTCTGGAGTTGTTCATTGGGTTGTTGGTAGTGATATTGTAGCGCGGCTTCTTTGGAGATGGAGGGTTGGTCGACGTATTCATCGTCATCGGTTGTGGCGGTGAATTTGACGCTCAAAATCGTCGATTTTTGGCACTCATAATGATATTATTGAGCTTAGTTCTCCCCATTTCCCCGCCATTGCTGGGCGCAAACGGTGACAAATACCCCTAGGAACAATAGCGCAAAATGTTCAAAGGCAATTCGCCGACATGGTGCCGCTATGTGGAAAGATGCCGTAGGATGGGTTTCACCGTAGTGAGGTGACTAACAAAATGGATGAAGAAAATTGCAGAACCTCCACACCTCCGGTAGCTCCCCATTTAACTAGTAAATTGTTAGTGAGCTCCTAAATTGAATTTCCAAAACAATGCAGGGCCTCAGCACTTGTGCTGAGTCCTCCTAGTGGTCACTAGCTGGAGCTATAGGAGTGGCCACAGCTATAGCTGCTCCTATAGCGGACTATGGCCTACCTGTCAGTAGTTGTAACGTCACCAATACCATATCGCATGACCTGACCAATGGACTCGAACCCATAAGCAGCACTTGAACCTACATGCCAATCGCGTAATTAGTGTGAGTAGCCACACTGACGCATGTAATAGCTGGTAGTATGGTGACACCATCGTCATGGTCATCTCCTTTTTGTCGTTTTTTGTGATTTGTGTTTTTTGGGAGAAAAGGGAAGTGAAAAATGAGAGGAGCTACTAACAAACTCCTAACTAAATGCAGCATAGGTACCTATAGCTACAGCTATAGCTGTAGGACCCTACATAGGAATTAGTACTTTTCTAGCTATATCCTATAGCCTATAGCTCCAGCCACTGACCACTAGTGACTCAGACAGGTGTCTGAAGGTCCTGTACAGGGTGCCTCTAGAGAGAGAGGGCTTGACTTCGAGGGTCTATTAGGATACATGTAAGTAGGTGGCTGTCGTGGGCGGTGGGCCTGCGGTGGGCTGGCCGATGGCGGCCGAGCGATCGAAGCGCGTGGGTGGTGGGTTGAAGCTTCTGAAGACGATGCGACACTTTTGTCAGAAATGGTGGCGATGCGCATCCTTTTGTTTTGTCAGGAGGCGAGGATAAGTAAGTAAGTAGGTACTACATACTTATTCTCCAGATCCAAGTACTCACTCAAGAAAAGGAGTCATGAAGTGTTATTGCAACCTTGCGCTTAAGGTTTGGGGAGATTGAGAGAGGGTGTCGATTGCTCTTGTGATAGTGATAGGAAGAGAGTCAGTAAGGGTACTTAAGGGTAAGGATAAGGAGTCAGTATAGTATCAGCATCAGGTAAATGTATATGTCATTAAAACTGAAACAGATACTTCATGCGAAAAACTTCCTAATCCCCCTGAAAGCTAATCTGTAGCTTAGTGCATCCGAAGGCAAATCGTAGCCATTTAGACTGAAAATGCGAAATGTTCCGCTTCTTCTTGACAACATCTCATCTCCCGCTCCCGATGAAGCGAGACTAGCTCTAGCTGAGCAAATTACAAGCAGCTAGTACAGTGGATCAGTCTAATTCGACCGAGCTGCTGTTACAGCCACAGCCTTTTCCTTTTGCCTCCACATCCACACCTCTCTGCCGCCTCCCTCTGGGGGCTTTTCGTCGCATCATGGCAGCCAGATGAGCACGTAGAGCTGATGCAAAATCGTCCTTACCCTTACTGTTACTGATTAGCCCCTCTATATATAGAAGTAGAAGCTTGACATCTCCAATGAAGAATCACGACCCAAATTTGCGGTGATGATGAGATGTTTCACCACTCCGTTCTCCTTCCATGATCCTCCTCTACCTCTACGCATCCAAGATTACATCTAGCATCAGGATCGGGATGTCCACCACCACCAATGGCAGCCCTTTCTAAATGGTGCAATTCGTTTTCCTCATTTTTCTCAACTCCGTAGCTTTATCCTAATGCTCCCAAATGCAGCTGCCTAGTCCAACATTCAACTTCATCTTCGAGGCGCCTCCCACCTCTCCTATTTGGCACATCGCAATGGGATCATTTTCCTCTATCCTTTTCAACAGGATCATTTCGATTTCTTTGTTGCTTTGTGGGCGGAGATGGAGATCCAAGATATATTGGTGACACGGCAGAATAAGAGGGGGAACAATGGGCTTGGGCGAATATATGAAGACAAAATATTGTCAAAGAGGAAGACAATGACAGATGCTAAAACTATGACTATGTTGAACACTTTCAACAATGGGTGAATCTGACTATAGAGGATTAGGCGAGGGGAAAAATTCCAATCGGACTGAAACGACAGACTAAGACAGACTAAACTCTTGAACTTGACGGTAGAGACAGACTATGATCCATACCATTGAGCCGCTTTTGCTTCGTCCCTATTGGGGCTTTTCGTATCATCAATTGCAGCCCGGTGTGCACGAAGAGCAGAGGCAAAATCTTCCTTGCTGACTAATCCACCTCTGTATGCCATCTTGACATTTTCCAGTGAATCATCTTCTCCTAGTTTGGCGGCGATGATCCAATGCTTTACTGCCCTATCAGTCCTGCCAATACTCATCTCATTACATCCAAGATTGTGTCTAGCGGTGGGATGTCCACCAATAGCAGCCTGTTCCGAATGATACAATTGCATTTTCTCGTCCTTCACAACACCTTGTTCAAACTGATGCATAACTGATAATTCATAATGCGCTCCCTCATGTCCCAATCCCGATGCCTTTTTGTAATACTCAAACGCAGCTTCATAGTCTCCATCGCGGTATCGCATCTTACCCAATCTGTAAATTGCAGTTGGGTCATTCGCCTCTGCTCTCTTCGTAAGATTCCTCTTGAATTCGTCTTCCGATGGTGTTGGATGTCGACAAAATGGACATTTGTGCTGGAGAGATCCCTCCAGCTCCCGCATCTTATTGGCATAATCGCAACCATCACAAATAATTTTGCTGCAACATGGCATCAGAAAAGAATTTTTTGGATCATTCGAAAGCGGCAAACAACAGATGGGACAGTCGCCATGATGATTACCCTCGGGTTGCTTGAACAAAATTTCGTCACGTAATTCAGCGGCTCTCTTCTTGCACTCCTTTTTGTGCTGTGACCTGTGATCCCGCTGGCATTTAATGCTACAATATCTTGCAAGATGGCAAGCGGAGCAGTCCTTCAATAAGATGTCATCCACTTCGGCAATGCCGCAAGAGGCACAACATGCCTTGTCTCTCCCTACTTCTGCACTCATCGTGGTGAAATGATATTATCGCCGCCTCGTCAATGATGGTTATGGAATGTTATTATTATTAGACGCCTCCGAGATAGAGATCGTCACTACTTGCGCTCCACTATTAAGGCAAGAGTGCATCGTGAAAGATTTGCTTGAGCGCTGAGAATTAGAATCAAGGGCTAGCATCATCTTCGGGGGGCATTGCCCCCCTCAATGAGGGGTGCTGTCTTGTAAACACAATGCACTTTTGTTTCGAGTTCAGCCCGTAGCCCCCTATTTAGTTTGGAGCCCTTGAGACACAGTCACGCCACTCACCACAAAAAAGAGACGTTGACCATGGGAAACAATGCGCTAGCCTCGAGTCTTGGTATGAGACGCTAATGAATAAGTAGCCCTGAGCGTCAAAGATAAATTCAGAGATAAAGCAGTAATAATAATACAGCAGCATAACCCTAGTAGCAATGCCGACGGCTCAATATCCCGGCGACAACGAAGAAGAAGGTGAAGGTGCACCTACCTCCTCTTCATCTTCATCATCAAATGATGGCACGTCAAATAATTCGGCACAGCGCACAAAGAAACGATCCAAACGAAAAGTCAGCACCATCAACAATGACGACGATAGCGATGAAGAGGATTATTTTTCCACGAGTTCTTCAGCAGTCGTTGCAACCGTCACAAAGAGCCACGAGGATGCGGCTGATGATAATTCTCAAAATGATGATGACGAGCAATTGATTGTTGGTACGTCAAAATTGCCCCTTCTCAATATGAAGGATAACAGCAGCAATGATGGCGATGAAACTAATAATGATAGTTTGAGTGATGGCAATGATAATTGCGAGGGGGCAGGCAGATGTTGGTCATGCTTCATCCACCTCAACAATAACGATACCGCAAATAAAAATGGTGGACAACGCACCAGCAGCGCCTCCTTTTTCACGACACATGAACATCCCCTTCTGTCAATCCCAGTATGCTCCATCTGCAATGATCGAGCGGAGGCTGTGGAGGGGAAAGTGATTGATGCTCAGTTGCAAAGTGTCAATGATGGTACAAATAATGACATGGTCAATTTTGGTGGAGCAGGGAGCAGCGGTGGGGATGACGATAATATTACAGCAGCAGCAATGATGAATAATGATGGTCAGCCAGAAGAAACTGAAGCCAATGCCTGCTCATGGTGCGGTCTCATGGTCGAATCTGATTCATCCTCTCATTCCACCTCCTCGTCCATTCACTCTCCATCCAACAGATTGGCTATTGTGGGAGGTGTCGAACAAACTCAATCATCTTCAGTCTATCTAGATGATATTCAATTAGGAGACGAAGGATCCAATGAGCTGCTCTTATGTGATACTTGCCCACGTGGGATGTGTGTCAAGTGCTGTGCGGTGAGTCTGGGTGGCCATGTCGATGCGTTGAAGGCGGTACGACAAGTTTGTGATGGAGATGAGGGAGAGTGGAAGTGTTGTTATTGCAATCCTACGGAGTTTTTGGGGAGGCTGAGAGAGGAGTATCAATTGGTTTGTTGTGAGCGGGATGAACAGCAATAGCAGCCTCCTCTGATCTCTCTATCGCATTGACCAGTTTAGACGGAGTATTACGAAGCGAAATGTGTTACTCCAACTCCACACAGCAATCAGCTCGATCGATAGGGTGTAGTAGAAGAGCTCTGCAAGTTAAACTGTGTCCATCGACCTCTTAGTTGTCGAGAATGAGCATTCGCTATGACGGAGGTCGGATCTTGGCTGAGATTCTAAAATGCTAGCAAATCGCTAGATAAATGAGGCCAAAAAAATTCGAAACATGCTCAAATGATGTCACATGGAAGTTGTCGATTCTATGGCTCTGAGGGGTCGAATGGATGCGTGTTGGCATGCGTTCGACTCCTCAACACCGTGCGAATCGAATGGAGCCCAACACACATCCATTCGACCCCTCAAGTACGAGGGAGCCCCTCTAAAGTCAGACAATCGCTCGGACGAGTAGTCGACCAATTCACACAACCAGCACATGAATCGTAAACTAGAGGAGAAGAGCTTTTCATTGGTAGTCTTGGATTTACTGTAGAGTTAATATTTAATTAGCCTATCTATTTCCAAAAAAATAGCCATTTTAAGGTTAAGGGGGTACACCTAGTTAGCGTCACCACCCATAACAGCATCAAACCCCACTCTCGAATAATTCGGTGGTATACAGCCTCGGTTGTGTCAAGATTCAAGATTGTACCGTTAGCATCACAACACAGGTTACACTTACACTTTCTTCTTCTTCTTCTTCGTCTTCGTGTTCATGATGATGATTCTTCCAGGTAGATCTTAGTCTCAAGCAGTATGTAACTGTAATAAGAGTAACAGCTCGAAAGATTTGGAATAGACGAAATAGGGCTGTGATAGTGGGCGTTTAAAAAGACGATGGGCGGCGCCCACGTGGGCGCTCACCTTGGATAAAATAGCGCACCATATTTGGCCATTTTCGTGTCAAAATCAGGCCATTTTCGTAGAAAATAGGGTAAAAATTGACCAAAATCACCTCACCTAAACAACACAACGGTGGGTGGCGCCCACCGCCCACTATACCCACAGCCCTAACGAGTACCAGTCTAAAACTAATCTGTCCCGTTGAGAAGAGTCTGTCCTGTTGAGGTGAATTTCCGGACTGTCGTTCCGAGCTCCTCCCCGGTCGATTTGAATGGAACCAAGCCAGAGGGAGTTAGCTAGGGTGTTGTAGTAGAGGTCTGAATACTTGGTTGGGGCCACTGCATCGTTTAGGAGACCATTGAGAGCAATTGTAGATCTACGAGTAGTAGGGCTTAGAAGACTTTTTACCAAAGTAAGTTGGTGCTATATTGTTACACAATAGGAGTTTTTGTAGATAATGTCCGTATTTCGATCTCTCTTCATCAAGCATAACATAGCGAATCAAAAGATAGTTGCGTGGAGCTTGAGGTAAGGAGCTGTTTGGATTTCCACGTACGTAATCTCTGACTTGGTTAGAATTTGGAATCTTCCATCTGAAAGCAGAATGAAATAGTGAGCTCTTCGTTGTTCTTCTTCGTTGTTCTTCTTTGTTCCTCTGGTGTGTCGCAGCGACTGCTGCGGCACCAGAGGAACAAAGAGGGGAGCAAGCTACCTAGTCCGGCGCAAGCTCCCCATCGTAGTATTTGCTGGCTTCTTTGCCAGGTGCCTGGTGGAGTTTGGCTCTCGTAAGTTCAGAGCGAAGATACATTATCTACAAAAACTCCTATTGTGTAACAATATAGCACCAACTTACTTTGGTAAAAAGTCTTCTAAGCCCTACTACTCGTAGATCTACAAATTCATGATGATGATTCTTCCAGGTAGATCTTAGTCTCAAGCAGTATGTAACTGTAATAAGAGTAACAGCTCGAAAGATTTGGAATAGACGAAATAGGGCTGTGATAGTGGGCGTTTAAAAAGACGATGGGCGGCGCCCACGTGGGCGCTCACCTTGGATAAAATAGCGCACCATATTTGGCCATTTTCGTGTCAAAATCAGGCCATTTTCGTAGAAAATAGGGTAAAAATTGACCAAAATCACCTCACCTAAACAACACAACGGTGGGTGGCGCCCACCGCCCACTATACCCACAGCCCTAACGAGTACCAGTCTAAAACTAATCTGTCCCGTTGAGAAGAGTCTGTCCTGTTGAGGTGAATTTCCGGACTGTCGTTCCGAGCTCCTCCCCGGTCGATTTGAATGGAACCAAGCCAGAGGGAGTTAGCTAGGGTGTTGTAGTAGAGGTCTGAATACTTGGTTGGGGCCACTGCATCGTTTAGGAGACCATTGAGAGCAGTGTCCCGTTGGATGTAAAAGATGAGGTGAATTTGACCGAACAGAAAAATATTTTAGAAATTTAGCACATTTTTCACACTATCTTTGCCCTGTCTCGATCTCGGTCAATTTGCAGCCGATTAAGCCGCCCACTGAAGCTGCTTGAAGGCACAACCGATTTTGACCGAGATCGAGGCATGCAAAGTAACAGGACAGACTCAAAATTCATCAAAATTTACCAAAATCAATGAAATTGCTCTCGACGCGGCCACAATATATTACTCCACACTGCACATGGCGACAAACCCAGCACGCGTAGTCGATAGAGCATTACTTCAGCTCGAGTGAGCTTCAATGGGCGACTTAATCGGCCGCATATTGACCCAGATCAAAGCACGCAAAGATGAGGTGAAAATGACGGACAGAATAGTTTTAGACTGGTAGATTGGCATTGAAATTGATGGTAGAAACGAAAAAGTTGTGCAGCAGATGGCTACAGCTACGGACGGAAGTAGATTTTGGCTAGCTATACTATTCTGGACAACTAAAACAGAACATGTGAAGAGATAAGCATGTGACGCAATCGCAATACAAACTTACATATAAAAGACTACTATTTAGAAAATTTCATCCGCACCTCAAACTCACTCAACTACACAGGACAGGGAACACTGTTATCGCAATAACGCCCAGGTAGTGGCGAGTTAGGGCAGTTCCTTGAATTACGAGCACGACAAGCACTTCGACAAAAGTTAGCTGCTTGATTTTGCGCTCTTCCGCAAAACTTCCCAGACGCAATGCGTCTGCCTGCAGCCGGACAACTACGTCTACCACAATAAAGCCCAGGAGCGTTCGTTAGACTATTGCAATTCCTGAAGGTACCAGCACAACAAGCCTCATCTCGACAATAGTCACGAGCTCCACTTCCAGTTCTGTCACAAAACTCCCCAGTCGCAATGCATGTTACTGTTGGCTTCGTAGAGGGCGATTCAGACGGACCCAAGCTTGGATTTGCAGACGGAACCAAGCTTGGCTTTGCAGACGGAATCAAGCTTGGCGTTGCAGACGGAACCAAACTAGGCTTTGCAGACGGAACCAAGCTTGGCTTTGCAGACGGAATCAAGCTTGGCTTTGTAGAGGGCGACTCAGACGGACGCATGCTTGGCTTTGTAGAGGGCGATCCAGACGGAACCAGACTCGGCTTAGTTGATGGTTTTACAGACTCAGACGGGGCCAAACTTGGCTTTGCAGAAGGCAATTCAGACGGACGGAAGCTTGGCTTTGCAGATGGTTTCACAGATGCGGACGGAGCCAAACTTGGCTGAGAACTTGGTGCCTTTGAAGACTTTGACTTGGAAGATTTGGGAGACTTGGTACTCTTGGAGCATTTGCTGCCAGGAGTAGTATGAGCCCTGGTGCCCCCCTCTGCCTCAGCGGAGGATGGGGCCTTGCTCTTGGCCTTGACAGTAGAAGGAGCTTTGCTCCCCTTGGTAGTGGTAGAGGAAATGAGCAATGGTTCAGGGCAATCTTCTTCTAGGACGGCAAAGTTGCTAACCGTGTTGTTCTTCGCAGCAATGCCGATGCCGGTAGAAACGCACAACACGAGAAGGAACGTGCTGAGGCCGACAATGATTTTGCTACGCTTGCTACCAATACCAAACCAATCAAAGTACCCCTTTTGATCTTGAGCGTCGTCACGGAGGGCAAAGGGAAGCTCGGTGTCGGTGGTATCATCGCCTCCAAAAGAAGCAGGTAGTCCGGTGCTTGTGGCAATTACCTCAACATCAGGAGAGTATGCATCGTTCGATTCAGAAATCATGATTGATGTTGGTGAGATAACTGGCGGTGGAAATCTATGTCTGCCGAGGAAGGATGAAAGGCAAAGAACGCGGCGTGAGCGTGAGATTGATATTCAGGCAGTGGATTAGTATGAGCGGCAACCAGCCACACAATAAAGAAGAAATACTACAACTACAACACCTGCACCTGCTTGGCAATAACAAACTTACTTTGACTTGTTCAAACGGAGGCAAAAAATATGAGCTTTGTAGAGAGGGGAGGGCGGAGAGTGAGTGTGAGAGAGGCCAAGTTGAACATGCAAATGAATATATGAAAGAAGAAGTGCTCCGTAGCTCATGTCGTCTAGAATTATTCTGAACGCGACCGACGCCGACGCCGACCCTTGCATCCTCTGCGTAATATCCGCGTTCAAATATTAATAATATCAGAGGAGTACTTGGTCTTGCAGCTGATCAACCCCCTTCTACACTACCATAGCCCCTGACAATACATGTGTAGATGCGCATATTAGACTGCGTCGGAGTAGCCCTACCTGCACCTGCTGACGCCGGGCTCTATCTCTTCATAATTATTAAAGGATGAGCGGAGGAACAAACTTACTTTGACTTGTTCAAACGAGGGCAAAAAAATTATGACTTGTTGCGTAAGTACAGCAGCTACACGCTACACAACAAAGTGCCGCTACACGACAAAGTGCCGCTACACGACAAAGTGCCGATGAGGTGAGAAATAATTGACTGTTTCCTGCTCATTTGAATTCATTACGCTCGTTTCTGAGAGTTCCGAGTACCTACCTACCATACACACGTTCAATAGCGAGGGTCATTGTCGCTGTTTGGACAAATCAGCTAATAGTACTAAAAAGTGTGTCCTCGCGACACTAATGGCAAGAAAGTTTCCCATAGAAAGTATTAGGGATGTACAGAATTTGGGGATATCCTTCAACAAGATCTGCAGGATCCTCCAAATATTTGGATGAAGTTTGATATAGCGAGGGTCATTGTCGTCGTTTGGACAAATCAGCTAATAGTACTAAAAAGTTTGTCCTCGCGACACTGATGGCAAGAAAGTTTCCCATAGAAAGTATTAGGGATGTACAGAATTTAGAGGATATCCTTCTTAAGCCAATGATTGGAAAAGTTGAAGATCCAATTATCAAGAGATCTCTTGGGAGGAAGCAGACATTGATGGTTTTTTATACTCGAGATGGATCTGACAAACGCACAAAGACGATTCTTACGCCAGACGCAGATGCAGCTAAACCTTGCTTCAGTGATGAAGATGCTTGCAAAATTGCGGAATGGTGTGTTAAGATAGAGGATCATTACAGCAAACATCATGGACATTCGACTCCAATGGATATTGAGTGGGCGAAGGATGGAATTGCTGGGGACTTGTTCATTGTACAAGTACAAGCTCGTCCAGAGACAGGTAAGTGAAATGAAGCAGGACGAAAGGAGATTCTTGTTTGATAAGTTTGTACAGTTTCTCTGATGTAGCTTTCGCTTCATTTGAATCTGATGTAATGTGTGCAGTGAGATCGGCTCAGATGGCAAATCTTCTCAAGGCAAATACAAGTGACAGAACACAATCCACCTATCATCGAAGGTAGTGCAATCGGCTCCGAAGCTGCTTTTGGTCGGGTCCGTGTGATACGTGATGTGAGCGAAGTATCAACTATTAAGCCGGGAGAGATCTTGTTGGCTGACATGACGGGTGTGGTGAATTGAAGTGGATAAATGATGATGTAGAATTAAGCTTATCTTGCTTCCTTTCTCTTAACTTGAAGGATCCTGACTGGGCCAGACTGGGTTCCTGGCTTGAGGATTGCAGCGGGTGTAATAACTAATCGAGGAGGACGAACTTGTCTTGCGGCTATTGTCAGCCGCGAGCTGGGCGTACCTTGTATTGTGGGTACAAAAGATGCGACTGAGAAACTTCAAACTGGTGACACACATACTATCGACTGTTCAAATGGAAGCACCGGTTTGGTTTAGTGAGTGCTCGTAGAGACGGGTGATTGAGAAGTGCTTGTTGTGTTGCTCACCTTCAACTTCTTGCATCTTTTGTTTATCTTTCTTTGCACTTTCTTTATGGTAGTCCCGGTGAAGCAAACTGAACGCAACACGGTAAGTGTTACTTTAGCCTTTAGCTGCTTGTGTCTATTTTGCGCGATGTGTAAATGCTCCACTAATTGTTGCTTGCTGCTGAAGCCGTCAAGCTTGAGTGTGAGGACTTGTCCTATGTTAAAGACAAGATGGGCCTCAAGAATGTCGACTTGATGGTTCCTTTCTGCCGCAAAGCAGATGAGGTTATACAGCTACTGAAAGAGAATGGCCTCCAACAGGGGAAGGATGGGCTCAAAGTTTGGGTCATGTGTGAGCTCCCATAGAATGTATTTGCCATAGATGAGTTTGCCGAGGTCTTTGATGGGGTTTAGCATTGGTAGCAATGACCTGACGCAGTGGTGCCTTGGGGTGGATAGGGATTCGGGCATTCTTGCTGGACTCTATTCGACGAAGACGAAGATAACACCGCGGTGCGAGAAGCAATCTCTCTTGCCATAAAAGATGCTCACAGTAATGGGAAAGAAGAGGGAATCTGTTGCCAAGCACCAAGTGACAAGCCACATTTTGCTCGATTTCTTGTGGACTTGGGCATTGATAGTATTTCCTTGACTCCTGACGCAGTGTTACAGGCTTTGGATGTAGTATCTGCTGCTGAAAGTGAACATATTGTGCAAGAGGAGATCAGCAAGGTAATTACTGGGGGAAAGATTGTTGGTGAAAAGAAGACTACAAATACAGCACTCAAGGCTTGAAAAGAAAGATACAAGGTAAAACTCATGTAATAGGCGCAGCCGCGACATAGCTACACAAGATGACTCCCAAAGAATGGGAATTTAAATGATAAGTTTGTATCAACGACTACCTTTACCGTCATACTTTCGTCACAATCGTCATCGCTGAGCTTGAGATGTAGCCACCTCCATCAAGTACCATACACGAGTAATGTCTGTAACAAAGAGAATGGAAGTGAAAGAGGTTCGTCTGATACATCACTTTCATTTGAGCAGGACTATAGTTAGGTTAGTTGCACGCCTTGAAATTGAATCGGCCTGACATCTTTTATTGCTTCGCCAGTTATGTGTTGTTTCGCTCAAACCCAAAGTATTGGATTAGTGCTGCAACAGTTAGTATGAAAAGGCGAGATATATTGGTAGAATCAGGTGGATAGAAGTAGAAGCAGATGATAACATGTATGTTTCTGTTGAGGTTCTCATTTGCTCCCTCATTGTTCAGGAAGAGACTGACTGCTCATTGCTTCATCTGCCCTAAAGTATGATGGATGGTTTCCATTCGTCTTAGTGCTTGTATTCAACAACCCTCTCCCACTCCCGTAATGCGGTCGGCCATTCAGCCGCTCTGCTTATTCGGCCTTCAACTCTCTATACATAAATGATAGCAGACAATGCGAGTCTACATCCCTCAATGTAGCAGCAACAGCTTAGACCGGAAACCGATTCGAACCCATTTCTCGTAGTGCGGCTGGGTCATTCTCTCTTTAGTTTCACTTCATTCGCTTCTTTCTTCATGCGTCTACTGGATTTCGACAGAATGGACATACTGGATCCTTCGATCTTTCCATCACGATTCTGCGCTTCTTCCTTCTCGCAATGCCTAAGCACATCCATTGAATATCATTTTATGTTGATCAAAGCAGCGGGATATCCGTAGCCAACGAGGGTATCCGACAATTATATACGTGGAAGAAGAGCCGGGCCAGCTGTTACCTTCAATTGAGATTGTAGCTGTTTCTATGATAAAACACGTAAGTATTATGATGCTTACAGCTACTGTGAATGCATCCATATCCACAGACCGCAGCAAGTGCAATCACTCGGAAGTAAGTGTGGAACTTTTCTACCACTTCGTTATCCTTTCCTGGTTATCATCAATTATGTGGTCAGCCTTATTCAGCTTTTTCAGAATCCAAGTTTCCGAAATGCTTCCGCCGCCTCCCTCTGTGGACTTTTCGTAGCATCAGCGGCAGCCTGGTGTCCACGAAGAGCGGCTGCGAAGTCATCCTTGCTGACTAATCCATCTCGATAACACAACTTTAGCAAATCCACTGACATATTATCACCAAGGTTGGCGGCGATGATTAGATGTTTCACTGCCCTAGCATGCCTGCCATTTTTCAGCTCTATAAATCCAAGATTGTGCCTCGCTTTTGGATGTCCACCAATGGCAGCCTCTTCCAAATGATGAACTTCCTTTTTCTCGTCCTTCTCGACACCAAGCCCCTCATGATACATATCTGATAGACTAAAATGAGCTCCCACATCTCCCAATTCAGTCGCCTTTGAATAATAACCAAATGCACTGATGTAATCCCCTTCACTCTCGCAATCAAAACCTTTGTGGCGCATCGCTTCTGGATCATTCGCTTCTATCCTTTTCATAAGATTCCTTCTGTATTCCTCCTTCGACATGTCTGTTGGATGTCGACAGAATGGACATATTGGAGCCTTCGATCCCTGACTCTCTCGCATGATGTAAGCAAAACTGCAGCCATCACATATCACTTTACTACAACATCCCGTCAAAATAGTTTTACATGGATCAATCGGTAGCGGTAACAAACAGATCGGGCAGTCGCCCTCATGGCTGCTTTCGGGCTGCTTGAATAAAATTTCATCACGTAAATCAGCCGCTCTCCTCTTGCACTCCTTTTTGTGTTGCGGTCTGTGATCTTTTTGACATTTATCGCTGCAATATCTGACAAGATCACAAGCGGCACATTGCTTCAATTTTATGTCATCAGCTTCGGCAATGCCGCAGCCGGCACAACAAAGCATCATCATCATGTCTTTCTCGCTCTCAGCGTTATCTGCGCTCATTTTTTTTAATGACAATAATATTGCCAGCCATGCCATGTGCCACACCGACCACCACCATCAACAAGCTACAATAGTTGCTTCTGTCTTCTGCTTTTGTCCCCTTTGAATTTTGGCGACAAACGGAATACACTAAATGGCAGATGCTTTTGTAATGGGAGTGCGCACTATATGGGACACCACACAAAAACACAAAGGTCACACGCTGTGCCAACCAGCCTCTCTCTCTAGAGAGAGAGAGAGAGAGGGCTTGACTTCGAGGGTCTATTAGGATACATGTAAGTAGGTGGCTGTCGTGGGCGGTGGGCCTGCGGTGGGCTGGCCGATGGCGGCCGAGCGATCGAAGCGCGTGGGTGGTGGGTTGAAGCTTCTGAAGACGATGCGACACTTTTGTCAGAAATGGTGGCGATGCGCATCCTTTTGTTTTGTCAGGAGGCGAGGATAAGTAAGTAAGTAGGTACTACATACTTATTCTCCAGATCCAAGTACTCACTCAAGAAAAGGAGTCATGAAGTGTTATTGCAACCTTGCGCTTAAGGTTTGGGGAGATTGAGAGAGGGTGTCGATTGCTCTTGTGATAGTGATAGGAAGAGAGTCAGTAAGGGTACTTAAGGGTAAGGATAAGGAGTCAGTATAGTATCAGCATCAGGTAAATGTATATGTCATTAAAACTGAAACAGATACTTCATGCGAAAAACTTCCTAATCCCCCTGAAAGCTAATCTGTAGCTTAGTGCATCCGAAGGCAAATCGTAGCCATTTAGACTGAAAATGCGAAATGTTCCGCTTCTTCTTGACAACATCTCATCTCCCGCTCCCGATGAAGCGAGACTAGCTCTAGCTGAGCAAATTACAAGCAGCTAGTACAGTGGATCAGTCTAATTCGACCGAGCTGCTGTTACAGCCACAGCCTTTTCCTTTTGCCTCCACATCCACACCTCTCTGCCGCCTCCCTCTGGGGGCTTTTCGTCGCATCATGGCAGCCAGATGAGCACGTAGAGCTGATGCAAAATCGTCCTTACCCTTACTGTTACTGATTAGCCCCTCTATATATAGAAGTAGAAGCTTGACATCTCCAATGAAGAATCACGACCCAAATTTGCGGTGATGATGAGATGTTTCACCACTCCGTTCTCCTTCCATGATCCTCCTCTACCTCTACGCATCCAAGATTACATCTAGCATCAGGATCGGGATGTCCACCACCACCAATGGCAGCCCTTTCTAAATGGTGCAATTCGTTTTCCTCATTTTTCTCAACTCCGTAGCTTTATCCTAATGCTCCCAAATGCAGCTGCCTAGTCCAACATTCAACTTCATCTTCGAGGCGCCTCCCACCTCTCCTATTTGGCACATCGCAATGGGATCATTTTCCTCTATCCTTTTCAACAGGATCATTTCGATTTCTTTGTTGCTTTGTGGGCGGAGATGGAGATCCAAGATATATTGGTGACACGGCAGAATAAGAGGGGGAACAATGGGCTTGGGCGAATATATGAAGACAAAATATTGTCAAAGAGGAAGACAATGACAGATGCTAAAACTATGACTATGTTGAACACTTTCAATAATGGGTGAATCTGACTATAGGATTAGGCGAGGGGAAAAATTCCAATCGGACTGAAACGACAGACTAAGACAGACTAAACTCTTGAACTTGACGGTAGAGACAGACTATGATCCATACCATTGAGCCGCTTTTGCTTCGTCCCTATTGGGGCTTTTCGTATCATCAATTGCAGCCCGGTGTGCACGAAGAGCAGAGGCAAAATCTTCCTTGCTGACTAATCCACCTCTGTATGCCATCTTGACATTTTCCAGTGAATCATCTTCTCCTAGTTTGGCGGCGATGATCCAATGCTTTACTGCCCTATCAGTCCTGCCAATACTCATCTCATTACATCCAAGATTGTGTCTAGCGGTGGGATGTCCACCAATAGCAGCCTGTTCCGAATGATACAATTGCATTTTCTCGTCCTTCACAACACCTTGTTCAAACTGATGCATAACTGATAATTCATAATGCGCTCCCTCATGTCCCAATCCCGATGCCTTTTTGTAATACTCAAACGCAGCTTCATAGTCTCCATCGCGGTATCGCATCTTACCCAATCTGTAAATTGCAGTTGGGTCATTCGCCTCTGCTCTCTTCGTAAGATTCCTCTTGAATTCGTCTTCCGATGGTGTTGGATGTCGACAAAATGGACATTTGTGCTGGAGAGATTCCTCCAGCTCCCGCATCTTATTGGCATAATCGCAACCATCACAAATAATTTTGCTGCAACATGGCATCAGAAAAGAATTTTTTGGATCATTCGAAAGCGGCAAACAACAGATGGGACAGTCGCCATGATGATTACCCTCGGGTTGCTTGAACAAAATTTCGTCACGTAATTCAGCGGCTCTCTTCTTGCACTCCTTTTTGTGCTGTGACCTGTGATCCCGCTGGCATTTAATGCTACAATATCTTGCAAGATGGCAAGCGGAGCAGTCCTTCAATAAGATGTCATCCACTTCGGCAATGCCGCAAGAGGCACAACATGCCTTGTCTCTCCCTACTTCTGCACTCATCGTGGTGAAATGATATTATCGCCGCCTCGTCAATGATGGTTATGGAATGTTATTATTATTAGACGCCTCCGAGATAGAGATCGTCACTACTTGCGCTCCACTATGGTATTAAGGCAAGAGTGCATCGTGAAAGATTTGCTTGAGCGCTGACAATTAGAATCAAAGGCTAGAGCATCATCTTCGGGGGGAAAAGCCCCCCTCAATGAGGGGTGCTGTCTTGTAAACACAATGCACTTTTGTTTCGAGTTCAGCCCGTAGCCCCCTATTTATTTTAGAGCCCTTGAGCCACGAGTCTCATGCCACGACAAAAAGAGACGTTGACCACGGGAAACAATGCGCTGCCTCAGAGTCTTCAGAGCCGCAAATGAATAACCACTGAGAGCAATGCATTAATGGAAAAATAAAGAGATAGAAATAGAAATAATAGCAAAGTCCCTTTGCAGCTACTTTACGAGAGAAGTTGTCGTGTATACCACCTCTAGCTGGATCCTACTAGTACTAGGAATTGTAGATCACATGTCTTCGGTCTTGACAACAACAACAAACACATTAATGCCAGCATCTTCACAATGTCAAGATGTTCGAGCACACCAATTCATAATCATGCAACCCACTAAATATCTTATCCGACAGTTCCAATCCAATAGATCAGACTAAGCCAATCCACTCAGCTGCATTTGCTTCGTCCCTCTGGGGACTTTTCATTGCATCTACGGCAGTCTGATGTGCACGTAGAGCTGCCGCAAGATCCTTCTTGCTGACTAGTCCCCGTCTATAGCTCTTCTTGAGAGATTCCAACGATTTATCATACCCAAGATTGGCAGCAATGATGAAATGTTTCATTGATCTTTCATACTTGCCATTCCTAAACTCTTCACATCCAAGATTGTGCCTCGCAAATGCATGCCCAGCAATAGCAGCCTGTTCTAAATGATGAACTTTCCTTTTCTTGTCCTTCACAACACCTTCCCCCTTATCGAACAAAAGTGATAAGTCAAAGTGCGCTGCCACATGACCCAATCCAGCTGCCTTTTTGTAATACTCAAACGCAGCTTCATAGTCGCCATCGCGGTATCGCATCTTACCCACACGGAAAATTGCTTCAGGATCATTTGCCTCCACTCTCTTCATAATATTCCTTTCTAATTCAATCTTCCTTTCGAATTTTTCCTCCGATACTGGTGCTGGATGTCGGCAAAATGGACATTTTTGCTGGAGAGATTCCTCCAGCTCTCGAATCTGATTGGCATAATTGCAACCATCACAGATAACTTTGCTGCAACACGGCGTCATCACAGATTTTTGCGGATCAATTTCTAGCGGCAAACAACAGATCGGACAATCCCCATGATGATTACCCTCGGGTTGTTTGAACAAAATTTCATCACGTAGTAATTCAGCGGCTCTCTTCTTGCACTCTTTTTTGTGCTGTGGTCGATGCTTCCTCTGACATTCAACACCGCAATATCGGACGAGATTGCAAGCAGTGCAGTCCTTCAATTTGATATCGGAATCCACTTCGGCAATGCCGCAAGAGGCACAACATGCTTTGTTTCTCCCTTCTACTTCTGCACTCATCTTCAAATGATGCTATCGCCGCCTCACCGCTTCCTCAATGACGACACGCCTCCGAGAGATCTTCCTATTGCCCGCAACAATAGCACAAGGCTCTAACAGAGCGCAGCGGCACGGCACGGCATTGCATTTGCTTGCCTGAGAATTCTCAAGGGCTAGCATCAACTTCGGGGGGATAAAGCCCCCCTCAATCAAGCGTGCTATGTTGTAAACGGTGCTTTTTTGCTTCGCGCTGAGCCCGTAGCCCCCTTTTAGTTTAGAGCCCTTGAGACACGAGTCACGACACCAAAACACAAAAATAGACGTTGACCATGGGAAACAATGCGCTAGCCTCGAGTCTTGGTATGAGACGCTAATGAATAGCCCTGAGCGTCAAAGATAAATTCAGAGATCAAGTAGTTAATAATAAACTGACACCCTAGCAATGCCGACGGCTCAATATCCCGCCGACAACGAAGAAGAAGGTGAAGGTGCACCTACCTCCTCTTCATCTTCATCATCAAATGATGGCACGTCAAATAATTCGGCACAGCGCACAAAGAAACGATCCAAACGAAAAGTCAGCACCATCAACAATGACGACGATAGCGATGAAGAGGATTATTTTTCCACGAGTTCTTCAGCAGTCGTTGCAACCGTCACAAAGAGCCACGAGGATGCGGCTGATGATAATTCTCAAAATGATGATGACGAGCAATTGATTGTTGGTACGTCAAAATTGCCCCTTCTCAATATGAAGGATAACAGCAGCAATGATGGCGATGAAACTAATAATGATAGTTTGAGTGATGGCAATGATAATTGCGAGGGGGCAGGCAGATGTTGGTCATGCTTCATCCACCTCAACAATAACGATACCGCAAATAAAAATGGTGGACAACGCACCAGCAGCGCCTCCTTTTTCACGACACATGAACATCCCCTTCTGTCAATCCCAGTATGCTCCATCTGCAATGATCGAGCGGAGGCTGTGGAGGGGAAAGTGATTGATGCTCAGTTGCAAAGTGTCAATGATGGTACAAATAATGACATGGTCAATTTTGGTGGAGCAGGGAGCAGCGGTGGGGATGACGATAATATTACAGCAGCAGCAATGATGAATAATGATGGTCAGCCAGAAGAAACTGAAGCCAATGCCTGCTCATGGTGCGGTCTCATGGTCGAATCTGATTCATCCTCTCATTCCACCTCCTCGTCCATTCACTCTCCATCCAACAGATTGGCTATTGTGGGAGGTGTCGAACAAACTCAATCATCTTCAGTCTATCTAGATGATATTCAATTAGGAGACGAAGGATCCAATGAGCTGCTCTTATGTGATACTTGCCCACGTGGGATGTGTGTCAAGTGCTGTGCGGTGAGTCTGGGTGGCCATGTCGATGCGTTGAAGGCGGTACGACAAGTTTGTGATGGAGATGAGGGAGAGTGGAAGTGTTGTTATTGCAATCCTACGGAGTTTTTGGGGAGGCTGAGAGAGGAGTATCAATTGGTTTGTTGTGAGCGGGATGAACAGCAGAAGAAGAGGGAGGAGGAGGAGGAGGATAGTAGGATGGACGTGGAGGAAGACACCAATGGCAAAGATGGAGAAGAGGAAGACAAAGATGCGCAAATAGCCCGTCTCATTGACGAACTCACCGCAGCTGAAGATACGCTTGCCACGGCACAGCAAATGCTTTCAAAAGCTGAAATTGAACAGACCCGTCACGAGATTGAATCTGAATTACTACTCTCTTCTTCGCTAGGATTGGAAGATTTGTCCACAGCAGTAGAACTCGAAGTTTCCGACTATTTACAGAAGTGGCAACGTTCTTTTGATTTATGTGCGGATACAATCGCTCGTTTGCAGGAGGAGTTGGAGGATTGGGGTGGGGTTCAGTTGGCGCTGTATTATAAGTTTCGGGAGGAGGATAGGAAGAGATCGGGGGAGGAGTTGGGAGGGGCGGGGGATGATGATGATGATTATGCGAGGAGGGCGGAGATTGCGTTGAGTGAGTTTAGAGTTTGAGTGTTGCTCTGTAAATATGCTGCAGCGTTTCTTTTGCATTGGCTAACTCAAGATTGTTGACATCATTATTCTCTGCACTCACACAGATAAACGAGATGAATCGGAGGGATGGAACAAGGGTGAATTCCGAGGATCATCGGGATACAAATGTCCCAACGCCAAGGTGTACAAACTAGAACCCGAGGATCTCGATAATTCTAACCTCAACGAGATCGAGGATATCAACACCCTCCAAGGCGCAGTATCTCAAATGGCATCCAATTCCAAGGGGGGGCTGACTTCTTGGAGAAGCAGGACTGGAACGACGGCTGATGATATCGAAATGTTGCAGAAGAAATCAGTCAAGTGTGAAGAGCGTGATTTGGGTGGTTTGATTGATTTGGGAAAGCTGGAGAAGAATTGTATCTGTGAGGATGATGATATTGTAGAAGACAAAAAGGTAGAAATGGTCATTCGGAGCAAGAAGGGGGGAAAGACTGGATCGAGGGTTGTGAAGCAAAATAAATCATTGTATGCGAGGAAGAAGCAGGCAGCCAAATCGAAACGTCGTGGGAGATTGTCTGGAGACAAGAAAGAGTATCAGCCGCGGGCACCTCCTCAGCCACGTCAACAACAGGATGGTCCACCCAAGGCGAAGAAGCGTGCTCAGCTGCTACCTGTCTCTGCTTCTGGAACTCTATCCGGCCGTAGTTCACCTGTGATAAAGGGAGTGTTGATGGGATCTGAGTTGGCGAAGTTTGAACCTTCTGATGTTATTCTTGAAGTTACTGGGTGTGAAAGTCAGCAAGTTTCTGTGTGCCGTTCTCTCGCATCCCTGTTGAAAGATCACCAAAAGGAGGGATTGCAGTTTTGTTGGAAGAACATCTGTCATGACATTTTGAATCCGAATGAGGAATTGTATAGTGGTGTTCGTGGGGCGATTTTGGCACACAACATGGGTTTGGGCAAGAGCTTCCAAGCTGTCTGCCTTCTTCATACGCTCATGACGCATCCATCCTTAGTGCTTCCGTCTCGTAACGGAGTTGGTATAACCAATGGTGCTAGCAGAGGAAAATCCTCCAGCAAGAGAATCGTGCACAGAGCTATGCTCATTGCGCCGGTGAATACGTTGGCAAACTGGGAACAAGAGTTTGCCAAGTGGCTGGGTCCGAATGTCCCAGCTGTTCGCTTTTTCTCTTGGACAGAGCTCCAATCGAAGAGTAAAATTATCAGGGAATGGTACGAAGAAGGAGGAATTCTGTGCTGCAGCTCCGATCGGTATGCAAGTGCATGCAAAGGTTTCTTGGACATCGATAGCAAGGACAAGGAGAAAGATGCGAAGGTAACTCCGAGCAAGGATGATGCTTTCTTCCGCAAGGCTTTATTCAACCCAGGGCCGGATATTGTCTGTCTCGACGAAGTTCACACCATGTTGAAGACGTCTACGTCTCAAATCTACAAAGTGTTGAATGGGCTGGGCACAAAACTTCGCTTTGCATTGACAGGTTCCCCCATTCAAAACAACCTTTTTGAGTATTATCGTATGGCTTCCTGGGTCAGGCCTGACTCGCTCGGAACTGAATCTTTCTTTGAGAAGACCTTTGCCACACTCATCATGGATGGCATGGCTGCCGACTGTACCATTTTTCAAGCAGAATGGCAAGAGAGGCGCACCAAAGAACTTCATGCAATCCTGTCCGACTTTGTCCACCGTCGTGATGATGCAGTGTTGCAGAAGGAATTACCATTCCATCAAACAGCTATCATTCATGTGCGTCAATCCAAGGTGCAGGTGAAGTTGTACCAGGACTTCCGCAAATATCAAAAGCGAACTGGCGACCTCGGTTTCTTCAAACAATACCATGCGCTGCGCCCAGTGTCAAATCATCCTGCATGTTTGATAGGCAATACTGAAATGGAATCAGCAAGCCTAGACTCTCCATCTGCGAATGAAGAAAAAGAGAAGCCACAAGTCGAGGGGGAAGATCTGGGGGACCAGCCTCGCGTTGCACCTGAGAAGCATGCTTGGATCTGTGACATCTGCAATGTTGCTAAGTTCCGTACATTTGATGAAGCCGTGGAGCATGAAAATACTTGTAATGGTACCTTCGATGCGGACGCGGCTGCTAATGCGAAGGTGAAAGGCAGTGCGACCAAGGAAGCAGACAATTCAGAGTGGTGGCGACCATTCGCTGAAAAAGCCCAGAAAAATGACCTTGACATCAATGCAATTGAAAATGGAGGAAAGATTGTTCTGCTGCTCCAGATCATAGCTCACTGTGACTTGATTGGAGATAAGGTTGTTGTATTCTCTCAATGCCTCAACACTTTGACTTTCATCGAAGGAATCATCCAAAGTGATGATTGGGGAGGTTTCAAGCCCCATTTGCCGAATAATATTTGTCAACAGGAACTTGGTGGATGGAAGAGAAACCATGACTATGTTCGCATCGATGGGTCTGTTGACGCAAAAGAACGTGGGGATCTCATTTCATCATTCAACTCGAATGATAATCAACACACGCGTTTGTTCTTGCTCTCTACTAAAGCAGGTGGATTGGGGGTGAACCTTGTTGCTGCGAATAGGGTTGTCTTATTCGATTCTCATTGGAACCCTGCAGTTGATTTGCAAGCTGTTTATCGTTGCTACCGCTACGGGCAAACCAAGCCGACTTTTTGTTACAGATTGCTTGGAGAGGGGAGCATGGAGGAGAAAATCTACTCTCGTGCTGCTACGAAGGCATCGCTGTCAGATCTGGTGATTGATCAGAAAAACCCAGTAAGGTCTTTTACGAAGAGGGAGTTGGATCTGCTTCAGCACGAGAACACTTGGTTGTGCTGCGAATGGTGTGATAAGTGGAGAATGCTCCCTCCGGGCTTGAAAGCAGAGGAGGTTGAGAAACAAACATCAAAGGAAGTTTGGTGCTGTGACGACAATATCCATGATGAGGATCGTCAATGCTGCGACGCAACAGAGCGTGATCAGAATTGGATGTTAAATTATTGGGAAAAGCGTGCTCGCCAGGAGGCAGGGGTTAATTCACAATCCCAATCACAAAACGAAGCACCCGCAAACGAGGTCTTACCCTCTAACTCGATCGATGAAAAGCGCGAGGAAAAAACTGAAAGAGACGAAGTTCTCCAAGCCCTTCTTTCTAGGACCGAGGAGAAGCGATCGGCTAGTACAAAGGGAGCAAGCAATTCTTCGAACAAGAGTTCCATGAGTTGGATCAGTCAGTACTCGTTTCGAAAGGAAAAGAGTGCAGATGATGAATCGAAACTCAAAGCGGCCAAGGCCGAAGCAGCCGTGGTTCCTCCCAAAGCGAGGGCATCTTCCCCGAAAAAGAGTAGAAAGTCATCTGCTTCGAAAAATGGCAAGTCACCTTCTAAGAAGAATGGCAAATCGCCTGTCAAAAAGAAGGGGAAATCGCCTCTCAAAAAGAATCATAATTCTCCTTCCAGAAAGAATGGTGCCTCGCCCACGCGGATTGAGAAGTATTTGTCTCCGAAGAAGAATAGTTCATCAACCGAAGTCAAGGCAGAACGTGTCGCCTTGGCTGCACCCAGTCCCCTTCGTGCCCCACATCGTCTTGGTGATAGAAAGCGCAGCTCCTCGTCCTCGTTCAAATCTCCAGAGGGAAGCGCCGAACCAAAGCAGCCCAGCAGCAAGAAACAAAAGGACGATGTGATTGACTTGTGCGACAGTGATTAGTTTATTCGTTCCAGTACATTGATATGCATTTGACTTCTCTTTATTGAATCGAGAGAGGTGACGATGGCATAAACAAATAATTATTATCATTCATGAATACAACACAGACACAGTTGTTCTCCTTTACCTTCGCTCTTCAGCTTTATACGGTCAGCTTGAAGCCTACTTCTACTCTACAGAATCGTGCTCTACGTTCTACGATAGCCCATGGTATGGTTATTGACCGTTTCCTGCCTATGCACCTACCCATTATTGCTATGAATAGGTATTACGTAGCCGTCGTCAAACTTTGCTGGGCTGTCTTGAAGACATAATCGTGCATAGCCTCAATGAAGCCCCCACCCCCAGCTGTTCCCGTGAGAGCACTCTGGATGTGGAGCATTTGGATGTATGAAGTCGTAACGTGGTGTCCTAACGTAATCAACCGGCATCCAAGGATGCTAGTGACAAATCTGGGAGTTAACCCTTCCCAAGTATTTAATTCCTACATATGTACAATACTTATGTCGGTTCGCTTCTGTTCAGACAGATAGATAGATAGATTATTTTAGTAGCTACTCTAAGTATCACTTAAGTACACGCCCTCAGGGTTTACACTTCTTCTCTCCTTGCACCTTCTCAATTATTTCCATGAATTCCCTCTTGCTGACGCCTGCCAAATAGATAGAGAAGATTTAGACAATTTCAATTCCTAATGTGAAACGTACACTTAGATTATTCGGAAAATGCCGGAAGTTGAATCTACAAAAGATTTTTTCCCAACTAACTCCCGCTTTGCTGACACTGTTGACACCAGAGAATGAGAAGGCGTGCGTGCACTCTGAACTTTGAAGCCTCTCGCTTGTTGTACATAAGTAGTGCAGATCCACAAAAAAACACATCGGACACAATACAACCCAACTTAACACCCCTCCTCAATAACTAACACAACGCTAACAATGGTAGTGGTGGGCGTGAATGATTATTACAATACAGTCTCCGCTGCTCTGGCTGCCATAGTCGCCTGGAACTTGTTCGTCTCTGTAAGTGCGCACGTGTGGCATCATGTGGACAACTTTCATCTTCTCTCTCGCATCTAATTTTGACATCAACAATACTCTCTGGTTTTTGGACCCATTATCACCTTGTAGACACTTGAAGTGAATTCTTTTCGTCTTCGTCTCAAGCAGGCCTATGTCCAACCCTCCAGTGCATCATCACAGCTCTCAACAAAGCGCTACATCGCATCTCTCGTTGCCACTCGCCTCGGTCTTCGGGATGCCGTAATTGATTGGTCTGCAATTTACGTCATCCTCTATGCCATCATTGGCGGTACAACATACTTCGATGCCGATCCAGATTCCTTATTTGTCCTACGGGGACTGAACGCAATGATATCTGCATTGATTGTAGGAATTGCTTCCCTCAAGATTCTTCAATGGCTTGGATTGTACCGCACGTCCAAGTTTCAGATTATTCAGGACTCTTCTAACATCGCACCTACTGCGGTACATAATCTTCTCAGCGGTAGCAGCAGCCCTGACACAGCTGCTGGCGACGACGACGACGATGAAAAGCAAGACGAACCCAATAAATCTACACTATCCACATATCGCTACCAAGTTCGACTAGCTGTCGGAAAGCACTTTGCAAAATTTACAATCCTACTCCTTCCATTCTATGTGGCATTACGCGTTGAGTACTTTGTTGCCAGCATAGTCATTGGATTAGTTGGTGGTCATTTATTCTTGTATTCAGTGTACAAGTGCCGTCAAACATTTGATAACAGTGGAAAGATTGCGATAGGAGCGAGTGCATTTTTGAGTCTGGGAGGTGGTGCCTTGTTTGGTTGGGGGTTGATACTATGGGGCGAGTCCTGGGTGAGATTTTATCTGTGCTTTGTTAGTTGTTGCTTAGTTTGAGAGTGTGTGCATATCATCCTTCATTATTTACACACTGAACTTTCAAATCCTTTCCTCTCACTCTTAATCTACACACTCAATCACATACTAGCAATGGAACACTCCAAAAGGAGTAATCTTCATTGCATCTTTCTTCAGCTTTCAAGCAATCATGATTATCTTTCACGGAATCACATATTGGGAACACAGCCAATATGGAAAAGCTGCTGCTGAAGATGATGGTGGGGCTGGTCCGAATACTTCTGCTGAAGAGGAGGCGGTCAAAGATACAAAAGATGATCGTGGTGAGATATTGATTATCGACGAACTTGGTGAAAGCCAAGGCTACTTTTATGATACCCAATACTTTGATACGGGTGCTTTGGAAATTGTAGGTGTCAAAGATGGCACTTCTGAAGATGACGTCGAAGACATCAATAACGTCACGCCTGTGGAAATATTCAATTCCGCTGTCGCCATCGAAGAAAGTAGCCGCAGTGATAAGTGGTATCATGACCTATGGAGATTGCTGCCCTTCCAGCCCGTGTGGGATCTATCCACGATGGTTTGCAAAAGCAATTGCGCAGGGTGCTGCTCTAAGGATACGGATGCCAAGGTCAAGAAAAACTCCCTCTGTGTTAAGGTTTGGACTGCACTCGTCAAGATTATTGCTTTTATCATCAATTGCCTCGCCTTGTACGTGACAATCGTGGCCTGTGGAGCTACGCTTCAAATCCAAGTGACCAAATCCAAAATGCCTTTCGTCTATGAAACGTTGTACAAACACATGAACGATGGTCCTGTCTGCGCTTTCAATGAGAAATGTGGCGACATTCGTACCTTTGACAACGCAGCGTTGGCGGCCCTTTCAAACTATACTATCGCTGCGTGTGGGCCTTGTGGGCACTGTAGTAGTTGGAATGATCTCCATCTTCAATACTCGACACGCCATAGTCTTGCGGCTCAGTCGCAAGAATGCGGAGTCAAAACAATGTTCAGCGGCGTCGATGCACTCAGCTCTTGTCTACATGAGGAAATTGGCTTCACGGAAAAATGCGCTGGTTGCTGGGCCACGGATATTTACTGCAGCAAAGCGCACTGTATCTTTATCTACCTTCAAAGCAGAATGACAAATCAGCTAGGCAACTTCGCAGTTGGGGAGAACAAAATCACGGCGGCTTCGTGTGAAGAGTCAAATTGTGAGGCTGGGAACCCTGGAACTTTCGTGGGTGAGCATCTATTGTGTTTGTGTTTGTGTTTGTTCTGAGTTTAATTTTTGTGCATCACTTCTTCATACTGATACTAATCAAAACAACACTACCAAACCTCTACATCACAATATATCAGAGTGTTCCGGTGCAAACCGTAGGTGAGTAGCATTAGTCTTTTGTTTGCTAAAAATTCTATTCTTCGCGCTTCGCTTCGCGCGTCTCGCCACCTCAACTCGGCACATTTCATTCCTGACAGTCTTACCATCTCTTCTGCTTTTGCGAAACATCACTAACACATCTCTACTTCTGCTTCTATCGATACCATTATCATTTTCTAGGCGTATGGACATTAGGGACGTCATCAAAAGACCAGCGGACGAGCTCTGTAAAATCGTAGGGATTCTACAAGGTTCAAATGGTCCAGACTGGGGAAAATTCTTTGATCCAACTTGTCCACGAGATGTATCTCCGCCTTAATATCTTAATTCTAAGTGCAAATGCCAGGGGAGATTGGCAGTAAATAAAGAGTAGTCGTAAATCTGATCAATGAAAAGCTGTTTGTGGGTGGTGGTGGTGGTGGGGGGGGGGGAGAAAGTCAGTCGAAAATCTAAAGTTATTCAGAAATTTTCAGTAATCTTTACTTTGCTTTGCATGTATGTTGCCCTTTTTTGTTCCATGCCAAGCAACCACAATAAACTGAAGCCGGCGTCGTAAGAGTGGCAAGGTAGATGTCTAAGTGTGGGTATCTCAGGTAACAATTGTTAAGACTATTATTTCCTACGTACGAGTCCCATGAAGTGCTGCAATACTTCTGCTTCTGACCGGCTACTGGTGGTGCTGACTCAATTTTTTGTCCATCATCTCACGCCCACGGGTGAAACAATAGAGAGCGGTGCTTCCTGCGGCACCGCAGAAGAGGATGATGTCAAATTGAAGAATGCACTGCTTGCTATCCGATATTGATATTGCAGTGTAAAATACCAGAGGGATCACAGGCTGCAGGGAGAGTAGAGGCGAATGACCCAATTGCTTTTCGTCGCATGGGTAAGAGGTGCAGTGATGAAAAGGACAAAATAATTGCAGTTGAATATTGGACAAAGCGTTTGTGAAGAGGCGAGAAGCACGAGAGGAAGGATAAGTCCGTTTGCTGCGTGAAAGCTAAAGTGAGAAGAAATCTTCACTTCCATCGTTGCTAGAGATTGAGAGAGCATCGAAGTGGAAGTGGGAAGGGAGTGTGCTTTGATCTGGAGATCCAGCAGAGCAATAGCGGAACGACTATTCAACGATAGCTTGACGACATATTGGGGGTGAAACGTCGGAGGTACATAGGACGCATCGAGGTCTAAGCGGATAGATCGAGCATTTGAAGAGAAGGTCTCTAGAGGATAGAGGATAGAGGATAGACGGAAGACAAGAGAGAAGGTCTCTAGAGTCTAGAGGATAGACGGAAGACAAGAGAGAAGGTCTAGAGTATAGGTAGAGATAGAGAGGTGTTACACGAAGGTGTTACGAAGAGGAAGGATGTCCGCTTAGAAGTCAGTCAAGGTCGATGACATCCTGAGTGGAGCATGAGCTGTTCCTACGCGTCGTTGGCTACTGCGCCAGCTGCAGAAGTCATTCAAGCAGGAAAGGATGCAAATGCAAAAAGGCTGCATACTGTGACTTGCTGCTGTCCATCCTAACGACCACGACGAAGGGCGAGGTTGCCTTTGCTTTTCGGATTGTTGGAGGGGCTGTCAACGCGGATCATCCTCAAGGGAATGCGAAGATAGCGTGGGAAAGATCGACCGAGAAGTATTCGCCGACGAATGCAAGGTCGCTGATAGATTTGAAGAGCAAATGGGACAAATGTTATCTGGATAATCGAGATCCGGAAGAGTGAATTACTGAGATGTGTTACATTCAAACCGAGATCCGAGATGGGGAAGATCAGTATAAGTATAACTGGTGCCACGAGAGTCTCGGACACCGATTTGATCCTTCACATTCTCAGTAGACTCCCATCAAGCTACGACAATATTACTCCGCTCTTGCACAAGGACTTGGATGCTGGAGCTGGAACACTCACTATCGAGGACGTTCGCATCACACTGTGCGAGCGCTTCAAGAGCAAGAGAATTGAAGATCTCGAAGATGATAAAGTGTACAGCGGTCCAGAACAAGAGGAGGCGCTGGTATGGTACTCTTCTCATGAATGCGAATGTAGACAAGGCTTTACTAAAGAGCATCCAGTGCGTCGAGTGGTGTGCGTTCAAGGGGACTTGTTTTCATTGCTGTAAGCAAGGACACAAAGCTTCCGCTTGCAATGAGAAGAACGAACGATGCAGATGATACAGTCGATGATACTGGAAACGAGAAGATTGATGAACAAGTGCACTATTGGACTGACCTCTACTTTGAAGTCTGAAGTCGAGCGACTAATGCAGGAAGGGTACTGCCAGTACTGCGATCAAGAACGATGAAGCTGAACAGGGAATATAGCTTCGAGCTCCTTATGTAAGTCGGAGTAGAATAGGGTTAACAGCTTTCCGGGTAAGGGCGCGCATGAGCGACCATTTGCTCAATAGGCTTCGTTCTAGTCCCATATCTCTGCGGGATATTGATTTCAGACGAAGATCAGTGGTGATTTGGAGAGCTCTTCTTCAGCTCTACAAAAGTAGCATATCAGTGAGATAGGCATCTCAAATGGTTGGTGGGCTATGCCCACTCAACAACTTGGCCAACTTTTTCCAGATATCTCATGTTCAAACACATGAACGGGGTGGTATGGTATGGAGGGAGTAGCCTCCAAAATTGGCCCAAAATCACGATATCTTCATCCACCCTATTAGAAGTCTTACTAGTACCCCAACATTTATCTAGCTCATAATATTTGAGTACTAACATAGCTCTACTATTGTCTATAGTGGGTGGCGCTAAATCATGCCCCCACCGCTGCGCTAGCTGAGTAGAGGGCCTAAAAGTGGCTCCACCTTGGACATTTTTCACGTTTTTGCCAGGTACTATTATTCCTACGTAGACAAAAGTCCATTTTTCTACGATTACCTGTTAGATGGGTATCTTAGACACTTTCTCCTTGCTCGCGCCATTTTCAAACTCCTACTCCATCATCTCCGTTCGGAGCTCAAAATTGAGTGTTCTGAGGTGCTCAGCTCCCTCCAAAAACTACTTACCCGGATAGCTGTTAATACTTTGATCTCAGGGTATTATTGATATTAGCCTTGACCATGATTCAGTCCGGGTGGCAGAGACAATGGTGAAAGTTAGTGTATGCCAGTGACCTCGTTTGGGGTCATAGTCATAGTAATAGTACAGAGACGATGCGTTGCTATGTGATGATGCACGTAGCTATAATACACAGACACAGTGAGAGAGTGAATAGATCGTCTTTACATAGCCTGGAGAGTATTCACAACAGCCAAGCACCAACGATTAGACATTATTGGCTCTCCTAATTGCACAATAATATTATGATAATGAGACCTAAGCTGAGCCATTTCAAATCAGCATGGAAACTTGCCGCAGGGACCATCGTCGTCTTGCTGGTGTCTGTTCAAATCAAAGACGCTCCTGTGGGGTTTGTCGATACAAACGGAAGCAGCAGCGGCAGCGATTCTTCCGGCCAGTGCTTGGATCTGGATTCAAACCAAGATATGGACTCGCTGGTGGCAAATGCACGCCAAATCTTCATCACTATGCCTGCAAAAGCAGGAGGTACTTCCATGAAACACTTTACTAAATTATGCATGAAGAACGCTGCTGCTGCTGTACATGGCAATATTCTAAGCAGAGAAGGGCTATGGAAAGATTACTTGGTTGACTCACTGCCACTGCATGTCCAATCTATCATAGCTTCACATCTCTACCATGAGGCAAATTTCCTTCGCTTGGTTACATCCCCCTCCCGAGAGACGTTGATGATTCACACTCACCGTGGAGAGAGTAGTCGTGTCGCTTCGGCGGTCAAGCAAATTGCGGTAAAAATCTGTGAATTTAGTGGGAGATATTCTTCAGATCAGAACCAAGCGGTGGCAACAAAGTTTAATGTTCGAAAGAACAATACACATTGCATCCTTGATGAGGAGTCCTTCGTGAATGAGATTGCTGCCAATGATACAGAAGTAGGGTTTTCCACGCATCGTCTCTTGACTTGCCAATCATACAAAGCCTTACAAGAGAACGCCCCACAGCTTGTGTTCATCCACTACAAACAAGTAGACAAATTGCAGAAACTCCTTGCCAAACATCACTGTCCAGAGTTGTTAGATGAGTTGCCGATCAGAGCTAATATGGCAGAAGATAAATCTTTGAAGGTGCTGCTGCATAAGAAAGGTACTAATGAAGCCAGGAATTCAGTGGATCTTGAAGAATGGCTACACGCAAAGGGGCCCGCTATGGAGTGGACTCTGAAGTTGAGGAGAGATGCATCTTGTCAGGCGAAGACTTTTCATATGGAAGATGAACTATTCGCTTGTCCTGACGAAACCTTGAGAGTCACACCTGCAAGTATCGACAGATGGTGATGTTGCTTGAGGTGGGCATTAAGATTAAGAATTAGTAGCAAAGTTTATTGATGACTCCTTCTCTTATAGTATTTGCTACATAGTTGTGTGGTGTTATCAACAATCAACTGCATTGGAGACTACTCAGTAGGCCATATGTTGTGTTGATAGGCTCGCTACCGCTACTAAGTAGTAGCATCCATGCCCATGCTGTGTATGTAAGACGTATGAAGAGAGAAGAAAGCTAAATTCAAAAAGTTACGTGATCGGAAGGTGACAATTTTTAGTACTATTTCCCACGTTGGAGGTTAGGAGATTGTTTCCCCTCTTGTCCGGCAAAGTCCGTAGAGACGGCATCTCACTGATGTGGTACTGTTTGTCACAGCTCAGGCTTACTAGAGTACCGGGTCATGAAGTAAGTACACCAATGGAGAAATAGTTCCGTTGGGGAGAATGCGAACCACTTGACCGTCAATCACTTTCTTGATCGCATCGCTCACTTTCTTGGTGATCTAGATCGCCGATCTCTTACATTTGTGGCTCTTCCCATAAAAGTATGAACATGATTGCACAATAATAATGATGATGATAACTAAGTTGAGCAAATTCAATTCAGCATGGAAACTTGCCGCAGGGACCATCGTCGTCTTGCTGGTGTCTCTTCCGATAATGCTGCAATCGTCATCCCTCGGCTTCGACAAAACAAAGGACGTCCAAATCAAAGACGCTCCTGTGGGGTTTGTCGATACAAACGGAAGCAGCAGCGGCAGCGATTCTTCCGGCCAGTGCTTGGATCTGGATTCAAACCAAGATATGGACTCGCTGGTAGCAAATGCACGCCAAATCTTCATCACTATGCCTGCAAAAGCAGGAGGTACTTCCATGAAACACTTTACTAAATTATGCATGAAGAGGGCTGTACATGACAATATTCTAAGCAGAGAAGGGCTATGGAAAGATTACTTGGTTGACTCACTGCATGTCCAATCTATCATAGCTTCACATCTCTACCGTGTGGCAGATTTCCTTCGCTTGGTTAATTCCCCCTCCCGAGAGACGTTGATGATTCACACTCACCGTGAAGAGAGTAGTCGTGTCGCTTCGGCGGTCAAGCAAATTTCAGTAAAAATCTGTGGGAGATATTCTTCACATCAGAACCAAGCGGTGGCAACAAAGTTTAATGTTCGAAAGAACAATACACATTGCATCCTTGATGAGGAGTCCTTTGTGAATGAGATTGCTGCCAATAGTGCAGAAGTAGGGGTTTCCACGCATCGTCTCTTGACTTGTCATCATACAAAGCCATACAAGAGAACGCCCCACAGCTTGTGCTCCTCCACTACAAACAAGTAGACAAATTGCAGAAGCTCCTTGCCAAACATCACTGTCCAGAGATGTTAGATGAGTTGCCTATCAGATCTAATGTGGCAGAAGATAAACCTTTGAAGGTGCTGCTGCATAAGAAAGGTACTGATGAAGCCAGGAATTCAGTGGATCTTGAAGAATGGCTACACGCAAAGGGGCCCGCTATGGAGTGGACTCTGAAGTTGAGGAGAGATGCATCTTGTCAGGCGAAGACTTTTCATATGGAAGATGAACTATTCGCTTGTCCTGACGAAACCTTACAAGTCACACCTGCAAGTATCGACAGATGGTGATGAGGGGGGCACTAAGATTAAGAATTAGTAGCAAGAAGTTTAACTGTTGAGGACGCCTTCTCTTGTAGTACTTGCTACATAGTTGTGTGGTGTTAGTTGTAGAAACGTAATAGTACGTTCTATAAATTAATTAATAGTTGACATCCTTTTTGTCCTAAATCCTCATCACATGACGAATACCCAACAAATCGAAACATTGCCTCATCGTAATCGCAGTAGCACGGCACAATAATAATCGACTTTCCATCTCAGGACTTCCCAACACCTTGCACTGCGTGACAAACTCCGACGCAGCAATGGACAAGGCATACACAAAGTCGCAAATGTGATAAGGGTACAAATCATTCAATGTCTCTTCGATGGTATCAGCAAAGAATTCAAGATGCAATCCCAAATTACGTTCGGATTTGTGTGACAAGGCAATCTTGGATTTACCATCTGAAATCAATGCATCGACATCAACTCCAAAATCAGCTTTTCCTTTGGAGATGATGGATTCCAATCGAGCATGCGCATACAAGAGGTAAATCGCAGTATTGCCCTTGGTATCCAACATACGATCGTACGAAAAGATGTAATTCGAGGTGGGATTACGACGTAGATCAAAGTACTTCACGGCACCATATCCCATGGCACAGGCAGTCTTGTGAATTTCGTCCTCGGATACATTCCCCCCCTTACTTTCAGAGCCGGAATTACGCTCACGAAGACTGGCTTCCATCCTTGATACAGCCTCATCCAACAAGTCTACAAGACGGACAGTATCCCCACTTCGGGTCTTAAACCGCTTCCCATCCTCACCCTGCACAGTCCCAAACCCAATATGATCCAAACGATGACTGTCATCGTCCACCCACCCAATCTTCTTGGCGGCAGCAAACACCATCTGAAAGTGATCCCCCTGAGTAAAATCAGTAATATACACAATCTGACGAGCCTTCAACTCATTCAACCGATACTTAATCGCTGCCATATCCGTCGAATCATATCCATACCCCCCATCACTCTTCTGAAGCATGAGTGGGATCTTAAAGTTGGGGACAAAGACACACTTGGCTCCACCCTCCTCCACACTAATCATACCCCGGCTATCAAATTCGTCAATCACCGGTGCAATCTTATCATTGTAAAATGACTCCCCACATTCCTTCACACTAATATCCAATCGGGCATACACCTTCTCAAACTCCATTCGACTCACATCACACAACACCTGCCAGATCTTACGACACTCCTCATCCCCCGCCTGCAACTTGACCACATTCAACTGCGAAATCTTCTTAAACTCCGCACTCTCATCAAATCGACTCTTGGCATTCTTATAAAATGCCGTCAAGTCCGTAATATTCGGGATATCCCCATGAAAATTTGGATACTCCTCCTTTAAATATTGAATGAGCATACCAAATTGTGTCCCCCAATCCCCCACATGATTGACACGCTCGACATTCTTTCCACTGTATTCCAATATACGACATACAGCTTCACCAATAATAGTGGAACGTAAGTGCCCCACATGCATTTCTTTGGCAATATTGGGACTTGAAAAGTCTACCACGACACCACTCATATCTTCGTCGTTGGCGGCAGCAGCAGCAGCACAACACTTGGGTTTGACTGGAGCACCACGAGTAATAATCTCATTGACACCACGTACCAAATAATCCTCCTTGATACGACTCATAATAAACCCTGGTCCATTGACCGTCAACTCACACAATACGGGATTATCCAGTGACACACTGTCAATAATCGCCTGTGCCACTTGCTGAGGAGTATTCACCCCACTTGGCAAAGCACCCGCAGCCTTTAACTTTTGGAACAAGGGCATGGCAACATTACATTGATAATCTCCATGCTTGATATCTTTACATTTGAACGCTTTGATTTCAATACCGAGTGATTGTGCCATGGGGAAGGTGGTGAAGATTGCTCCTGCAAAGATGGCGGATGCTGCTTGGATTAACGATGGGTTGGTGGGATCGTACGATGTTGAGGGAGGTAGGAGGGTGGATAGGAGTGATTTGATTTGTTTGTAGGCGGACGAGTTTTGAGTGATTTCCACATATGTTTGAATGGATGGTGGTAAATCAGTAGTCATGACGCTCTTTGACAATAACAATGTCACTGTAATCGCCACATCCGCCAAACTTAATGCCTCAGTCCCCACAACACTCACTCCATGCACTTCCAACGCCGCCACAATCTTGTCCAACGCCTTGTCAATCTTTTTCTGATTCCCACTGCCCACCGCAGGACGGAGTTCGGCCCGTTCAAATTCCAACCAATCATCGGTAGTCGAAGTGACACTCTGACCAGAAAGAGCCTTGAGTATTCCATTCCCACCAAAGGCTACGACTGGTGCGGTGATGGCTGCGGCATCTCCGTAGAGGAGTGCGGGACCGTGGAGGAATGGTAGGGAGGAAGATGTGGATGATCCGCCGGGGAGGAGTTTTTGATTGAAGAGGATGGCGCCCATGCAGGCCTTGATGGTGCAGGCGTCGTTTAGTGCGGCTGTGAGTGAGGAGGGGACGTTGGCGAGGCGGTAGACTGGTGGAGAGGGTGGTGCTGATTTGGTGGTTGCTGCGGTGGTTGTTGGAGCAGCTTTATTGTTGTTAGATGATGCAGCGCCGCCGGCACCGCCGGATTTGGCGTTGGCTTTTGCAGCATCCTTTTGGGCTTTTTTGGCCAGCTTTTTGAGTTCCTTTTTGGAAGGACCCTTCTTCTCTTCGGCTTCGCTCATTGTTGCTGCTGTGAAGGGAACGTTACTGTGTTATTGCTCTGATTTCCACAAGTTATGTATGTAGCTTTGTCGGCGACATGGAGCGGCAGCACAAAAATTTTAAAGATCGATGTGCGGTGATGAAAAACGGAAGAGGGACAGACGCTTTCTTCCCTCCTCTCCCTCCTCCTTGCCTTTCGTGTAAGTACGAGGATTGGATACACTTGCCCAGTCGCGGTGCCAGGTTCCCATCTATCACCATCGTCTTAGCATGTAACATTCCAAATCCAATGCAACATGTAAGCAGATCGAAGTCTTCTTGCGTATTTTCAACAATCGACTTCGCAAGCTCCATCACCATCACTCCCGAAGAATCATTATCTTCGGCGCATAGATCAATCCAATTGTGCGTCCGTTCCCGAGATATAGCTGTTTCGTTGGATCATCATTGTAGATGATCACTCAGTCAGACGAGCTTTCCTGATGTAGATCTCCTGCATGAGAGTATATGACGAAGAGTATGGTGCAAATAGTCCAAGTATTTTGAAGGGGGGACGTATCTGCACTGGAAATCATAGCACGAAGCGGCAGAGCACAAAATCAAAAGGCATTGTTTGTTCTTTCTTATCATCTTTGACCTACTTATTACCTTCAATTCGATCGCAAGATTGTAATGACTGAAGAGACTAAGATCCTTTAATAGAGGTTGGGCAGTGTGTTAGAACACAATCTGCCATTTGATTCACATCAAGCAAGGATCTTCCATCCAAATCCAATATCTTGCAGCCTTCAAAGCATGAAAAGGAACTCACCGGCGCTCATTTATGTCCTCGCCTACAGCTGCAGCTACAGCTACAGAAGCAGAAGCAGAGGTGATAGTCTACTAACCCAAAGAACTCATTCTCATCTTCTGATCAACTCAGAGCTACTATTTTATCATTATCATTAACACAAGCATTCATTCCAATCAGCTGCTTCTGCTTCGTCCCTCTGCATGCTTTCCATAGCATCTGCGGCAGCCTAATGCGCACGAAGAGTCGCTGCAAAGTCCTCCTTGCTGACCATCCCTATCTTAAATAATACCTTTAGCGCAATCGCTAAAGGAATTATTATTGTGAACACGTCAGATTACGATGAGGCAGTGTTTCGATTTGTTGGGTATTCGTCATGTGATGAGGATTTAGGACAAAAAGGATGTCAACTATTAATTAATTTATAGAACGTACTATTACGTTTCTACAAGTAACACCACACAAGTTGTGTGGTGTTAATTGTAGCAAGTACTATAAGAGAAGTCGTCATCAACAGTTAAACTTTGCTACTAATTCTTAATATTAATGCCCCCCTCAAGCAACATCACCATCTGTCGATACTTGCAGATGTGACTCTCAACGTTTCGTCAGGACAAGCGAATAGTTCATCTTCCATATGAAAAGTCTTCGCCTGACAAGATGCATCTCTCCTCAACTTCAGAGTCCACTCCATAGCGGGCCCCTTTGCGTGTAGCCATTCTTCAAGATCCACTGAATTCCTGGCTTCATCAGTATCTTTCTTATGCAGCAGCACCTTCAAAGATTTATCTTCTGCCATATTAGATCTGATAGGCAATTCATCTAACAACTCTGGACAGTGATGTTTGGCAAGGAGCTTCTGCAATTTGTCTACTTGTTTGTAGTGGATGAACACAAGCTGTGGGGCGTTCTCTTGTATGGCTTTGTATGATTGGCAAGTCAAGAGACGATGCGTGGAAAACCCTACTTCTGTATCATTGGCAGCAATCTCATTCACGAAGGACTCCTCATCAAGGATGCAATGTGTATTGTTCTTTCGAACATTAAACTGTGTTGCCACCATTTGTTTCTGATTTTTGTTTCGAACATTTGTTGTTGTTTGTTTCTGATTTGTTTCTTCAAATTTCCCCCTAAATCCACATATAGATTGTGCAATTTGCTTGACCGCCGAAGCGACACGACTACCCTCTTCACGGTGAGTGTGAATCATCAACGTCTCTCGGGAGGGGGTATTAACCAAGCGAAGGAAATCTGCCTCACGGTAGAGATGTGAAGCTACGATAGATTGGACATTCAGTGATTCAACCAAGTAATCTTTCCATAGCTCTTCTTCACTTAGAATATTGTCATGTACAGCGTTCTTCATGCATAATTTAGTAAAATGTTTCATGGAAGTACCCCCTGCTTTTGCAGGCATAGTGATGAAGATTTGGCGTGCATTTGCTACCAGCGAGTCCATATCTTGGTTCGAATCCAGATCCAAGCACTGCCCGGAAGAATCGCTGCTGCTTCCGTTTGCATCGACAAACCCCATAGGAGCGTCTTTGTCTTTGATTTGGATGTCCTTTGCTTTGGCTTTGTCGAAGCCGAGGGATAATGATTGCAGCATCATCGGAAGAGACACCAGCAAGACGACGATCGTCCCTGCGGCCAGTTTCTTCCATGCTGAATTGAAATGGCTCAACTTAGTTATCATCATTATAATATTATTGTGCAATCATACATGTTCATGTACTAGTGATATGATGGTAAAAGCGAGCCACCAAAGGCCGCCCGGCCACCACCACCACTTGCTTGGTGCTGTACAATGACGCGGCAGTAAGCCTGAGCTGTGACACAAGTACCACATCAGTGAGATGCTGTCTCTATGGACTTTTGCGGACAAGAGGGGAAAACGAATCTCCTACAAGACTTCCAACGTGGGAAATAGTACTAAAATTGTCACCTTCCGATCACGTAACTTTTTGAATTCAGCCTTTCTCCTCTTCATCGGCATGCAAATTGCAAAGCAACTTAGTAGCAACTATAGCTTGGTACAATAGCCTATCAACACAACATAATTGGCCTACTGAGTAGACTGACTTCACTTCACACTTGATTGGCTCTTACTTTATTATATTGTTGAAATCGCTCATGATCTTGATGGCCACCAATGCAGTGCCGATAAGTAGTCGCCGAAAATAGGAGTACATTCCCCTAAATTTGAATTCCACGAGAACAACATAACTTGTGAACAACAATTAATACATATCATCGGCTTCAATGATCACTCCGATAAAGCCACCGCCATCACCACCATCGACGCTATCAACAAAGAAGAAAATGGCGGCAAAAATGCCATCTCTCAAGAAGAAATCTGGCAGCGGCGGTGGAGAGTTACAGAGAGAACGACCGCCAACTCCACCGCTGCACACGTCTCCACGATCATCATCATCATCAAGTAGTATACCGACGAAATCCAATAATAGCAGCAGCGGCAGTGCCCTCCGCTCAGGACGGTTCGGCAGTTCACCAGCACCGTCAATTTCTCTATCTAGAAGTAACAGCAGCTCTCCATCGTCATCAATGATGAATAGCAGTGTCGACGATAACAATGGCAGCGGCAGCGGTAGAGGCGAAGATGATCCGCTAATGACACTGTTTCGTGTGCATCATAATAATCGGGTTCAATTCGACTTGGATCCATCAAAGAAATCACAGGGCGGCGGCGGCGATACTTCCAAGCAGCAACAGTCCGATGGTAACGGCAATTCTGAAAAGTCCAAATTCAACATTAAGAAATTTGTACGCTCGTCCATCTTTGCCAACAACAACAGCAACAATACCCCCAGCAGCAGCAGCAACAACAATAGCAGCACCAAGCCACTTCTATCCAAGAATAAAGATGGATCATTCAACTCATCCTACATTGACGACGACGATGACGATCCAGAAAATGCACTCATTAAAAAGATGCTACTTCCTTCTCCCCCCAAACGATTGGGATCCTTCTTAAAGAATCGTGGAAGCAACAACAACAACAATAGCAATAACAATAACGTTCCTACCAAGGGGGAGATTGACAAGATGGAAGAACGATTCTTGTTGCCTTCCACTACTTCATCATCATCGTCACCTAAACAACTTGCATCCTCCTCCTCATCGTCACCGAAATTCACCTATTCCAATATCAAAAACTCATCACCATCATCCTCCAACAACAACAACAACACTTCTTCCTCCACATCACCCACCAAACAATCCAAAGAACGAATCGCCAAACTCCTCAAAAAAGGACAACGCTCCCACAAAAAACACTTTCGGTACCGTCTCGCCATGAAATACTACCTATTAGCTCTCAAAGAAATGACCTCGGCAGGATATGTCGACACTCATCCCTTAATTACCAAGGTCCTCAAATCATTGAATGATGTGCATCATGCCCAATCGGTGCTTAGTAATAGTGCCAATATTGTGAGGATGGGGATACAGCATGAAGATATGGACAATGCTCTCATTAAAGCGTTAAAGATGTATACGATTGCCTATCGTATGAGAAGGGATGCACTGGGAGTCGATCATCCTTCCTTACCGGTATTATTGAATATGATGGGGAGTGTGCAGGTGAAGCGGGGTTTGTCTTACCTATCTCATATTCGTGCCACAGAATCTGAGAACGTCGGCGTTGCTGCTATTGAAGTCGATATATCTACAACTGTGTGGTTGCTTCTTATGGTAATTGTTCAAATACCACTGAGTTGGATACGTGACATTCGGCGATTGACTGTTACGAATCTGTTGGCAAATGTTTTGATATTATTTGGCCTCCTTTCGTGTTTGGGGTTGGCCATGCGACAAATGGGAGAGAGTGGTAGTGTCGGAGATGAGTCGACCTCGTTTCTAGAAGAGATGGTGTACCGTGCCAAATCTCTTCCTGCATTCAATCCAGATGGCTGGTTCCTCTTTCTGGGCACCAGTGTGTTATTATTTGAAGGGTCAATTACTTTACTGGTGCCATTGATTGAAGCTGTGAACACCTCGAGGACAAGCAAAAGTTTCCGGCCATGTACCGGACAGTCATCATTGGGATTGTATCGTTCTATGCTTTCTTTGGGACAGTTTGTTGGATGGCAATCGGAGATAGTGTACGCACAGTCATGACAACAAGTCTACCGCAAGGAATGCTGGCAACAATGATACAGCTCGCTTACAGCTTGGAAGATGAGGAATCTTGATGGCAAGACTTATTACAACATGACAATCAACTGAATACGATAAGATGTACCCAGTCGAGTAGAGATAGCGGTGGAGGGTGGAAGTGACTTGCATTACTATGGATAGACAATCCCATCCGAATTCTATGTATATACCCTCCATCCGTATCCATTCCGACCTCCCACAAACACAGTTCATCAATACTCATCGGAATAAAAAGAATCAACTACCAAACGAAAGCAGCTCTCATGTCACCCTGCCTCAACAATGCACCCTTTTACAGAGTAGTGCAATTTATTCTTGGAGGGGAAACAACCCAAGGTATCTACTACCCGTTGTATAACCTCAGACGATCCGAATTCACGTCTCCCCTAATATCTTGGCTTGTAGTTGTCTTTCGAAGGTGAATAGTGGCTCATTTGAAAGCTGATTCAATGCAGAATAAGATAGACCCTTTGCAATAGCTCCACTTCCCCTCACTTGGCCATCTATCATTCAATCACACACATTACCCATTCCCTCCAAATTCACCCAATCCTCCATATCTTGGCTTGTAGTAGTGGTATCATGGCAAAGAGTGGCGTTTTGGAATCGTCTTGAGCTGCTCTATCGATTGGTTGTAGTTTCAAGGCCAAATATCGATCTTTTGCCAATCAACTCAACTCGAGAGGGGGTTAGAAAGTGAATTTGACGCCCAAAATCAGCGTCAAAAATTCGGATTTTGACAAAATAAAGAGAAGGAGATCGACACATTGACCTCCACCACCGCCATCAACGTCATTATCAGCATTAGTAACAACTACTATCACTACAACTCCCTCGCCTAGCGGCTCACTCGTTTTCATCCACCACCACCGTCAATATCAATCATTGCCACCCACCTCTGCTACGAACTCCTTCGCCTTCGGCTCACTCGTCATATCCATTGGCGGCGGTGGTGGGTGACAATGATATCATCATATTATCCATCTCCCTCGCCTTGCGGCTCACTCGCCTTCCATTCAATCATCAACATCCACCACCGCCGTCAGTGTTGCATAACTACTTCGCCTTGCGGCTCACTTGATGATTGGCGGCCGTGGATTACACTGCTCGTTCGCCTTACGGCTCACTCGGCGGTGGTAGTTGTGGTGGTGGTGGATGTTGGTGATGATGTTATTGTTAGCTGTGGCGGTGGTGTAATCATTCAACCACCGCCACAACTACCACCGCCGCAATCAACATAATAACATCATCACCACAACATCCACCACCGCCTCAAGTTGAATGTGGCGGTGGTGGATGAGATGTTGTGGTGGTAATTATGATGGTGGTGGATGAGATGTTGGTTGTGGCGGTGGTAAGTAAAGCGAGTGAGCCGCTAGGCGAAGGAGAGGTAGTGATAGTAGTTGTGGTGGTGGAGTAAAGTAGTTGTGGTGGAGTAATGATTATTGTTACGTTCGAGTTTGGTGATGATTGAATGCGGTGGTGGAATGATTGATTGTCATGTTATTGGCCGAGCGCAGCCGAGGCAAGTTGATGGATCTTACTGCATTAACGTTTAAGTGTCTTCAGCGAAGCGTTCTTAGTCGGGGTGGAGTGGCTTGTAACTATTGTCATGGATTTTAGTTGCATTAAGGTGGGCGCTTTTTGAGATTTTAGGTGTACCAACTTTCATGTTCTCGCTTCATTAGGGCAGTCAAATTTTGCGAGTTCGACCGCAGGGGGAACGAAGCTGCGAATCTTTTTGCTGCATCATAATAATGGTACTAATCGATAGAGATTGAAGAGAGCTTTCTAACGGTGGTCATATTGTATTTTTGTCAAATTTGGACCTCAGCGGTGAAAATCCAGCTGTCGGCTGGATTTTCAAGCTGCCGACGACTTTCTAACCCCCTTTTTGACTGGGATGATTCCCAAAAAGTCGATATTTGGCCTCCATACCCCTCTAGAACGATAGAGCAGCTCAAGGGCTTTCCAAAACGCCACTCATCGTCGTCATTGGCCGGCTGGAAGGCAAGATATCAAAAGATACGGCAACATGGTGCATCTGATGAGTTGATGTTTGATTTAAAAGTTAGCCCAAGGGATTTGCAAATGGCTCGATGCGACAGAGATGTCCGTCTCAAAAAGTGCGCCAAAGCCCGCCCAGGCTGTATGGTAGCAAGGCGGAA